>OY735209.1:50567003-50669503 GCA_963457665.1 Thysanoteuthis rhombus
ACATGACCCAATTCGTAGACGAATCAATTATTGAACAGCTGGACGTAATTTTCACACATGCCATAACTAGAGCTCAGAATGGATAAATTTCTGTTTTCTCTGATTTTCAATGGAATACCTTTCCAGGGGCCAGCAGGAGTGTTTTGGGAGGCCAGCGGTACTGTAAAAAAGTTCCGATAACCTGTGTCATATTAGAGTGTCTGTTCATCTTTCAGGTAACCGAAGGTGACAGTTCATACTCAATAAATATATGTTTAATAAAAGTTTGTTGAATTGCAAATTGTTCCTTTCTTCCTAACATTGAAATATGGTAAGATTGTATCTACACACTGACTCAAGGTATGCCTATGTTCTATGCATAAGCAAAATAAAAACACAAAAAAAACAACCTCAATAACAGTTATTTGATGAATAAACAAATAAAAGTATATTTTTGTGTGTGAATAATACTAGACTATTATTATAAAACAATAAATATTTTCACAATACTATACTCGTTGAGAGAAAAACGAGTTCATTGTTGCATGTTGCAGCCGAGCCTGATTAGTGTTGCAACTGTCAACAGCTTGTTCCATTCAAATGAATATTGCGAATGATCCGTCTATAATTTGTAATAATTTTCAAATTGTATGACAGTTCCATAGCGTCTGAGTTACTGAGTGGAATGCAAAATATGTTGCAACTGTTCCCACACTCCACAATTGAGTTAAATGAGTTGTAATTTCTTTAACAATGAGAGTAAACCTTTAAATATACTGTAAACCCATATCATACAGATATCCTGAAAGGATTCTGAATAGACCTGGTCGCTTATTTTGTGGTAAAAGTAAAGTTTATCAATAAAAACGCCTCAAAGCTATTCGGAACGATTTTTGTACATCAATTTGTTTCAATTCTCATTTGATAGTGATAGTTCGTTTTCCTTTTCTGTTTCCCTCCGCACGTCTTCCGCTATCCATTTCAGTATACACCGATACCTACCAATGTTAAACAGCATTAAAATGACACTGCTAAACACACACACACACACACGCGCACACACATTTTCAAACAGGCACTATTGTTTGCTTTCCTTTTTTATTTCTTGATGTTCTGCAGTCGATTAAATCACACTCTCTAAGATTTTAGTAACAATCAATTTCTTCAGTGCAATTGAAACGCCCGAGAAACTCAACTGATAGAAGATTCTTCTGTTGAAGGCCAATTATAACACTGTGTTAGAAAAGAACAAATATGAGCATGCTAAGAGAATTAATCAAAGAGTCACTGTGAAGCCTTATCACAGAAATTTAATGTTAGCATGAAATGGATCCATTATTTTATAGGGTCTAACACAAGCAGTGACTTGACACTAAGTGACAAGTTTACTCAATACTCCAGGATTCTTCTCAGTATTCTTGCTAACTAGAGTAAAGATGTCACCTTGATAGTTCCAGTCCTTCCCAGGATTCCAAGTTCCTCCAATTTCTTTTGTAAGGCACTTCAAGTTTCTAGGGCTCTGGCCACCATTGGCACTACAGTACCTTCATGTTCCACAGTTTCTACATCTCACTGGAAAATTTGAGGTACTTATCCGGCTTTTCACTTTCTTTTAGCTCATGTCTGATGGGTTGCCACGATTACAAAATCTCCTATCTGATACGTCCTTTTCTCCTTGCTCACAGCCACGAGATCTGATCTTCCGTTTCGGATTGAGTGATTAATTTGAGTTTCAGTCAGAGAATATCATAGGTTTTATTTTCTCGACAGATTCTGATCTGTACATGTATCAACGGTTCGTACAATTGAAATTCAGTCGCATGTACAGTTCCCGGTTGACCATCTTCGCCACCCATTCGGGCTTGTTCTTGAAACTCTTTCTTAGCTAATTTGGTCATTTACTATGTGACCTATTTTCTCATGTTTATTTCTGTAAAATCTACATTTGCTGTTCTCTTCCATCCTGGCGTTCATATAGTTGGTTGTTATGGCGTTGTTCTGGGTCGCTATTGGGAGTGACTCAATCTTTATCCTTAGGGTCTCCTCTGTGTAACCATGTCCATGTCTGTTAATCTTTAACTACTTAGGTTTGTCTTCTGGAAGGTCAGTGTAGTTGTTTTTCTTACCATTTTTTGATTTTGTTTTTGCGTCTCCTCGTTCTCCAGTCTTCAAACGAGTTATAGCACTGTCCCATGCTATCGTGATTATAATTTCCCCTCACTCTGCTTAGTATATTCTTCTACTTCATTGATAGCCGAGTCAATATAACCTTTGATGCTAATATGCCTTCCTCTTTCCTCGTTTCTTTTTACCTACAATCTGATAACATGGTGCAAGTCTTCGTGCAGGTCTCCATTTTTTGTTTCAGCAAATATTTTTTATTCTACAGATTAGATGTTCTGTTCTAACCCGTATGGGCGATCAGCTTGAATATCAGAGTCCCAGATGATTTTGTATTTCGTTCCGTAGGACTGATTATGGCGTGTGCGTATAATATTTTCCTATATAATCAAACTGAAGTTGCTTGCGCAGTTCCCAGAATAGCACCTTCCTCATCCAGATCTATGTTCCTCAATTTTTATTATTATTGTATCAAATATTATATCAAATTATTTTCATTAGGATTTGACTACTTTTTTTTTCTTGATTTCTGTTACTCGTTGTTATTTGTTCTCATAGAAATAATGGCCTGAGTTAAAAAGTAAAAATAAAAACATAATAAAAACACTGAATTAAGATGAAAGAAGAAATAGTCAAAATGTAATGAAAAAAATTACTAAACTTCGTTCAATAATAGAAATTGATTTATCGAGACAACTAGATCTCATACATAAGGATTATGGTGTCAATAGCCGGTTTTAAAGAGTGAGTGTAAAAGTGTGAACCAGCTTCAGCTAATCCTTTAAAGCCTTCATGGTCGGTTGATAGAGGAATGTGAGTTCCATTCTCATTGAAGGGTCACTCTTTACTTCTAAACGCGTTTTTATTTGCTGCCTAGAAACAATGTCCAGAACAAAAAGTTGTATAAAAAAACTACTCAGATTAAAAAGAAAGAAAAAAAAATTACAAAAAAATTAAATGATAATATCTGTTGTAATCCTCCTGCGTTGAATAATGTACTATATGTCAATATTGTCTCTCAGGTGCAAGGCTTTATGTGTTGAAATCAATTCCCTTGCCCTGTCTCCTGCCTCCTGAGTTCCTCCCTCGATTAATTAAATATTGGCCCAGAGTATAAGATAATCGAAATAGCTCAGGTATTCATTCTTTGTTCAAGTCTCTGCCCTTTTGTTTTTTGGTGGGTTTTTGTGTGTGTGTTTCTCGTAATTGTCGTGGTCTTAGTCATTTCGCCTACTCTTTCGTTCATGTAATCATGTTTACTTCCAAAATACTCCGAGTGAAACTTTGAGAGATTCCTCGTTTTATTTTATTATTGGCTAGGTGCTTTTCTTCCTGCGGCTAGTTCTACTTTTCCATTGCCTCCATTATGAAGTTCTCTCAAGATTTTGAGATTTTCCGCATCGTCAAGCATTCTATAACCCAAGGTAGTGGGATCATATCGAAAGCCTTTTTTAGTCAATCCAAAACAAAGGCTATGTTTCACTTTCTCATTATATCATCTTTCAGTATATTCTGGTTGATGAATAGTGAATTACTCCTTACACTGGTACTCTTGTCATCCTTCCTGGTACACAGGAAGGAGTCCTCGCCATCCTAACGAGTAGTAGATTTTTTCGGTCATATGTGCAGATTGGATTGTCTCTCATCATAGGGAGGCATGTTATTGGTGTGTAAATACAAAGAATTGTTCCTTTAGGGGATCTTTCTGGATCAGGGTTATTTTTCCCTTTTGTCATCCATTCAGGGCTTTTCTTGGCCTTCATACTTTTAATACTCATTATTCATATTGGTAATTGTTCTCCCATTTTTAACGTTACGACTTGATGCAAACTTTTTTTTACAGGGACCTTATCCCCATCTTGAGATATTTGCTTGTATTTGAATGGCATCGATGTTACCTTCCTTTTGTGGAATATCTCCTAATCGCTGACGACTTCTACTTTCTTTTAAAAGAAAACTGTGCATGTCACATTTTTCCGTCGTATGTAAAAATCACACACACACACACACACACACACACACAAATACACACACACACACCTATACGGATGGGCAAAGTTTTTTCTGGTAGTTTTTCTGGATCTTAATCTTATTTTCTTACAATTATATACAGAAAACAGTGGGGAATTCCTGTGCATTTAGAATCATTCATTTTATTTATCTTTTTAACGGCTGATAAAAATAAAAGCAATGAGAAAAATGAATATTGCTTAAAAAAAGACAATAACAGAAAAGATTCATATCTTTGAACAAGCCACGATAAATCATGCCAATGGTTGTATGTTGTAGTATACTGGTGCTCTTCCTTTAAGTTTACAAATTTTGTTTTTTATGACCTCCATATCCAGCATTGAAACATATCTAACCCATCGGAGGATTACAAAAAATATTCTAAACATGAAATAACAACTCATAATATAATTAACAGGAAGAGAAAAATCGAAAAAATTAAAAAAAATGAGAAAGTGATACAAATATAGTCACAATCTACAGAAAAACCCATCGTTTTCAAATAATTTTTCCCCGTAATAATTTCTTCAGTCTTCAGCTCTCCTCTCCATACTCTGACAGTGCTGTGGTTAACTGTTTCACACCAGTTACCCAATGGTTATCGCTGGAGGCTGTGTGACAGTAAGTCTCCTAAGGCCTTTAGCCCTCCCCTCATATCCCCCTCACGTATCACAACAGCGCATTATTCATACCTCCACCACCATTTGTGGTGTTCTTCGTTTTGTTTTTCCTTTTCTTCTCTCCTCTTGTCTCAATTAGGCCACTGTTAAGAGCTGGAATCGTAGATCTCATATTTCTAACGCTCTCCTCAGTATTTGTGCAGTCCCCAGCAGAACCGTGGTCTTGATCCTTCCTTACATCCCCATTTCTTCCAATCTCCCTCACAGTACCTTTGGTACGGTTTTGAGTGCACTTACTATTACTGGTTCTATCCTGACTCATGTTCCATACCTTTTTCAGCTCCCTTGCTAGGTCCTGATATTTCTCCTGTTTCTCACACTCTATCTAATTTACTCTTTGGTCTGCAGGCATGGCTGCGTTTATTATTTGGCCGGTTCTCCTATTCTTGTCTTCGATTACTAGATCTAGTCTTCTTGCTCAGATGGGATGGTCAGTTTAGATATCCAAGTCCCAAAGTAATTTGGGACTTCCATTTTCAAGGGCTGTCTCTAGTTTGAGCTGGTACCACTTTTCCAGGTGGTTAAGTCCCATTCGTTTTCTCAGTTCCCAGTGTATCACGGTTGTTACTTTATCGTGTCTGTGTTTTTACTCCTTCTGGGCTAGTTGACTGAATTCACTAATTATGTGGTGTGCAGTCTCATCCCTTCCCCCACATAGGCGGCATTTGCTGTTTGTGCCTTGACGATTTCCGCTTTATTCTGATGCATTTGTTTTAAGTATCCATGATGAGCGATTCTATTTCTTTCTCTAAGTTTCCATTTTGTTGCCGTGTCCTTGGTCTCTCGACTTCAACATCAGGTCTCTGTCTTTTAAATTCTCTGTATAGTTCCCATTTTTCTTTCCTTGTGTGCTGCGTTACTCCATCGCTTCCTTATTTCTTGTTCGTTGCATTGTTTTTGGCGCCCTCTGCAAGCACATACATAAGACTTATTATGGCTCTCTGGACACAGTTTGCTATGCTGATGAGTTCTGTACTGCCTTCTTTTCTCTTCACGTATAATCTATCCGTGTCATGTCTGGGGTGTAATATTTTGTGCATTGTCATAAGCTTTCTTGTTCGCCGGTCCATTGATTGGAGTACTTCCGTTGTCCGTTCAAGGAATGGTCATGTTTATCTTACAACTGATGAAACTCATGTCTTCATCCCTTTCATTGGGTTTTTGCCGTTCAGTTTGGTCTCTAATAATTTCCTTATCCTCCAACGGTATTCTCTTTTTATCTTCTCCTTCGTTTCTTCCTGTTTCATTGAGTCATATTCAAGAACCCCCAGGTATTTGTATCGGTCTTGTGTGGTCAATGCTGTAATCTTTTTGCTGTCCGTGAGTTCGATCCTTTCTGCAGCTGCAAGCCTTGTGCATTACCATTAATGCACATTTTGTATTCCAAACTCCATCCCAATGTCATCACTATACTTCTTCACTTTATTAAACAATGTTTCGAGCTGTTAGCTATGAATCTCACCACTGGTTCACTGATCTTCTGGGGCATCCGAGTGTGCAGCTGTGTGGGATCATGTCGGGCGCTTTATTATTATTATTATTATTTTGGAATCTCACACCAGTTGCCTGGTGGTAACCGCTGGAGTTTGAGTGATAGCAAGTCTCCTCAAGTCTCCAGCCCTCCTCTCCTAGTACTCGTAGGTCGCAGTAGTTCCGCAATTTACAGTTTCACACCGGTTACTCAGTGGTTATCGCTGAAGGCTGAGTGACAATAAGTCTCCTCAGGTCTTCAGCTAACGTCTCCTCTCTCTTTCGCATATCATGACAGAGCTACAATTTGTTGCAGTACTTATATCTCTAGCACCTTCCTCAGTATCCGTGCAGTTCCCAGTAGTGCTGTGGTCTGTACGGTTTCTATCCTTCCCCTAATCCCGATCTCCTCCAGTCTCACCCTCAAAGTTTTGGGGACTGTTCCTAATGCGCCCACTATGACCGGTACTACCTTGGTTTTCATGCTCCACATCTTCCTCAACTCTCTTGCTAGGTCCTGGTATTTTTCCCTTTTTTCACCCTCCTTCTTTTTTACTCTATGGTCTGCAGGCACAGCAACGTCTACTATTTGGCAGGCCTTCCTTTTTTTGTCTACTATTACTAAGTCCGGTCTCCTTACCTGGATGAGGTGGTCAGTTTGGATGTCAAAGTCCCAGAGTAGTTTGTGGTTGTCATTCTCCAAAACTGCCTCTGGCTTGTGCTGATACCACTTTTCCACATGGCTGAATCCCATTTGTTTGCTTAGTTCCCAGTGTATCATCGTTGCTACTCTATCGTGTCTATGCTTATACTCCTTCTGGGTGAGTTGACTACATTCACTAGTTATGTGGTTTACTGTCTCACCTCTTTCACCGCACATGCGGCATTTGCTGTTTGTCTGTGTTCTGTCGATTTTTGTTTTTATGTAGTTTGTCCTTATGCTTTTGTTTTGGGCTGCCATGATGAGCGATTCTGTTTCTCTCTTCAGGTTTCCCTTTCGTAACCACGTCCATGATTTCTCGTCTGCTACATCTTTTATCTGTCTTTTAAACTCACCGTACAATTTTTTCCCTTCCCATCTTTCTTTTCTTGTTTGCTGTACTGTTCCATTGTTTTCTACTTCATTGCTTGTTGCACTATCTCTCGCGCTCTTTATGATTTCCTCACTATTTGTTTGCACATATCTTCCTAGGACCATTTTAGCTCTCTGGACACAATCTTCTATGCTGATGAGCCCCCTACCACCTTCTTTTCTCTTAACGTATAGTCTATCTGTATCATTTCTAGGGTGTAATGCTTTATGCATTGTCATAAGTTTCCTTGTTTGCCTATTCATTGATTGGAGCTCTTCCTTTGTCCATCCTAGAAATGGTCCTGTATACCTAACTACTGACACAGCCCAGGTGTTCATTCCTTTTATTAAATTTCTGCTGTTTAATTTGGTTTCTAATATTTTCCTTATCCTTCTGAGGTATTCTCTCTTAATTTTCTCCTTCATCTCTTCCCGTTTTATCGTGTCACATTCAAGGACACCTAGGTACTTGTATCGGTCTTGTGCGGTCAATGCCCTAATCTTGCTGTTGTCCGGGAGTTCGATTCCTTCAGTCATTGAAAGCCTTCCTTTGTGCATCACCATGATAGCACATTTTTCTATTCCAAACTCCATTCTTATGTCCTCACTATATTCACTTACTTCGTTGAACAGAGCCTCAAGCTCTCACCTGTTTTTTGCGAACAATTTTATAGTACATTAGGTGGTTGACCTTTCCTTTTGTTTTAGAGAAGTGATATCCTTTGCTGTTTATCAGGATTCTGTTGAGCGGTATCATTGTTAGAACAAATAATAGTGGGGACAACGAGTCTCCTTAGGAGGATTCCCCTTTTTATCCCTACCTCTGCTAGTTTGTCCCCTGCGGCTGTCAAATCTACTTTCGAATCTTCCATCGAATTACCAATGAATTTAACCACCGGTTTGCTAATTTTGAACATTCTAAGGCATTCGAGTATCCAGTTATGTGGAATAATATCGTACACTTTTTTGTAATCTATCCATCCCATTGCGATATTCTTTCTCCTTTTCCTCACTTCTCTTAAGATCATCTGGTCTATGTAGAGTAAATTGTTTGCCCCTTTGGTTCTTATCCTACACCCTTTCTGTTTTTCAGGTAATAGGCCCCTTTTATCCATTGACATGTATATTCTCTCTGCTATTTGCCCGGTCAGGATTTTCCACATAAGTGGTAGGCACGTGATTGGTCTATAGCTGCTTGCTATGTTCCCCTTTTCTGGGTCTTTTTGGATGAGGGTGGTTCTGCCTTTGGTCTGCCACTCTGGTGCCTTGCCTTCGTTTAGACAATTTTGGAGTAGGTGGCTGAGTCTGCCGTGTAACGTGGTGAATTTCTTGAACCAATACCCATGGATCCCGTCGGGACCCGGTGCTTTCCAGTTGGCTACTTTCCTAAGAGTATGTTTCAATGTGGTTTCATTCAGTAATATTGATTCTCCCTTGTCTATATCTTCTAGTTCTTTTCTCATGTTTCCTAACCATTGCAGTGTTACGTTGTGTCTTTTTGGGTGCCCTCATATGCTATTCCAATAGTTCTTGGCCTCTGTGGCATCTGGTTTTATGTCCTGCCTTCTTTCTCGTTGTTTTGGAATGTGTGGTTTTGTGTGTATTGCGCCGTTCTTAGTCTGTATCTTTTTAGTCTTGCCTCTTCAGCTAATCTCTTCTGGTGTAACTCTTCGACTACAGTTGCGATACCTTTTTGCGTTACCTGGTATTTGTTCCAAAGTCTTACTCGTGGTCTGCCCGTGTGTAGTGTATTTCTAAGCAGTACTTCATCTCTCTTCAGTTGGGAGATCTGCTTTTGTAATCTTCTTTCCCAGTTGGGTTTCTCTTCCCTATTATTGCTCGGGGTTCTATCTTGTGTTGTGAAGCTTTGTGCTACCATTTTCGCCCATCGTAAATTAAGTTGTTGAGTTCTAGGAGGGTGTTCGTTTCTATGTGCTGTAAGAGATAGTTGACCTGTTCGGTCACTTCTCCGACTTTCTTTCTGTCTTTGTCTCTTAGGGAGGGGAGTGTTGTTTTCTCTCCTCGCATGATTTCTTTCAGAGCTTGTATTTTGGTTTTCTCTTCTTTCGTTGGTGCCTCGTCGTCACCCTCTGGAGCATAGTTTACTGTGGGGGTCTCATGGGGAATTCTTCCAGTTTTAATGTTGGTAGTAGTTGTGCTGGGGGGGGGCATTCTTCAGGTGTGTCACCTGAATCTCTCTCTACATTATTGCGAATCTCTAGTAGTTCAGTCTCAGATAGCCATTTCTTCTTTTGGATTTGTTTTACTTGGTCAGCAAGGCGTTGGTTCGATACTTCCACAGCAGATTTTTCCCTCCATATTTCGAGCATACGCTCTCTATAAGATCGCATGGAAGGCTTGCTTTTATTATTATTATTATTATCATTATTATTCGGATATTGATTTGGATTCGTTAGGCTTTTACGGCAGTAGTTACTGGTGGCTTTCATTGAATATCTATTGACTGTAAGGTTCCTCAATAATTCAGGAATATCCCCAGTATTCTTGCTGATTTTAGCAGTGCTGTCCTCTGGGTGGTTTTGGGCCTATACTTCGTGCAGTTCCCCCCAAATCTTTCTTGGGCTATTCAGTATTATTCTTTTGGCCCTTGCCACAATTGATACTTCTGTCACCTTCAGGCTTCACAGTTTTTTCCCCATTTCTCTTGAAATGTCAAAATACTAATCTAGTCTTTCATTTTTTTTCTGTTTCCCTCCGTGGTCTACCCAATGAGCAGAATTCACTTTTTTCTTCTGTCACTGTGGTCTTTATCGTGTCAAATTGATTTCTTTCTACTTGGGTCACGGCATCTGTTGCGCTCTTCACATTCCCCGTTTTTCTTTGCCCACTTTTTGCCGGAATTATTTCTCCCTGAAAGCATTCTTCTCTTCGCAACATTCCCCTATAATTCCCGTATTTTTGTTTGGAGAACTTTTTTTTCGGTCAGCTAGTCTCTGGTTGGTTACTGGGAACACTGCAATCCGCTTCATATAACCTCTCCGTGTGAGTTTGCTTTTAAAATAGCAGTACCGAAGTAGTTGCTGATTTCTCTGTTCCATTTCTTCAGCTGTCAAAAGAATACTTGTTATAAAGGTAGCCAAAAATCACAGGTCCTACCTGCTTACTCTCAAGGGAGCACCCATCGGTCATAACGTTCAAATCTGTCATTTGGGCTCTATGTTTTGGGAAATATTGTTATTTCACATTATTGTGGATAGAGTATTGTGGTTTAGTTTGTATACTTTTACTTCAGATATTGATAATGCATATTTTACAAAATGATGAAGATTTTATTGGCCGGGTAAAATTTCATGATGGCTTTTCCTAGCCCACTGACAGATCCAGCCGGATGGCTTCAGATTGATAAAGTTTCCTATTAAGATATCTGTCTGGATAAATATACTGATACGTGAATACAAGTCTAACATGCTTATACAAGTGCATATACACACATGTTCACACAAACAAATAGAAAGAAAATGGCTCCAATCTGTAAATTTGGAGATGAGATGAATAACAAAATAGAAAGTTTGCTAATTTCACAATATCCAGTTGGGCTTTGTCCTGGAAGCAAGGTGAAGTATTTTTTTTCATCAAATCAGAATAGTTCATCGTCCCTTCTCTAATATTTCATGCCAATAACTTGAAAACGGATCAATATTCTTTTCAAAGCGAAAATCATCACTTGCTTGACGATTATGCCAACCTGTTATATGGTGCTACGAGGAAAAATTTGATAAAGAATGGAGGGGGGGGGGGTAAAAGAGCTGGCTAGAATTAAAAACTGTATGAAAAGAGAAAAACGGAGAGGATGGGTGTATAAAGGAAATGGAAAAAGTTAGGGAGTGAAAGATCAGATGAATGACTGTAATGAAGAAGGGCATGCTTGGTATGTATTAAGCATTTGCTTATATAATGAACAATGCAATTTTTCTGGGGTTCTTTTTGTTTATAACAATGTACTCCTCCACTTAAGGATGGCATATTATGGGATAAAGTATCCCCAATCCATCATGTTGAGCAATGGAGCCTTTCAGTGAAACAAGCTCGGTAGTCATTTTTACAACATTTTATAGAAATTCAAATATTTCCGTTTTTTTTTTCATGATATGGAGTGATTTAAATAGCATCATAGGAATCGAAAGTGTATGCTAAAAATATGATAGATGAGAGAGAGGGGATTTATGAAAGAAGAGAAAAAGTGTATCAAAGAGAGTGAATGAGCACGTGTGATGAAAATAAGTTGGAAACTAGGAGCTGCTAAGAGATCAGGGATGGGAATGACCAAAGGTGGAAAAATGACGTCTTTGAACAAGCAACTCGATTTACTGAAACCGAGAAAATGAGAAGCTAATAAAATGATTCGAGTGAAATTATAGTCAAGTAATCGAATCGGATATTTTCTCGGACGATTCAATATTATATTGTTTAACTTGGAAAATTTACTATCTGTTTCGGAGATTAACACATTGGCATTTGAAATATCTCGAATTTCTGATAATAAATGAATAACACCAATTAATGAGAAGCCAGCACAAATGAGAAAGGGATTGGTTTTTATTAGGTGACAGCATTTATGTTCTCCCTTTCGAACTTGGCACTCAGTTAAAAGAATTATCCAGATGTGAAATAGGATTAAATCAATATAAAAAATACGTTCAACAGTAATACATATTGAAAGAATTAATTCATTCATTTTCTAAAAAATGCTCTTAATGTTTCTACCTCAAATACTTGGTGATCTATTTGATCGCTTTATACAATACTGGATTTATATAGAATTTTGAAGATTTTAAGATTCAATGAGTAAAGCAAAAGGGAAAAACGAAGATGAAAGATTGACTGAGTTTATTAAGTAAGCGAACAAGGGTTAAATGAAAAACAGATGGAAAGGCAACAAACTAAGAGTCAGCTTTTTGGAAGACAATGGGTTGAGTAGAAAACGATGGAATATAATAGTAGAAGTTAAGGAAATACTACTCAGAAAGATTCGTAGAAAGGAAGGTAGGAAAGTGGAACGACAAATTTCTCTTATGGATACGATGTATAAAACAAGAAAGATTACGCTTTGAAATGAGGAATAGACGCTAAGAAGGAAGAGGATAGAAAAAGGAAAATGGAGGAAAACGGAAAATGTGATGATTCATACGAATTTTTGTAATTCACGTCTCTGAAAGAGAAACAGTATTTGATGTTATTACTCTTGAGCAAAAATAAATACCAATTGCATCAATCTTATCCCCCTCTGAATATTTAGGGAATAGTGGAGTGAAGAAATATGACAATCATCAAGTTGAATAGGATTATGGACCGATGAATTACTTGAAATAAAAAATGAAAAAACTTTTGAATGGAGTGAAATCAAGGGTTACATCAGCATAAGATAAACGTAATAGAAAATCTCATTACCACTAAAGATGAACTGCATTCCTTTGGAGAGGGAATGAAAAGTTGCTTAAGAGAATAACGCTGAGAAATTACCGTGGATAACGAGCAAATTGATACACTTATATCGAACTGCCTTTTGGAAAACGTTTATGGGCGAGCGACTTATTCAAGAAACACGATTGATAGATTGCTGATCGAACTTGGTTGACATCAAAATAAAAATTTCAAGATATTACAGGAAAAGAAAACTTTGATTATATCACTCAAAGGATTTTATAAATTTCCCTACAAAGTGCAGGTATTCCATTTGCATAAAAGATCACTTTTTCTGCAAACACATTCAGCAGATGTATTCATCTTCCCTTGAAATTTACCATATCCATTGATTTATCACAGTTGTCTGAGCAAAAGAACAAGAAATGATTCTGTATGTATCGAAAGAGGTGAAGATCTTGTAATTTTTGCTGTAGTCAACGGGTTCAATATCATGAATACATTCTTCAAGAAGAAATCCAACAGGAGGAGCCCCAATCAAGAAACTCAAATCGAAGTCGACTTCATCTTAGCTGACAAAAATGACACAGTCAAGTTTATTAAGGTCCTAAATCGTCAACGTAGGATGCAATCACGGAATAATAGAATGTAAAATTCAAATTGACTACAAGAAATAAAAAACAGGAGAATGTCCCTCGCCAAACAGCAATCACCTTACGTACAAAAGGAGCTCAGTTGGACAATCAAGTTCGAAGTGAAATAAAAAGCAGATATAAACTTCTCAACGAACCAGAAGAAAACATCAACGGGATTAACAACGGAATATCAATCTCCCTAAATGAAGTCACAAGTATGTTTAAGCCAAAGAGCAAACAAACCATCGAGAATCTATCAAAGGAAACAAAAAATCTCATGAAAAAGACCCATAAAAAATAATCCACGAGTTGATAAAGAGAAGCTATCCTTCTAAGCATTCTCAGATATAGAAGGTTTTCCATTAAACTATCAAAAAGGCTCTCAGTATAGGAAGAACACAAATAACTAAAATGATTGAAGAAAATGAAACCATAAAAATGGATTGGGACCGATCGTCGAATGCAACAAACAATACTACAAATACCATCGTTCCTCCGAACAAGGGACAGAAAAAATGAGCAGGATACAAGTCATGAGTAACTATTGCGATGAATTCCCGGAAGTTACTCCGTGAAAAGTGAAGCAAGCCATCAACCAAATCACTAAACAATTGGCCCAGGATAACATCACTTCCAGCCTACTTATAAAAGCCGGTGATGTAATCACAAGGAAACTAGCCATTCTATTCAACTTACGTCTAAAACAGAGTGAAGTTTTAGAAGATCATTACATTGAAAGCGTAATGCTATTATAAATGAAAGGGAATCAAAAGTATCTAAATAGCTACAGGCCAACAAGCCTACTCGATTGCATTTACAAACTTTGAACTGAAGTCATTACCAACTGGACCACCAAAATGCCGGATGAAAATCAACCATTGGAACAGGCTTGATTTAAAAGGAGCCCCACTCACTAAATGAACTAAACAAGAAAGCAACGGAGTATAAAATGTCCTTTGCTATAGCATTTGTTTACTTCAAGAAGGTTTTTGAAATACTCAAAGTCATTGATGCTATCATACAATAAGGCACACAGCTAGTATATCTCAGTCTAGCAACATATCTGCCGAAACAGTAGCTCCTTTATCAAGGTACATAAAGACTTTGAACCCTTTCAGCTAAAAAAAAGAGATAGGCAAAGTGATTCCAGCTCACCCAAACTCTAATTTTCTACCTCGAGATAATCTTCTGGAACCTGGACCTGGAAAAGAAAGGAACCAGAAAGTGCGGTGAATAGAAACTAGATAAGTTCAGAAAGTATCAGATAGAGAGGTCTGGTGAATCTTGGGGGAGGTGTATATCCATTGCCAGGCGTCAGAAGAGTGATGGTGATGATGGTGATGAGTTCAATATATTTTCGAGTTACGTTACTATTTTAGTCAACTTTCAGAAATTATATCAACAATTCCTTCAAATAAATCACGAAAATTAAACAACTTGTCTGTTATAAGTGTGGTTCATAAAACACTAACGTTTTCAGTGATCAATGAATCGGATCCCCCCAAATTATGCAAGTGGAAAAACACATTGTATATAATTAAAATCTGGCTCGTACCTTACATTAGATTCGGAATAAGCTGTTCCTGGCAGGGCTTCTTATCACAAGCGGCGGAGTCACTCTTCCCGCTGACGGCTCTTAGCATTCCCAGAGTCACTCATCTCGGTACTGTCCAGGTTTGACGTCGCATAACTTTGGTGGTTGTACAACGATCGGTAAATCCAACGAAAGTTGGTCGTGTGTCTGTGTGTAGAATCATCATCATCATCATCATCATCATGGATCCATGTTGTGAGTCGTAATATCCATCGGTTGTCTTCCATTCTTGCAACATGGCCTGCAAATTGTCATTTTATTTTTTTGATAGCTTCCATGGTGTCTCAGATCCCCGTTTTATTCTTTATATACTGTGCTCTCTTGTGATCTCTCCATATAAGGTTGAGCATCTATTTATTTACCGTCCCGCCACAGCAAAATATGACACTAGGTCGGGGGTTAACGTGAGAAAATAGGATCAACCCTTCCAAAGATGGCTCCAGCCGACGCGACCGTAGAAGCTAAAACGACCTCCGCCACGAATATATTTATTTTCAAAATTGGAAAAATTTAACACCAATGTCAGAAGGGGGGATGGGGTATTGGGATAAGTCTTCTCTTTCCTAATTTTATCTTAGCTACTCTCATGCACTGACCTAATTTCACAATATTTTTCCATTCACCAAAACAACACATTTTTCCAAATTTCTTCCATACTACATTTACCACAATACCAGACTCTCTCGATGATGAACCTATCTAAACACATATTTACAATTTTTGTGTGTGTGTGTGGGTGGGGGGAGAGAATAAAAACATCGTGAATATTTACAATTAAAAAAATAACCCTGGTGACTGATATATATTCACAAAAAACGAAATTAGTATGTGACCCCCCACAAAAGCCTAATATGGCAGAACAGCAAGTTAACCGGACGAGGAAAAAAAAAAAAAAAACAAACTTTAGTTACCTCCAACATCCTCCGGAGAACTTTACCTTCTGTTATCTAAGGGGGACAGGGTAGCCGAAATGAAAAAGCAGGGACTAAAAAAAAAGGGGCGGACTGATGCTCATTCTCTTCATAGCTAAGAAACAGTTGGTTAACTAAAAAGGAAAACTAATCTACCCTAACTTGGGCTGGGCTGACACGTTTGTTTCAAGACCCCAAAATCCTTATAACTTACCAGTAAATTTCACAAATACCACTCTAATTTAGCATCTCTCACTCTACTCAGTCGGGCAACTCTCACCCACCTTCCGTTGAACTCCGACCAAGGGAGCCGTTCCCTCTCGACCCTGATCCTAACTGATGCTTGAAGTATGCAATCAGTTGTTCGGGATTGAAATGCTCGCCTTCGTGGAATCGCTTCTGGTGCGTCGTCCAAATCACCATTCTCATCACGCCAAGTAAGCACATTAGCACTTTTCTAACGACAGGAACATATTGCTACAAACGGCGCTGGCATCAAGGGCAAAAAACGTGCCCTGACCATGCAGACCATGTAGCCTTCAACCAGCTCGCACAGTGGACGTACCACACTGCAGTGAAAGAAGGCGTGCTCGATAGACTCCTCCATATCACCGCAGCGTATACACTCTGGTGATTCCACCAGAACCGCTGCAAAAAGCCGTTTGCCGACCCAGAGAGCATTCCGAACGACTCACCAGGTGAGGGATGCCTCGTTGTTTTTGAGGCACCCCAGACCAGGCGTCCAAGGCCAGATGGAGCGATTCTCCACCCTCGTCAAAGCGAGCCCCTCGTTCATTTCGTCTCGAACGGACCCCCTCACTATTATTCGATATAATGCCCTTTTCAACAACTGGGTGTCTTCAAGGCCTTCCTACAACCGTGAGAAGTGTGCCGGCATTCTCTATAGAAAGAGCGTTCCGCCTGGGGTAAACGGAATGCGCGTTTCCCAAGGCTGGGAAAGCCTCCGTGGCGTCTTTCTTCCAGAATTTGCCGTTCTGTTCTTCTTGTGAGCATCAGACCTAAGAAAGACAACCGCTAGGTATGTTGCCAAGCTTGGATGTTCAGCATCCCTAGTGAAAAGCCCCTGGAAGTTGGCCTGGAACACCTCGCAGATACCTTCGTTTGTGGTCACAAGTCCATCCGGTGATGTGACACTGGAAATATGCCGACTTGATGCACTCTGATTTTCTTCTGCTTGCAGTTCTGCAGCCATATTCGTTGCCTCAGGGGACATTCTTTTTAGTATAGCTCTAACTACCAGAGCTTGGTCCTTCTTAACAAGCAAGGAGGCCAGCTCTGCCTTAGCTATTTTAACCTGGCTAGAGTCCCCTCTATCCACTGCCCGCTCTGGGATTCTAATGCCTTTTGTGCCGCTAGTCTCTCTAAGTTGAGTCTTCTGCTATATTCGGCAGCAAAAGACCCAATCCTATCTTTCAGGTGACCCCAGAATTTATTGCCCAGGATGGCCCCGTCAGTTCCCACTGGAAAAGTAATGCTAGTTGGTCCCGAAAATCCTCCACATCCATTAGGGATGTGTTGAATTTCTAGGAACCAGACTTAAAAGGCTTAGGTGTAACGAAATCAATTCGGACCCCTTACTAATCTATAATCCCAGAAAGGGATGCTATGGAAACTTGGACATTCCAATAACTTGAGTTCAACTGTCCTAACTAAAACCCGATTGATGTAACTGGAAAGTTGCACTGTACTCGGGGTGCCACTACCAGTCCAAGTCCATACTACTTGGTTGGGGTGTTCGTTTTGGAATTTATCGACAAGGTGTAGCCTGCCGATCAAATCCCGAAACGGAATCACATCTGCGTTGATAGTACCCCTATTTACCCTTCCGTCTATGTCGGGATCAAGGACGGCATTTCAATCACCCGCCAACACTACCCGCCTTGACGGAACTTTGAACTGATCAATCCGCCGAAAGAAGTTGACTCGCTCAGTCTGGCTGTTGGGCACATAAACCCAAATCAGACGGAAAGCATCCCCTCTTATGGTAACATCGACGATCTACAATCTGACCGCCGGGTCTGCATACACGAGGGAACACATCACATCTAAAGCATGGCTCATTAGCCAAGAGACACCTCTTGAGTGGCTATCAAAGCATGCTGAAAAGAGACGAAAATCCTGGGACAGCACACTCTCATTTTCACTCGAAATGAAGTGTCTCCTGAAAGCTACACACACTCACATCAAGGTGCCGACGAGTTCAACAGAGCCTAGCTCTTTTGAACTCATTCTGCAACCCCTGACCATTCACACTTGCTAAATAGAGTGCCATCAATTACTTTTTACTGGCGTTGGGAACCTGTGACAAACATGTCTGGCGATAGGACGTCGACAGCATGGGATTCGTGCCTATGTCAGTTTTGATGGTGCCGTCAAGGGACACGCTGCCGACGTGGCTAGGGAATCTTAATTTAACTGCTCTGTAGAGGGGGGGGGGTCATAAAAACAGGGACCCTCCTTGGACAAAACCTTTTGAATTTCTGCAGTTCTGGGTGATGCCAGACAGCCAGCGGTGCAGACATGTGGAAGGAACTGTTGGCCTCCCTTAACATATCCCACACCTGTCGTGAGCTGTCCCCGATCCGGACTACTGTCAACAGCTTCTTCAGCCCTTGGAAAATGGTAGAGTCCTCTACGTCTCGCCTTCAAGGCTCGACGTACCGGATGTTGAGGAGGACTTGCTTGCTGATGTAACTTGGCTTTTTCGACAGTGTCCGGGTCGACACGACAGATCTTTTTTTAAAATAGGTTTGCCGGCGTCACCCCTGGCTTGGCTTCTCAGCCTTTTCTGGGAGGCCGACTGAGTTGGTGTTGGTGTTGGTGTTGAAGTTGGCTTTGGCATTTGTGTTAGTGGTGGGGGGCAACGGCAGCGACGGCGGCAGCGGCGGTGGCAGTGGTAATATAGGCGGTAATGGAGGTGTTGGTGATGGTACTGGTGGTGCTGGAGGTGCTGGAGGTGGACTATTTTTGGGGGTTTGTTGGGGGCTGGGGGATTTATTTTTCAGAATTGTTTTTCTTAGGGGTGAAGTTGTCGGGGGAAGGCAATGGATGGTCTTTGGTGTGTGTGGTGGAGGCTGTCTGGACTTTAATTTTGATAATAAAGCCACCGTCTTCTCTTTTTTTTCCTCTCCTGGACTAGCATATCCCCCAATCCTAGTCCGATCCGCATAAGACTGCAAGGTCTCTCCTTTGGGACTGTCGGTTTCATGGCGCTTTAGGGTCTATGGTGACAGAGGTCCCGCTATTTGAGCCTTCCTCCAACCCTTTCTCACTACGTATCACTAGGTGAGGGGAAACTCGAAAGTCTCTCGGCATCTGACCGGATTTTTCTGGTCTGGGTAGTGGGCGAGACTGCGTGAGCCTCCTATTCGACAGTATCGGTAGATAAGGGTGTGTCCTGCATCTGGGTGACCGGCTTCTTTTTACAGAAAGCAGTGAAGTGACCAGTCTCCTGCATATCCAGCAAACTGGCCTCCAACCTTTTACGATAAGAGGCATTTTGCTTTGACCACCCACGTCCAAATAGTTGGGAATGGCTAGGAACGCCTTCCTATCGATCATCAGATCGAATCGCCATCCCCCATGCATGACCTCGGAGTCGACCGAGACAATTTCCCCATATTACATAAGGAATACCCCAATATGTTCGCCGAGGAAGAAGCTGTGGACTTCATGAGCATTTACCCTGTCCCCCTTCGCCCTCATTGGCTGACACTTGCACCGGTGCACTCAGTCTTTGATGCCAACCAGCACTCAATCTCTGACCCATTCGACGGGCCAGTGTCAGTACCTGCACCTCGGTCTACGCTGTGGAACAGATACTACACTTTGATGCTGTCGAAAAGCCAGAAAAAGGTGGGGTTAGCCTGGCACTCTCATGCACACGCTGCATGCTTCTGAGTTTGCAGTTCCGTCTCTTGATTAGGTTGCATGTTTCATGTTGCACTGGTTGTATACTTTCCTATTCAAGATTATTGGGATCGTCTGGTTTTTGACAGCTTGCTTTGCTAAAGGCTTGCTATCCCAGAGTGATTCTTCGCTTGATTCCCTCCACTTTTGAGGGTCTCATGGAGATTTGTTGAAAGACGTCGATGTAGTGGTCTACATTGCCGACTTTTGCATTTTGAAAGTAATGTTCTTATTCTCAACATGATTGTTGCACATGAATTTTGTTTTACTGAGGTTCATGTGTAGGCTGACTTTTTTGCTTTCCTTGTTTAGCTCATCTAGCATTAGTTGGAGGTCGTGTAGGTTCTCTGCAAAAAGGACGATGTTGTCTGCAAATCTAAGGCTGCTCAGATTTTTGCCGTCAATTTTGATTCCTCTATTTTCCCAGTCCATGTTTCGGAATATCATCCCAAGGTAAGCTGTAAAGAATTTGGGAGAGCTGGTATCACCTTACCTCTCTCCTCTTTGGAGCTGGAATGATTCAGAGTCCTTATGTAGCCTAATGTTGGAGTTGCTGTGATTGTATAAAAGTTGCTGTACTTTGACGTATACAGGATCTACACCTTATAAGGTGATGGTCTTCATGACCATAGGAATTTGTACAGAGTTGAATGCCTTCTTGAAGTCTATGAATGCTACTGCAAGTGGCATTTTATATTCTGCTGCCTTCTCTTTCAGCTGATTTATTGGATGAAGATAGTTCATGGTCGAGTAATTTCTTTAAAATCTATCCTGTTCCCGTGGTTGATTCTCGTCTAGTGTTCTAGTAATCTGGTTGGTAATGATTTTTGTGAAAAGTTTGTATATACAGTTGAGCAGGCTTATAAGTCTGTAGTTGTTGAGGTCTTTGGGGTTACCTTTTTTATGTAGAAGCATTATGATAGTAGTGTTACAGTCTGTCGGGACTTTATTGTGTTTTAGGCACAAGTTGAATAGAATAGCTAGCTTTCTTTTGACGCTCTTACCAGCTTTTTTGGGCAGATCGATGGTGATGTTGTCTGGCCCACGGTCTTTTCATTTTTTGGTTTGTTTGATGGTTTTCTTTACTTCCCGTGTAGTAACTTCGGGTAAGTCCTCAAACTGATTTTTGGCATCTTGTGTATCCTGGTCATTGTTGTATTGTCCGTGTTTTGAAGAGTAGAGTTCATGGTAAAATTCATGGTTGCGTTCAACTATTCTGTCTTTATCTGTTTTTTTCCGTCTGCTTCGAGAATACTAGTTATCTGTTTCGGTTCTGTGCTTTGTTTATTGCTTTAAATCCTCGACGTTTTTCAAGATTAGCCTCAGTGATGGCTGCCGTATACTTTCTTTTGTCTTCTCTTAGTTTCTTCTATTTTGTTTGTACTTCTATTTTCTCCCTTGTGGTCGTTGGTGGTTTGAGGTTTCTGCACTTTTCAATCAATTTCCTGGTTTCATCTGAGATTTTGTTAATGGTCGCTGTGTTTCTTGGTTTGAACATATTGGCAGCTTCTGATAGAGAGGTCGTTATTTTGTTGTGGAGTTTGTTGACGTTGGTGTCGTTTTCGTTGGTAAGGATATCAAATCTGTTTTTTCAGTTCTAGCTTGAAGGCTAAGCTGAGTTTATTCGGTACGTTCAGTGGCTGCGGACTAGTGTGGAACATTTTCCTGCGTTCTCTGTTTGTGTTTATTTGCTTCTTACATCTTACCATTCTATGGTCGCTCCCTACATTTACTCGGTTTAGGATTTGGATATCTCTGATGGTGTGGCTTTAGTCCGTTAAAATGAAGTCTATTTCGTTTTTGTTTTCATGGTTGGGGCTCTTCCAGGTCCATTTTCTATTGGGTTTCTTTTTGAAGTATGTGTTCATGATTTTAAAATTGTTTGCAGTTGCAAAATTTGCCAGATCTTCACCTCCCTCGTTCCATCTGTTGTATCCGAACTTTCCGACACAGCGTTCGTTTCCCTGTCCTACTTGTGCGTTGAAATTGCCCATGATGACATTGAAGCTCCTTGGCATCTTGTAATAGGGAGTTTAAGTCATAAAAGCTGTTCATTTCTTCTCTGGTTGATTGGGAAATGAGAGCATAGACTTGGATGACATTTAGCTTGTACCCCTTTGAGAGTTGTATGGTGACACTAGCCATGCAGTCTAAGATAGCTTTAAAGCATACCACGTTGTCTTTGAGGTCCTTATTGATGAGAAAGCCTACTCCACTTCGTTTCACTTTCTCTCTTCCATAATTGTAGAGAAGATTTTTGCTTTTCAATTCTATTAGTTTTTCTCCTAGTCTTCTCAATTCACTAATAACTATGATGTCCCATTTGATTTTCTTGATGGGTTAGGTGAGAGTCTGTTGAGAATGTCCTGACGTTGTAGGTGCTGATGTATAACATTGTTCTTTTGTTAAGGGCTTTTGGGTTTTGTATAGGTTTTAGGTTTCTGTTTGGGTTTTGTTTGGGTGGTCGCCGTTGGGGTGCATCACTCCCACCCAAGGCAATAGGTGCAGCTAGTCCTTTCGGGACCGTTGGCCCAGCATGAATAGGTGTCCTCCTAGAGAACTGGTTGCCCAGTGGTCATTGCTGAAGGCTGAGTGACAATGTCTCCTCAAGTCTTCAGCCCACATCTTTTCTCTCCCTTGTCTATCACGCCAGTGCTGTGATTCACATCTCTGCATCCATTTTCCTTCCTCAGTTAGGCCATTGCTAAGATTTAACGTCGCAGTCCTTGTATTTCAAGCATTTTCCTCAGTATCCATATTATTATTATTATCATTATCATTATTATTATTATTATCATTATTATTATTATTATCATTATTATTATTATTATTATTATAAATTGTTAACGCATATTTATCACAAAAAAGACAAAAGGAAGCCTTGGGAGGGTTATATGGCATGAAAAAAGAACTCTGGGACATACACGACGGAGAACCAATTGTACTGACTGAAAGCAGATTGTAACACGTTCTAAAAAAATAGCTAACGGGGAAAGCGCCAAGACCTGATGGGATTCACGGATATTAGTTTAAGAAATTCACCGCAGTACATGACGGGCTCAACTCAAACATTGCTAAAAAAAAGCAAATTCCAAGAATGGATGACCAGAGGCAGAATCAACAACACCCAAAAAGACACTAAAAAAGGGACCAAGTAAGAAAATATAAACCAATTACGTGCCTTCCACTAAGGAAGAAAATCTTGACCGAGCAAAGAGCAGAGAGAATACATATATATATATGGAAAGAAGAGAACTATCATTAGAACAACAAGAATGATGCAGAAGAGAAACCAAAGGGGCAAATGACTTGCTCTAGATCGACCAAATGATCTTAAAAGAAGTAAGAAGAAGGAAGAAAAACGTTGGATAGATAGATTATAAAAAGCACACAGCATGCTTCTACCCAAACTGAGTACTTGAATGCCTCAGAATATTCAAGATCAGTAAACTATTGGTGTAAATAACAGCTCTCTTCTTTTGAAAACTGCAAAGTAAACTTGGCAGCCACGGTAGATAACTTAGCAAATCTAATCATAAAAGTAGGGAGACTCTCTTTCCAAACTGCTGTTTGTTTTAACTATCATACCACTGAAAAAATCCTGAAAAACTGCAAAGGATACCAATTCTAAAAGAAAAGGGAAGGTGAACCACCTAATGGACAGTGATGACACAAAACTACTTGCAAAGAATAGGGGAGAACACGAAACGTTGTTCAATAATGTAAAGGAATAAAGTGATGACTTTAAGGTGGAGTTTGAGAAAAGAAGGTGACAGAGGACCCAGCAACTTGGTACACTGTGTCCCTAGAGCACTTGAAGCAGCGCAACAAACAACAAAAAAGAGGAACACAGAGGAGCAGCAAAGCAAACAAGGAAAGAAAGATGGTAACAGAAAAAAAGCTATTGGAAGAATTCAAAAGACAGATTCATGATGTTTGGAGATGAGAAATCATGGACATGGCCACGAAAAGGGAATATGAAGAGAGATACAGAATTGCACATCAAGGCAGCTCAAAACAAAGGCATCAAAATAAACTATATCAAAGTAGGAATCGACAGAACACAGACAAAAAGCAAATGCAGCCTATGTGGGTAAAGGGGTGAAACTGTATACATAACTTGTTAATGTTGTTGACTAGCCCAGACGTCGTATAAACACTGACAGGATAGAGTAACAACAGCGATTAAATGGGAACTGAGCAAGAACATTGGATTAACCATGCGGGAAAGTGGTACCAGCACAAACTGGAGATATTCCTGGAGAATGGAGGTGAAAAATTACTCTGGGACATTTACATCCAAACTGACCACCCAATCCAAGCGAGAAGACCTTACCATGTAATCGTGGATAAGACAATGAGAACCAACCAAATGAAAGACGTGGCCATGCCTGCAGACCACAGAGTTAATAGGAATGAGCATGAATTTCTGGGAAAATACTTGGACCTGGCAAGGAAGCTGACAAAGTTGTAGAAAGTCCAGGTAGTAGCAGTTATAGTCGTAGCACTCAAACCATACCGAAGCCACGGAAAGTTAGATAGGAAGAACCAGCGATAAAAGAAAAGATCGAGACTATACAGACCACAGCATTCCTTGGGACTGCACTGCTGAAGAGAGTATTAGAAAGATGAGATATATGACCCGAGCTGTTAGCTATGGCTTAACGGAGAGAACCAGAGAGGGAGAAATAAAAACAGAAATAAAAATATCAATAACACAATACCACAAATGGTGGTGGAGGTACAAAAAACTGCGCTGCTGTGATAGGTGAGGGAGAGGGCCGAAGATCTAAGGAGACTTACTCTAACTCTGCCTTCAGCAATAACCACCGAGCAATTGGTGTGGAACTGTAAACCACAGCATTGCTGTAGACTGTGGGAGTGTGGAGAAAAGGGCTAGAGACCTGAGAAGACTTGCTATCACTCAGTCTCCAGCTGTGTCCACCAGGCAACTTGTGTGAAAATGAATATTAGTACTATTAAAAGAGAAAATAAAAAGAGAATACCTTAGGACGATAAGAAAAATATCAAATACCAAATTAAACAGCAGCAACCTTATTAAAGGAATGAATATATTGGCCGTATCGGTAGTAAGATGAACAGGACAATTCCTTGGGTGGACAAAGGACGAACTCCAACCGATGGACCGGCGGACAAGGAAGCTTATGACAATGCATAAAGACCCCAGTGATAGATTATATGTGAAGAGAAGAGAAGTCGGTAGAGGGCTTATCAGCATAGAAGACTGTATCAAGAAAGAGAAGATCTAGAAAACTATTTGCAAACAAACAGTGCGCGTAGTAGCGTAACAGACAACCAAAAAGTAAAAAAATAATGGAGCAGCACAGCAAACAAGGAAAGAAAAATGGTAACAGAAAAAAATATACGGAGAATTTAAAAGACAGATTCGGGATGTGGCAGACAAGAGATCGTAGACATGGCTACAAGAACGAAACCTGAAGAGAGAAATAGGATTGCTAATCATGGCAGTTCAAAACAAATGCATCAAAACAAACTATATCAAAATGAAAATTGACAGAACACAGACGAACAGCAAGTGCCGCCTATGAGGAGAAAGGGATGAGACCGTGAGCCACATAAATAGTGAATGTAGGCAACTAGCCCAGAAGGAGTATAAACACAGATATGATAGAGTTGCAACAGTGAGACACTGGGAACTGAGTAAACGAATGCGATTTAACCATACGGAAAAGTTGCACCAGCATAAACCGGAGACAGCCCTAGAGAAAGGAAACCACAAATTACTCTGGGACTTTGGATCACCTCATCCAAGCGAGAAGACCGGACCTGGTAATCGTGGACAAGGAAAGAAAAACCTGCCAGATAATAGACGTGGCTGTGCCTGCAGATCATAGAGCAAAGAGGAAGGACAGTAAAAAACTGGAAAAATCGGGCAAGATAACTGAAAAATATGGATAAAATGAAGGGGTAGTACCAGTAATAATCGGCACATTAGGAACTGTGCCAAAGACACTGGGAATGAGATTGGAGAAACTGGGATAAAAGGGAGGATTGAGATTGTACAGACCACAGCACTGCAAGAACTGCATGTATACTGAGGACCTGAGAAGACTTATTGTCACTCAGCCGTCAGCGAAGACCATCAGGCACCTGGAGTGAAACTGTAAACCACAGTATTACTGTGGACTATGAGTCCGGAGAGGAGGGCTGGAGACTTGAGTAGACTTGCTGTCACTCAACCCCCAGCGGTAACCACCAGGCATCTGGTGTGAAATTGCTGCTGCCAATAATAATAATAATAATAATAATAATAATAATAATAATAATAATAATTCTGATGGAACCATAAGCCTAATGCATTCCAAGAAAAAATAAGTATAGAACTTTCAATGTGTCGCTTTCAATGATAACTATTTAAAAAAAAAAGACCATATCGTGAACATAAGTGGTAGAATTCATTCACTGTACATACTTTGTAAAATTGCCATCTGTATAACATGAGCAATTCATTGAAAGTTTACTGGAATGTCTCCGGCTATGAGTGTATCATTTTTTATATAAAATGCACAGATGTCCCAATTATTTTCCATTCTTCAATTTGATGCATTTTAGGAGTCTGATATTTCACTATCTACAAAGGCCTGTTCCGGCAGCAGGTCACATGAAAAGAAGCAATTTACACTTTTAGTATCATAGTAGAAAAAGAATTTGAGTAAAAAATCCGATGCAAACCGAATAGACCTTGATTTGATGCATGGATATAAAAAAAGGGGGAGCAACTCTATTGTCAGCATTTAATAGTTATCTCCCTTGGAAGACTGACCAGTATGGTACAGATAGGGATAAGCTCACATGCTAAACCTATATCATTTTCCTTTAGTAGCAAATCATGAAGATTTATTTTGCATTTTCTAAACCAACAGTTCCAAGTCTTTGAAAACTGAATAAAAGAAATATTCTGGCTGACCCCTATTTTTAACTCTTCATTTGGGATTAATTAATGGACTACAATAAAGAGCAATTTTAAAATCATACTCATTTAAAACTTATTGCATTTGAGAATAAGAAAATACCATTAGTTTCAAAAAGAATAGTCTACAACCAATGCATCCTCCCGATAGTCGCCTATGGAGCTGGAACATGGGAGTTAACCTAAACATTCGCCTCGAAACTGAGAATCATGCAAGGTACACATGAGGAAATAATGCTCAACATCTCATGGAGAGCTCACAAACTAGCATAGTATATTAGAGAAAAAGACATCATATAATCCATTTAAAACTCAAGTGGTGATGGGCTGGTCATGTTGCAAGTATGACAGACTATCGATGGACATGACGAACTACAAAGTGGATCCCCAGAGATCATATGAGAAACTGTGACGGACAAAATATAAGATGGTGTGAGGAACTAGAGAAGTTCAGAAAGTATTTGCTTCACGGTGCCCATGATAGAGAGGTATGGCCCTACACTGTTATCATTTAGTTGCAAATGACCCGATTTTTTTCATCCATGAAGGGCTTACTTTTGGAGGCATTTCATTTTAAAACCTATGGCTATAATGCAGCATTGTGGCTACTCAGAGATCATCAGTACAAAAACAAAATCAGACTTTCAGTATAATAAACATGGATAAATGTAAGTCAGATTATTATGATCGGACCAAGTGAAAATGCATACCCCAGATCCTTATTAATCATCAGCACTTAAAGAAAAGTTTGCGCATTCCCGAGGGTACTTGGATTCAATAACTCTGACAAAAAGTCAATGTTTCGAACACTTGGAGGTCACTTATTGATAAACAAAATCATACTTTTAGTATCATATATATGCACATACACACACACACACTCTCTTTAAAAGTCACGCACACACACACACACACACACACACACACACACACATATATATATATATATGCTAGCAACGTAACCCAGGGGAAAATATAATAACACAGAAAGGCAAATGTGAGGTAAGCGACGTAACCAAGGGGAAAAACTCAAATATGTTAACATAAAAAGGCAAATGATCTTCTTCACCGATTTCATTAAATTATACGACAGAGGTTTTCTTGTACAAACAACCCCTGGTCGAGCCAGCACATACTCCTTGACAGACCTGCATGTAACCTCGGGCAGGCCTGTGTAACGTAAGCTAAAATCGTGATAAATTCTTAATTCTTAGGTTCACTTTTGGTGTTAGTAGTTTGCACTGTAGAGCAGATCCTCAGATTTGAAAAGAGTATATATGTTTTATTGTCATATTAGATTTGGGATTGGGCTTAGGGATATTTGAGTGATTTTGCTCAAAGAAAAACATGTTTCATTGTCAGATTAAGATCAGAATTCGTGAAAACAATTACAAAACTTGCATAAGCACTGGAAGAGATCGTCATCTACGTTTTGGAGGTCCCTATGTGCATCTGTATATTCATGAATTAGATCATGAACTGAGTCATAAAGTGATGATAGATTTTTGGTATCATTATACTAACCCCAATTTTGACGTCATAAGCGACGCCTCCAAACCATAGAAGATTATCAGTTTTCAAAGATAGGTGAAGCAGAAATACAATATCCTTGGGAGTTTACGCCACAGAATAAAAATAGTACCTTTAAATGTTAAAATTAATCAGTTAATTAAGTCACAAGAGGATAAATGGCCATGGAACTCAGCTGAAACTGAAACATGTCACTTCTCTTCGGAAAAATCCGCTCAATTGGAAACCAAAGTTTTTACATTATTTATGCATGGGGTAATTGGAGATGAAGATATGGATATGGTTTCAGGGCCTATTGTCAAAATTCTGCTCAAATTGTTTGTGGGAAAATATAGCAGTTTCAAAACTCAAACATTTACCGCTTCAAGTGTAATAATTTCATATTGTCCAAAGTAAAAGCATAAATGTTATTAATCCAAGATTGCATCATCACTGTTTTTTCAAGGATTGCTATTCATGACTGCAGTTAAACGTCATACCTTTTTGCAAGTGACAAATAACAGCAGTATTGGGAAATAGACCCTGTATGTTTTTCAACTATTTGTCTTAGGTATAAGTGAGTGTATGAAATAAATAAAGTTGTGTTCTTCCTTGGTTTGTTTGGAAAGGTCTCTAAAGTGTATAAATCTGTGTAGTGAAATAATGGTACCAATTGTAATGGCAATATAATCAGTGAGGTTCATGAGCTCATCATTAACAGACATCTATCTCGAAGAACTGAAGTATAATGGGTCAGTGACAAACGCACAAGAATGAAAATAAGTCAGAATCCAAAGGAAAAACTAAATATGCCTGTTTAGTAGAGGAGGAAAGTAGGCGAAGCTGCTGATGTTGGTATCTTGATATTTAAGAATTTCAAAGAAGGCTGTTTGCCAATTTGTAAAATGTGATACCAGAAGTTACAATGAACAATTCATTTATTGGGATACCTTCATTGATGTGAGTTCCACTTTCAGTGTAAAAAATATCCCGACAAAAATAGCGGATACAAAGACAGCTAGCCAGATGTAGCTGGACACGGATGCGCATATAGGCGCAGTGGAATATTTCTACTGTTTGTGATGAAATATATTTTCTGGTTTTCGAATTCAATCCGTCTGATTTAACATTTGTGATATTGTGATATTAAGATATCAAATGATCTACCTAGGGAGATGTCTACCTCTGAATTCAGTCAAAATAATATAATTGGATCATCACCGTCAGTACTTGTGTCATATGAGGTAAGCTTTTCAACTCTCGTGGATGCGATTCTTACCCGTTAAAATTCAGAAAAATTCATTCTTATCTCGATACTTAATAACCAAAAGAAGAAAGTTATGTATTCTAAACTTAGTATGGTGCAGTAGCTTGAGAAAGCAGAATTCAAATTGAGATGGCAAATTGTTTGTACTGAGAGGTTTATCGAATAAGCATAACGCTGTCTCCCATAGGTCATTTTAATTTCTGATTAATTAGTTTTTATTACAGGACTCTGGGTTATCGATAATTGCATGTATTCTAGCGTATGTTAGGAGTTAAAATTATTAATAAATTATATTTTTATACTTGGAATTCTTTTGCCAACACTTGATTTATTCAAGTATAATATACAGGAATAGACTCGATAGTTTTTTGTGTGTGACTCTCACTATATGTTGGACGATCAGAAGTGCTAGTTTTAGAAACAACATCATATTTCAAAAAAATCATTTGGGCTGCATTTTGTTCGGAAAATTCAAAATGTCTTCCTCACTTTATGCCACATAGTGTAGTTCATGGATATACAAAGATAGTCCGAGTCTCTCATGCTTACGCATCAGGAATTGTATTAAACCATAAATTTCTTCCTACGAAGGGAAATTAAGTATAGTTACATTGTAAACAGAACCTCTCTCTGTAATCTTCGAGATGTTTTTCTTATAAATGGAAAAAATCATGAAGTTTGAAGGTTTAATGGATTGAATGCAGATCTGCTTTTAGAAAATGATTTCAATCTTTTCTCGTCGGAGTTTTTACTCGGTACGCCAATTCCATTTTGTTCGACTTCTACTAGTGGACCATTTTTGCTGCCATGACATTTTCAAAGAAATAAAAAAAACTTTCAAATAAGATCTTGCAAATTAAGACAGAAAAAGTAGTTTTCATCTTAAATTATCTATTTATAGATAGTTTTGTATATGTTTTGCGTGTGTACCTGCATGAAACTGCTTCATTTATTTTTAGTCCAATTTGTTCATTTAACCAAATCATATTTCGGTTTTTAAATCCATGTCAAGGTCTATGGTAAACAAAGTTGCTTAATTCTATAAATAAAATGTTTTCTAATTTTATATTTTATCGTTGTTAGGCAACTTTGACAGGAGGAAAAGCGTTTTTACTTATGTTTTCTTATTCATTCGAGTAGATTATCAGAATATTTATTCAAAAATTAAAGCTAAGTTTTCTCATTATTATGAGTTCAATAGATGAGATTTGCAATATTTTCTCACGTTAGATACTGTGAAAAGTAATCTCTCAGTTGTTGTTATTATCATTATCAATTTTTGACTTCAAATTAAAATTTCATCGAAGGCTTATTCTTTATTTCTGATCTTTACTGCATACTTTACTTTTGTAGAATGAATGAAGAAACTACTTGGGCCAATTCGATGCTCAAAGAATAGCCAAGCGCCTCGATACTTCAGCATGCGATTTCAACGAGACTGTTCACTAATACTAGGCCCTGTAATCCACCAGCAATTGCCAGACAACAATAGTCCTCTACTTAATCCGTATTTTGTTCGCTCATGCCCAGAACATCTCTGGCCGAAGTTGATCAGTCCACTTTGAGAGCTCATATAACAAATTTCTACTTGTGAAACATTCAGTGTGAAAAGAGAAGTTGATCCATGTAGAGCAAAGTCAAACATGATCGTGTAACTTCGATCAAAATAAGCAAATTCTGTTTTCTGCATTCTTTCTGAAATTCCCCCTAACATTCGGATGCAAGAAGACTTCGTTAGATAACGTTAACTTTTACTATTACTATTCGCAGATATTGACTGCACTAATTGACGCAGCCATGATTCTAATTCGTCGCTGCTTCCCTTCACTGGTCAGCTTTGCCCTGGCACTGACGTTCGAGCCCAGATGAAAATTAGATTTTTATTGCAAGGCAAGACTTTGTCATTGCAGTTGATTTCAACAAATTACCTTCGTTGCTTTTTATCACAACCATTCAGCTTTCGTATGACAGACTTTACTATGGGCTTCTATCTTGGTTTTCCCCTCTAATACACGTTCCATCCAGCGCCTATCCCCTCTACCTGTTGAAAACACCACCCTGTATACATAGACAAAAAGTATCAGCACAAAGTATGCCATGAAATGAAAAAGAATAAAATATCCACAACGACCACTTACTTCAACGGGAAAGATCGGATCTCATACGAAGAAAAAAAAAGGAAAAGATCCCACCGTATCGTAGCTATTAAATATACTAGCGGGCCAGGGATGGGGTGAAACAAAAGAAACCATGATTGAAAAACAATACTAGAACCTGTCCCAGATGCTGAGAGAAATATGGAAATAAGGAACATGAAATTTAGTTCAATTTATTCACATTATCAGAAAAACGATTGTAAATCAGCAATAATAGTAAATGCTAATTGTCAAGAATTAAAAGAAATAAGGGAGAGATATGAACAAACCAATGGTACTTAAGTATTTGAGAGCTTAAGTTTAGTGGAATAGGTTTTAAGTAGGTGGTGAAGGACACGAAGAAAGAATACAACTTCAAACCCCCTTTCGGCCAAAATGAATAATGCCCTCCTCTCTCTCTCTTTTCTGAAAGATCTCTCTCTCTCTCTCTCTCTCTCTCTCTCTCTCTCTCTCTCTCAACAAAGCTCTCAGTAAAGGATGGAAACAGATAACTACATACTCGAGGAAAAAAGAAACGTAACATCGTCTCTACGGAACTAGCTATTCTATCCATCTTATGTCTAAAACAAGTCCCCACGGATTGGAACACGGCAATCATAATGTTTGTATATGAAAAAAAAACCCCAAAGACTTCAACAACTACGGACCTATAAGCCTACTTACTTGCACCTACAAAATTTCACAAAAATTATGTATAACCAAATCACAAAAGTGCTACTTAAAACCCAACCACGGGAGCAAGCTGGCTTTAGAAGAAACCAGTAAGTGATGGAGCTTTTTCATTCAATGAATAAGCTGAAAGAAAGAGCAGCAGAATACAAAATGTCACTCGTTGTAGCACTTATAGACAACAAGGAAGCCTTCGACTTTTGAAATTCCCATGGCTATGAAAGCCATCACTCTACAAGGTGGAGACCTTATAAACATCAGAGTACTACAAGATATGTACAGTCAGATCAGGCTACATGAAGACTTGGAGCCCTTCCAGCTCCAAAAAAAAGGTAAGGCAAGATGATACCAGCTCACCCAAACTCTTCACAGCTTACCTTGAGATGAAGTCCAGAAACCTAGTCAGAGAAAATAATGGAATTAAAATAGACGGCAAATATATAAGCAATCTCAGATTTGCAGACGACATCCACCTAATAGTCATCTATGGAGCTTAAACATGGCACCTAACCAGGAGGCCCCCCCCCACCAACTAAGTAGTATGCAACGTGCACATGGAAAAATTGTACCTTCACATGGAGATCACAGGACTTTCCAGTATATAAGGGAAGAAACAGGAGTCCGAGACATCATAGAAACTGTTAGGAAACAACCTTAGATAACCAATAGACATCAAAACTCACAACGTGGGTCCCCAGAGATCACATTACAACTGGCAGAGTACGAGATGGAGAGATGAACTAGACAAATTTAGAGAGTATTGGCTCTGCAACGCCCACGATATAGAAGTTTGGTGAATCTCAGGAAAGATCTATGTCCAACAATGGACATTAAAAGATTGATGATGATGATGATGATGATCTATTTCCGATACCAGGGACATTTCACTCCGATGAAGAGCTTGATGTCAATGACAAATCAGTATCATATTAATCTCCAAACAGCAATACAAATAAACCTATACTCTAATGTGAAAGTTTTGACTTTGTCCGGCAACCTTGTTCACGACACCGGAAAAGCGATCGTCTTGCTCAAGAAAAAAGATACTTTTCTTCTGCTAAGAGAAAGATGATGAATTCCACAAAGTTCTCACTGTACGACATTTGTTTTGGTGCATTATATTAAATGACTAATTGAAGCATTGGGCTAAACTTGAAACACAACAAAATGGAGATTCCTTATTGACTCATCGCATATAAGCTTAAAAGATGCACTTCTAAACGATTGTAGATCCTGTCGAACATCTGTACAATTAGCTGAGAGTTATGAGAAAATGTAAATTTCACTCCATGCTCTGAAATACGAATGGATGATTCAAAGAGATATAGCGGTACAATGAAAATTCAGTTTTTTGTTATATTCTAATACTAGAAATAAATCAAATTCTAATCTTTTTCAGGTTGTGTTCCTAATATTAAAGGTGCAAGGAGGTTACTCCAAACACCTCAGTTCTCTTTTTTGTGTGATAAAATCGAGCAGATGAAAATACTATAGGCAATGTGAATGACTATTTCAAGAAACCACTCAACCCAGTTCTCATCAAGTTTAGCAATTAGTAAATTAAATGCAGGTATTTTCGATTGCCCTGAAATTAAAAGCCTAATTTCATTAACTAATGAAAAGTTCATGAGCGAGACTGAGAAAAATACATGACAAGCCTTCAAACCAACTGACGTATAGAATATCAGTACGTTGTTGCTGTTGTGAAGTTCTGAAACTTTTGGAACACATATTTCTAAATAAATGCATTTCCTAAAATCGCATCTTGACTATTTCTCTAAGAACTTTAAGACTAAAGTGAGAAACAGGTAAATAAGGTTCCATCAATACATTCGAACTATGGAATAAAAAGCATGAAGGGCGATGTGACGTAAACACGATGTGTCGTGAAAACTAATGTCAAGAATAACTGAAAATCACAAACTTTTTCTTCCACACTGATGTACATTTAGGTTGATTTTCAATGTTTGATAAAACAATTTTACTGAACACCAAAACGTATTATAGCTTTCTTTACCATCCAGAAATCGAGAAATTTGCTACGTAAAAAACTCCTGACCTGATCAAGCAAGCCTGTGGTCATTTTCATATTCAATATGGCCAATATGTGTATTATCGTTATGCTCATTATTTTTATCATCATCATCATCATTATTAGTATCATTAAGAATGAAAGAAGAAGGAAGAGACACTTGAAATTTCTTTGTATACAGCTTTATTGGTTCAATTCCTCGGTTGATTTCATTAAGTAATCTCCTGAGGGGTTGTAGTGTCAATGTGACGTTCTAAAAATCTATTTATGCATTAAGTTATGGCTCTTTTAAAATTGCTATGTTGCTTATAACAGGGAAGGGCGGTAGGGGAGGAAGTAGTACTAGTGCACTGGTTGGAAGTTCAGGCAAAGAGGTAAGGGAAATAAACCTGATCTCTATTTTAACCATCCCTTCCTTACTCTATGCAATTTGAAACAGGAACAGACCTTAACACATAAGTAGATATTTAGAATGTCAACATACTCACATGGACACTATCACCCTCTACTAGACTATTTAATGAAACCAATAATGCTGAATTCATCGAAACTGTAGCTTTTTTCTCTTGCATTCTTATCATTCAAACCCGGATTACTTGAAAATTCGTTGTACATCTCAATTTATCTTTTTTCTTAATCGAAGAATGTTTTAGCTTACGAACGTTCCACCCGTTCATGGTTTCAGCAGAGATGTGAAAACGAAAGTTGGTTTGAGTGAAATGGCGAAAATTACAGAAATGACCAGATAGTAGTTAGGGCAGAAAAGTGGGATTTTTTTTATTACTCACATTACAGGGAAAGCTTTTTTTGATAAATGCAAGTTAGGTCTCTATACCAGATATCTTTTCAGTTGATAAGGTTGTTTGAGAGAGGGAAAATAGTATGTTCTGGTGATATGATAGTTACAGGGGAAGAGATTATGGTTTTTCTCTGCAGATTTTCCTAAGTGGGTTATGTAAAAATGTGTGTATGATTTAGAAAAGTCATACCTTTAGCCAGCATTAAATTCGTTATGTATAAGGTGTTATCTTATGTTCTCTTATGGACGTTGGGGAATGTTTTAAAGAAACAGTGTTTTAATCAGGGTTTCGTTTACAATTTTTGATCCTGAACTGAACCCTTCTCGTTACACACACACACACACACACACACACACACATATATATATATATATATATATATTAGCTGGAAACCACCTGTTCAAGCAGGTTTCAGCAAGTATTCTATGAAGTCAGTGATTTATATTCGTGGGATTCGTACAGAAAATTCTGTTTGAATCGCTTTCCACTTCTTGGTGTATCAATTTCACAAATGAAAATGTGGAGATGAGCGCACCGGAGTTATTTGATAAGCCGCTCTCAATCCCAATTCTCCAATAACAAATTGAAAAGCAACAAAATAAAAGAAAAATATGGTGCTGCTCAGGTCTTTTTGAAAGGAACTATTGATGAAGAATTATGGTGTGGAAGAACTTCTTAGATTATAGAGTATTGGTGTCTTTGAATGTAGCTTATCTGCAAAGAAGCAGTACACGACTTAGACGGACATAATGAATATAGAATCGATTTTCTACCCTGTTTTTAGTCGATAATTGAATTGGTCACCGATACTATGTGCTGCTAATGTAGCACAAATATTTCCCACTCATATTACATTTTTGAAAAGGGTAGTAGTATTTTCCAAATTCTGAGATGAGGTATCGTTATTCTTCCATAAATTAATCGAACTAGCATCCTTATATTTGAGTTGCTCACAGCAGCTGTAGTTTCCAGCCTTTCCCGTATTTCGTATCTGGTAACCGCCAGGGAGTTTTTGTGATACGCTGACCATCCACGGACTCTTTAAAAGGCTAGCATAACAACTACGATTTGATGCACTATTCTCAACATTCTCTCAATTACCAAAACCCTTACTTCTTTTGTTCTCGTTGTTGTTTTAAATCTACGTTCTTCCCATCATTTCCTGACCAGTGGAAGACGCGACTGGTGGATTTGCAATTATAAATTATTCACTATGTGCGAAACAAAACGCTGAATCCCGTTTTTATCGTATTATATAAATTAAGCAAATGTCTTTTAGATACAAAAGAAATTTATTCAGGAAATTACTTCCAATCAAGTTCAGACATATTTTTCTAACAAAGTATAGATTCTTTCAGACGAGCGATTTTTGGCTTTGATGCAAAAATAAAAAAGGTTTCGATTCATCTCGCACTATGCGAGCAATACACTGTCGCGTTTTGTTTCGAATAAAATAATTCTTACGTGGTTGACTTGTGCTCGATGCTTTCTTTGAAGTTATGCAGTCTTTGTGGTTGAAGGTTGTAACAGTTCCTTATACACAATGGCAGAGTTCTTTTCCAACATATACAACATCGTATTTCGAGTGTCCGGTTCAACAGTAAATAACCAGTTATATGATCGCTTTCGATTATCCGGAAGGACTCACACCATGGAAGTGACTAGAATATTGTAGTGCATCACTGTTTTCATTTTGTTTACTGAGTTAGTTGATAATCCATTTACCAAGACTTTATGATTGTAAGAGATGCGTGTAGGTTAAATATGCTGAAAGCTTTTACAGATTAACACAAAAGTTTGCCCAGCTGCCAGGCATGGATAAAAAAAATGTTTAGTCTTTCCTTTGATTATACACCTGAGGAAGACTGAAGAGGGGATCAGTCAAAACATTATGGTAACAACATAAAAATGTACAAAAAGATTCGATAGAATTTTGAGAGTATTCATTACTTGCTGACTAAGAGAGAGAGAGAGAGAGAGAGAGAGAGAGAAATTGTGATTATTGTTTGCATGCTTGCCTAACTCCTGTCATTTGTTTGTTTTTATCGGAAAAATATGTAGAAGTCTTTGCTGTTTGATAATCATTAATCTGATCTCCCCTAACATGAAAAGGTAAATGAAAAAATCAAGTACATCAACATTAAAATTCACTGCACGCTATCGGTACATGGAAAAGAGTATCCAATTAGCAAGCAATCTTTCTTTTGATTAAATGGTGATTTTCTGTATATATATGGAATTTGTACTGATCAATTAAGAATTACCACACATGATTTAATACTTGTGTTACCATTCTGTTGCTTTAACATAATGTTTGGATGATAGGGTTGTGTAGAATTTTGCATTAAATATACATATAAGAATCCAACGATAACATAGGCATTTATATGATATGTGAATTATCAAAATATGATACACATTAAATTCATAAATGTTTTGAATTTAATTTGCAATAATCCTCTACTTCATTCTCAACTGTGTTCGCTACAAAGTCACAAAAAAGAGAACATATTGATACTATAAAAGACTAAGAGGGCAACTATTGACTGGAATATTGAATGCATTCAAGCCATCTGACGTCGATCGTGTTTAGAGACATTCAGACTGACACAAGTGATGGAACATTAATGTCACATATACATTGACATACAGGATGCAATAGCTACGTATTCATTTTGAGGAAAATCGGTTTTACTCAGCAACAAGTCTGCAAGGAATTATCAATAATGAGGTATGCAAATCAAACAAAGCGGCGCCATGTCTATCTATCTGTATATCCCTACATCCATCAATCTATGTATTTACACACACACACACACACACACACACACACACATATATATCTATCTTTTTTTCCAAGTTGGAAGTAGCCATTCAGTAAATTCTTGGATTTAATTTATTGTTAGATTTATTCCCTCGTTTCTACTTCCCTATTTGAGTGTTTGTTGGTTGATTTATATGTTTCGTATCTAACGATGAACTTATTGTTTTTTCATTTGTTTATGTCAGTGACAGGGAGAGAGAAAAAGGGAATAGGGCTGTGCAACTTATATCATGAAGTACTGCTGAGGCAAGTAGGGGTATTAGCAACCATGCTTTGGTCTCCAAAATATGCCTAACCCCAGTGTCATTATCTGATGGGGGCTTTGTTGAAGACACTAATAACAATCAAAACATCATCTAGAACCCTTTGAAAAGTCGTCGATATAAACTGTTGAATATAAAAAAAACTATTCTCGTCACTTGCGCCCTGAACACTTGTACGAACAAAATAATATGTTTCTTATAAACAGTCATTAATAACCGAAAATGGCCTGGCGAGGTGGAATAACGTCTGAGTTCACTTGCACACACGAAATCATACACATTCTATCACTAACACATACACACAAACATTCGTATACATGAACACACGCCCAAACGTATGCACAAATCAAAAAATATACCAACCACCTAAAATCAAACTGATAATTCCTAATCTACATCATCATCAGCTATAAACCCTTAGCGTCCATCTTTGGGCATAGACCTTCTCGAAGATTCGTCGGACCTCTCTATTGTGAGCACCACAAAGACAATACCTTCTTAACTTGTCTTGTTCGTCTCGCCATCTCACATTTCACCGGCCATGGTTTCGCGTGTGATCTTTGGGGATCCACGTTGTGAGTTGTGATGTTTAGCAGTTGTTTGACATTCTTGCCCATCGCTTTGTGAGTTTCCTCATGGATTCTATGATATATCGGAGTCCTATTTTCTCCCTAATATTGTGCTGCTTTGTGGTCTCTCTTGATTAGGTTCCATGTTTTGCCTCCATAGGTGACTATGGGGAAAGTGCATAGGTAGTATACCCTTCATTTTAGGACTAATGGGTAACTCTTGTTCTCGAAGGTTGAACTTTCACAAACGAAGTTTTGCCACAATAGAGTGATTACTCGCTTAATTTTCTTTCCTTTCGATCTTTTCATAGAGATTTGTCATCTAAGATAGATGCAACGATCTACTTTTTCAAGCTCTGTGTTTTCGATTTTGATCGTTGTGTATTTGTCTCCGACATGTTGATTGTACATGGCATTTGTTTCTCTAAAGTTAACCAGGAGACGAATTTTCTTATTCTCTTCATTCATTTCGTTTAGCATCAATTTTCGGTCTTGGAGGTTCTTAACAAAAAAGATGATGCAAGTAAGAGGATGCTTAAGTATTCACCATCTATTCTTATAGTTTTATTTTCTCAGTCTAGTTTTCGAAATATCATCTCCAGGCAGACCGTAAAGAGTGCCACTTTGTATTATCCCGTTTTTTGAGCTGAAAATCTTCGTGTAAACTGATATAAGAACTGCTCTGGTGGTATATCCGTTACAATACTCTACCATATACGAGGCTGCACCTTGCAGAGAGATAGCATCCATGACATCGGGAATTTCAAGTTGGTCAAAGGTATTCTTGGAATCGGTGAATGCTACAGCTGTTGGCATTTTATGATCTGCTGGTTTCTCTTCTGATTCATCAAACTGAGATAGTCAATAGTCAAGTGGCTTCTTCTGAAGCATGCTTGTTCTCGTATTTTTTTTATCTAGCGTTTTTCGTGATCTGGTTGGTGATAACTTTGACAAAAAGTTTGTAGATATAGTTGTGTAGGCTGACTGGCCTGTAGTTATTGAGATCTTTTGGGTGTCCTTTTTTTTATACATTTTTTTTTTTTTTACTGGTGATGTTCTTATCTAGTCCAGGGACCTTTCCTTTGTTTGTTTGTCTGATAGCTTGTGTAACCCCCCACGGTGTAATTCCTGGGTAATCTTCAAAATATGTTGAATAACCTCTTCATGGTTTCGTCTTCCTTGTCTGAAGAAGCAATTTTTTTTTTGTAAAATTCTTCCGAGAATCTGGTCCTGAACGTTGTTATTTCTTCCAAGTACACTGGTTTTTGCTTTCGTCCTGTATTGAAATTTTTGTTAACAGCTTTTAAACTCTGGCCTTGTTGATATTATTCCGATGATTGCTGTCGGGTATCTTCTTTTGTCTACTGTTCGTTTGTTTTGGATGATGTTTTTTTGTTCAGTTACTCCCATCTTTTCTTTTGTTTTAATCGATCGCTTGAAATATCTGCGTTTTTCTATGAGATTCTTAGTTTCTCCTGAGACTTTGCTGGCGTTGTGTGTACTCTTTGGTTTGAACATATTAGCGACTTCAATGAGAGAGATGTTGAATTCGGTGATGTTGGTGCTGTTGTCTTCTGGTTTGGTAGGAACTTCGTATCTGCTTTTCAGTTCACGTTCTTATAGTTCGTTTAATGGTTGCAGTTTGGTGTGAAACATTTTCTTGGGTGTTTTGTCTTAACGTGGTTTTTACACCTTACTATTTTGTGATCGCTCCCTAAGTTGTTTTAGGACTGATATCGAACCTGGATATTTTTGATGGTGTAACTTTTGTCCGCTAGAATATAGTCCATTTCATTATTGGGTTTATAAGTGGGGCTCTTCCAAGTCCATTTTCTATCGAATTTCTTCTGGAGGAAGGTGTTCATGATTTTGAACCTGTTCGCTGTAGCAAAATTTACGAGATTTTAGTTAGTTGGCTTTGGGAGCACATCTATCCCACCCAAAGCAAGTGATGTGACTAGGCCATTTGGAACCAATGACCCAGCAGGATTGAATGCGGGATTCTTTATAACTGATGTCAATCAGAGTTGACTAAGACATGAATTATAGAACGGAAAATTCTTTTGAAATGTATCTTATTTTGTTTAATGGTTTCATGTCTGTGGGTCTGGAATAGAGAGTTATGATTTCCTCTCCTGTCGACTCGTATGTATTGAAGTATTGAAATAAAAAGTCAATTAGACAAAGTTAGCACTAGTGTATCTGAGTTCTCATCAGGATCGATCCTTCTCTAATATGGTTGACCTCGAACGTTCGAACCTTAGGAATGCATTTATTTTCCTGCCGTTTTCCTCTCATTAGATTATTTATGAGCTCAATAAATTGTTTTACAAATAGTTGGGAGAGTGGTCTAACTTTATCCCTAATCTTTTTTTACTCAATAAGAATTCACAGAGAGGTTAAACATGAATATTGAACGTTTGCCACTAAGTTTCTAAGACATTAATCTCCAACTGTCGCTTCTGGCCTAACTTGTTAATAATATTTTAAAACTAGTTCGAAACTATTATTATTTTCGTTAAAAGTTGAGGCTAATTCCATTCAACCTATTTCATTTACATCACCACGAATGACTAATAATAATTTTAACAGGCACTTGTGTTACACGCCTACTCACTTCTTAACGGAGAAGGAGATGGGAAGTAACCTCAAGAGGCAGTTCTTCACTTCAAAATTACTGTTTGTTCTTCTGGCATTCAATACATGGAATTAGGGACAAATCGCAAGAAAGGCACTTGTAATATTTATTAGAAAAATAGATGGAAGTACACTTCTTACTGTAAAGGTAAACATTGAATGTAAACTTTAAACTCAGTTGTGTTTCTTATATATATATATATATATATATATATACACACACACACACACACACACATATATATATATATATATATATATATATATATATATATATATATATATATATCGTTTAGAAAGCCTTACAGCTTGAAACACTAAAAATATGAAAGAAGTTGGTTTTTTCTCAAAAAGTCAAGTCATTTTAGCTAATTATTTTCTAATGTCTATTAATGTAATTTATGTAATATTTCCATTGGTTTGTATGATTTACTCAGAATTTGATGTTATGTGTGAATTTACTTTCTTGGGATCATCAGTTTTTCATCACGTACCTTTATGGAAGTTTTGAAAACAAAATAATTATAATAACATGACTTTCCAGCAGGGCTCCTCAACTCCCTTCGAACTATGATTTCGATATACAGGTATATTTTATCATTTTGGAGCCACGTGATACTTCGCACACTTTGTTGTTTTACATAGAGCATTAACATAATGTATTGCATTAGGGTGTTAATTTATATTATACATCATTCAATTTTTTTGAAACACAGAGTTTACTTACGTAGGTTACCCTGAAAACATATTTGACGACGATGGATAAATAAGTATGACAACGTACTTGAATCGTTTATCGTGTCACTTCCACCGAATGCTCATCCATGTAAATATCAAATCCACTGTGTCTGTTTTAATCTCGGACTGCACTCTATTATCTTTGAAGATACCAGTCACACTGAAAAACTTATTCGAGGTGACCCTCTATCAACATATTCAACTGAAGAGTTTTACAAAATTTTTTCACTAGCTTTAAATGTAATTTCCCACGTCATTTAACACATTGTTTTGATCAATATCATAATCTCTTCAAAATTATCAAACCCAATTGCCTTATATATATGCATATATCTGAAACGAAACCAACCGACATTCTCGCTGGTAATAATAATGAGCTGTTCCATAATATACTTAGACACTTGCTACTTGGTGTTTCGTTTTAATCCCCTATCCCGCCCAGCTACCTAGCAGTCTGATAAATGGACCAGAGCTAAATGCTTTCCCCTTTTCTTGGTTCTAGTCATTTCGATGATCTTTCATGCTTTGTTACCTAATTCCTCTAACATTAATATGAATATATTTTATCTGATATACATTACTTATTTATACTATTTTCATACTCTCATTGATATATTCCGTTATCATTCCATTATGATCAAGCAGATAGGTTTTAAATGTGCCGGGATGATCAGTCATAGCTATATTGAATTGTCTGAAAATCTTACTAATTTCGTTACTTCGAATGATCATTCTTACAACTAATCAAGAATTTTCGGTATAAAATCAATAAATCTATATCGTAGTTCTTGCTGTCTCTAAATATTCTGATAATATAGTTCCACAAAATATTTTGCTTTAAATGCCATACATATGATTTGGAACGGAAATGAATCTCGTTTATCAAACAATTCATTGACAAATACTGTATTCTCAATTTTATTATCCAAATATAGGAACGTTGCTTGAATACCGTTATGCACACACTATAATTTGAAATCTTTACGGTAAACAGCGCCACAAAATTTTCCGAATTCTCCTCCATCATTGAGACAACATGTCATTAATAAAACGGGTACAAGCTAAAAATGCACGAGCCTGCTTTATATTAGTTGTAACTAAAGAAGACATGGATGTAAATTCCCGTCCATGTAGATAATTTTTTTTTAATAGGGCACAGGATCAATACTTTTAAGGATACCTATAATCTGATAAAATAATCTATTATCTATTTTGAAGTATCTCTCCCCAATAAGACGACTAAGAATCGCTTCAAGAGTAGAACACGGAAACAAGTTTTCTGTTTTTTGTTTTACACCAGAAAACTTTGGAGTTTGTAAACCCAATATATCTATCATTTCTTCCTGCAGATGCCAAGTCTAATATTTCCTCTGATAGTTTAAAGAGATCTTCATGAGGAAACTTTGTGTAAAGTGTTCTAAAATCGTAGGTCGAGATAGATTTTTACTGTCTAAAAGAGACTTAAATTACTATAAAACTTACCTTTGATATGAAATCTATTAATTCGATTGTATATGAAATCAGGAAAATTTTCGTAACAGTTTTGCTAAAGAGTTTTGAGGAGGAAAAATCTTTTTATTAAGATGTGCAGAAAGACAAGTTCCCTGCAAAAAGGAAGCAACTCAACCAGGGGTCAGGTGCCGCATTCATTCCTTTAGCTAAGAGCATTTACCGGAGGTGGGTTTCCGAAAGGGAAGCTAGACTGCATGTGTCATGTATTGGTAGGAAAATGAAATCCTATCTGGCTCCCTTCAGCTGAACCAAGCTTGCTGCACGTATCCATCTTTCGTTAAAATTTACGTGATGTAATCTTTTCCTATCACATTTTCACCACCATCTGATGTAAGTATAAGCCAATCAGATTGTAATGAGAAAAGGATTCGTTTTCATATTTCTCCTTCTGTTGCATCATCCGTATCACCATTCTGGCCACGGCCAGTAGCGTGAGTAATACCATTAGTCTCAACCCAGGCTACGGAGGAGATGTGTTGTCATACATGTACGAGGTTCAGTAGGAGCCGTCACCTCATTGATGCAGCTCTTGAAGGAGGCGTGCAAAGCCGTTTCCTCTACGCAACTGTTACGACAGGGACAATCGGGCAAGTCTACTCAGCCTATTCAGTAAGTCCTATCAGAGGGGAAACACATTTCGAATCAATTGCTAGGTAAGAGAAAACTCAGTTATTGAGGAAAGCTACGCATGATGCCTACTAGGAAAGAGAGTGGAGCTCCCTAAACCGTTTTCCAAGCCCATCCAAAGCAGCATCTCCATTAAATCCTAATACAGTCTCTTCATGGGCTGTAAAAGGTCACTTGTCCCAAGAAATTTACTCAATGCCTGACGTCACTCTTCCCGGGTCTACGACGGATTTCAGGAGAGGGAATCAGTAATGTCTCCTTAATCTTACAGTCCTGGGCAGGCTATTCCGTTAAGGTGCAGTTCAGTAATGCCAACTCTTCAGTATGTTGGTGACTAGCCAAGTGTGGCATCCCCAAGCCCCTTGCACAGACGTTGGATACTGGCCTGTCTGCTAACTATTAGCTTGCTTCCTTTTCACAGGAGTAGAAAGAGAAATGCCAGCATCAACTCTTCTCACAAACATTCTAACCAGGTAACTTTTGTCTTGTATAGACAGTGTGCTATGAGTCCACATCCACATTTCTTGCCTTGGGCGATCAACACAGGATCTATCGACCAGGTCGTATTCAGTGACCAGATCAATCCGACTGCACTAACACCACACTTACCTGCTAGCTCCCCGTGTACCCTAATCTATTTTGGGTTCCAGAATCACCCATCAAGATTAGCTGCTTCGTGTCCATCAAGAAAGGTTCCAATTGCGATAAGTGGGAACGCCTCCTACTGACGCTATTGTACGCTTAAACCACGACGATCCGAAAGTTACCCATAATCACGGCAATATCGGCCAATATTAATCTACCCTGCCGCACCGGCATAAATAACGTTGACCCTCGCATTTAGTATACACTTTACCAGCAGGAAGAAGCCTCTGGCACTGCAGACGATAGTTGTTTGCTAGAACACGCTCATCGGCCGTACAAATATAGCGCGTCTCCTGGATCGTAGCCTCATCCATGTGAAGCAAGTGATCTTGAATCATTCGGGCTTCCTCGCTTCAATTGCTCCTACCCAACAAACAATGTGAAGTGGGAGTTGGAGGAGATTCGGTGGACAGCAGTTGTTGGTGGGAGTTGGGGATTTGTTGGTCGTCTGGTTGTTGTCGTTATCATTGAAGGCCACATCCATTTGCCGTTTCTCTGTATTATGTTGTGGCTGTTGTTTTTATTGTTCCATCCAGGCAAGAAGACCAGACTTGGTAATTGTAGAAGAGAAAAGCCTGTCAAATAACAGACTGTAAACCACAGTATTGCTGTGGTCTATGAGAACGTTGAGAGGAGGGCAAGAGACTTGAGGAGACTTGCTGTCGCTCAACCTCCAACAGTAATCACCAGGCCACCGGTGTGAGATTGTAAATAATAATAATAATAATAATGATAATAATAATAATAAGAAGAATAACTCTGTAACGATTCTTATTTATTTATTGTCTTATTGATAACGACGATAATAATAATAATAATAATAGTGGCAGTAGTAACATTTGGACTGTAGGCCCCTCCCCCCTGAATGAACCCTGTGATTATTTACGAATATCTAAAAGATATTTTACTTTGGGCTTTAAGAATGATTATTCTTGATATTTTGATGATATTTTTTTTACTTCTGAGATGGTTTTCTTTGTGATTCTGAGAAAATTTCACCTTGATGAATTGACCACTGCCAAATTCTGCCAAGTAGAAAAAGTTGAAAAAGTAGTCTGTTGTTTTTTGGACCTGCACGTGGGTAAGTGGAATTAAATTTAAAATTTAAAATTAAATTGATAATTCTCCCCATCCCGTCCAGTTGTCCGATAGAAATATAGAAAAGTAATGCCTAGCTACCATCGTGTATGAATGAATGAAGCCTGTCTACCCCCCACCCTTAAGTAGAGATAGATTGGCATGGCGAAATCCACCATTGGAAAAAAAACATAACTGATAAGTTGACATATACTAAGTCAAAACTTAAAAGATTTAAGGGAGACGTATGATCTTGAAGGCTTTTAATTTCAACTAGACGAAGCTTAGTGTTTTTTCTGGTCTAAAATTAGGAGGTGACTGTCATACAACCAAATAGATATATCCGTGCAGCGGAATGGCCTGTCCTTGTAAGGTTATACCCTTGTGTGTTGTAACCGGCAGGTGTTCCTTTGTTAGCCACCAGGAGGGACCCTAAAGAACCAAAAACCCCAATCATGACAGTACAACCAAACCATTTTACTACAAAAAACGGGGCACAGATCCAAGATTTGTGTGTTGTAACCGGCAGGTGTTCCTTTGTTAGCCACCAGGAGGGACCCGGTCGTCATCCGGTGACTACTGGCCAAAACTCCGGCTCATGCATCCTTAATGGCCTTCAGGAGGGACACAGTCGTCACACAGCTACTGTTGGCCAAAACTCATATACCTCTAATGACAACCAGGAAAGGCGCAGTCCTCACCGAGTGACTGCTATAAAGAACAAGAGAAAGAAATGGTCAACGGAGGAGAATAAACTAGTTATGTATTGTTACTTTAAAAGCAAACCTTCAGTGCGATCTTATAGGGAGCGTATGCCCCAAATATGGAAGGAAAAATCTGCTGTGAAAGTATCGAACCAACGCCTTGCTGACCAAGTAAAACAAATCCAAAAGAAGAAATGGCTGTCTGAGACTGAACTACTAGAGATCTGCAATAACGTAGAGAGAGATTCAGGTGACACACCTGAAGAATACCCCCCCTTCAGCACAACTGGTACCAACAACAAAACTGGAAGAATTCCCCATGAGACCCCCACAGTAAACTATGCACCAGAGGGTGGCGACGAGGCACCAACGGAAGAAGAGAAAACCAAAATACAAGCTTTGAAAGAAATCATGCGAGGAGAGAAAACAAAACTCCCCTCCCTAAGAGACAAAGACAGAAAGAAAGTCGGAGAAGTGACCGAACAGGTCAACTGCCTCTTACACCACATAGAAACGAACACCCTCCTAGAACTCAACAACTCAATTTACGCTGGGGCGAAAATGGTAGCACAAAGCTTCACAACACAAGATAGAACCCCGAGCAATATGAGGGAAGAGAAACCCAACTGGGAAAGAAGATTACAAAAGCAGATCTCCCAACTACAGAGAGATGAAGTACTGCTTAGAAATACACCATACACGGACAGACCACGAGTAAGACTTTGGAACAAATACAAGGTAACGCAAAAAGGTATCGCAACTGTAGTCGAAGAGTTACACCAGAAGAGATTAGCTGAAGAGGCAAGACTGAAAAGATACAGACTAAGAACGGCCCAATACACACAAAACCACAAATTCCAAAACAACAAGAAAAAGTTTTACCAAGATTTAAATGGGGAAAGAAGGCAGGACATAAAACCAGATGCCACAGAGGCCAAGAACTATTGGAATAGCATATGGGGGCACCCAAAAAGACACAACGTAACACAGCAATGGTTAGGAAACATGAGAAAAGAGCTAGAAGATATAGACAAGGGAGAACCTATATTATCGAATGAAACCACATTGAAACATACTCTTAGGAAAGTAGCCAACTGGAAAGCACCGGGTCCTGACGGGATCCATGGGTATTGGTTCAAAGGATTCACCACGTTACACGGCAGACTCTCCCACCTACTACAAAATTGTCTAAACGAAGGCAAGGCACCAGAATAGATGACCAAAGGCAGAACCACCCTCATCCAAAATGACCCAGAAAAAGGGAACATAACGAGCAACTATAGACCAATCACATGCCTACCACTTATGTGGAAAATCCTAACCGGGCAAATAGCAGAGAGAATATACATGTCAATGGATAGAAGGGGACTACTACCAGAAGAACAGAAAGGGTGTAGGATAGGAACCAAAGGGGCAAACAATTTACTCTACATAGACCAGATGATCTTAAGAGAAGTGAGGAAAAGGAGAAAGAATATCGCAATGGGATGGATAGATTACAGAAAGCGTATGATATTATTCCACATAGCTGGATACTCGAATGCCTTAGAATGTTCAAAATTAGCGTACCGGTGGTTAAATTCATTGGTAATTCGATGGAAGACTGGAAAGTTGACTTGACAGCCGCAGGGGACAAACTAGCAGAGCTAGGGATAAAAAGGGGAATCTTCCAAGGAGACTCGTTGTCCCCACTATTATTTGTTCTAACAATGATACCGCTGAAGAGCAGCAAAGGATACCATTTCTCTAAAACAAAAGGAAAGGTCAACCACCTAATGTCCATGGACGATATAAAATTGTTTGCAAAAAACAGGGGAGAGCTTGAGACTCTGTTCAACGAAGTAAAGGAGTATAGTGAGGACATTAGAATGGAGTTTGGAATAGAAAAATGCGCAATCATGGTGATGCACAAAGGAAGGCTTTCAATGACTAAAGGAATCGAACTCCCGGACAACAGCAAGATTAGGGCATTGACCGCACAAGACCGATACTTGTAGGCGTCCTTGAATGTGAACAAGGAAACTTATGACAATGCATAAAGCATTACACCCTAGAGATGATACAGATAGACTATACGTTGAGAGAAAAGAAGGTAGCAGAGGGCTCATCAGTATAGAGGATCGTGTCCAGAGAGCTAAGTAGTCCGAGAAAGGTATGTGCCAACAAATAGTGAAAAAATCATAAAGAGCGCGAGAGATAGTGCAACAAGCAATAAAGTAGAAAACAATGGAACAGTACAGCAAACAAGAAAAGAAAGATGGGAAGGGAAAAATTATACGGTGAGTTTAAAAGACAGATACAAGATGTAGCAGACGAGAAATCATGGATGTGGTTACGAAAAGGGAACCTTAAGAGAGAAACGGAATTGCTCATCATGGCAGCCCAAAACAAAAGCATAAGGACAAACTACATAAAAACAAAAATCGACAGAACACAGAAAAACAGCAAATGCCGCATGTGCGGTGAAAGAGGTGAGACAGTAAACCACATAACTAGTGAATGTCGTCAACTCGCCCAGAAGGAGTATAAGCATAGACACGATAGAGTAGCAACGATGATACACTGGGAACTAAGCAAACAAATGGGATTCAACCATGTGGAAAAGTGGTACCAGCACAAACCAGAGACTGTTTTGGAGAATGACAACCATAAATTACTCTGGGACTTAGACATCCAAACTGACCACCTCATCCAGGCAAGAAGACCGGATTTGGTAATCGTGGACAAAAAGAAGAAAATATGCCAAATGATAGACGTGGCTGTACCTGTAGACCGTAGAGTAAAGAGAAAGGAGAGTGAAAACCAGGAAAAATACCTAGATCTAGCAAGAGAACTGAAGAAGATGCGAATCATGAAAGTTAGGGAAGTGCCAGTCATAGTAAGCGCACTGGGAACAGTCCCAGAGACCCTGAGAGTGAGACTGGAGGAGCTCAGTGTAGTAGGAATGATTGAGATTGTACAGACCACAGCACTGCAAGGAACCGCACGGATACTGAGGGAAGAGCTAGAAATATAAGGACTGCAACACTAAATCTTAGCAGTGGCCCCACAGAGAAAGAAAAATGAAAGCGAAAACGTGATAGCCGAGGGAGAGAAGAGATGTTGGTTGAAGTCCTGAGGAGACTTATTGCCACTCAGCCGTCAGTAATGACCACTGGGCAACCGGTATGAAACTGTAGACTGCAGTATTACTGTGCTCTATGAGAATGAGGAGAGGATGGCAGAAGACTTGAGGAGACTTGCTGTCACTCAACCTCCAGCGGTAACCACCAGACAACTGGTGTGAGATTGCATAATAATAATAATAATAATAATAATAATGTCATGTTTAATTGAGTATCTTATGCAATTATTCAGCGAACCAGTCTATCCTTGTGTCAGAGCCCGAGATACTGTTCTTCTAGGTCTGATGTGGTCTCTTCATCTCAAGATTAAATCTGTGACTTCTTAATTTTTTGTTCATCAATCCATTTGTGCTTCTGAGAAGGAAAATTACTGGCCGTATTTTGGATAGAGAATATTTTCTGCTGGATAGAGAGAGGGTATCTGTGCACTCTGAATCAATCTTTTACAGAGTAACGACAGCCGATCAAACGGATCATGATGGTTCTAATTCATCTGGGCAATCTAAGACATCATCATCATCATCATCATCAGTCCTTTAAAATCCGTCGTTGAACATAGCCTTTCCCCAGGATTCGCCACAATTCTCTATCACGGGCGTCGCAGATTCTTGGATTCCTGTTTTCTTCCTTATGTACTGTGCTGTCTCGTGATCTCTCCATCTATTTAATCACTGTCCAACCACAGCAATATTGGACACAAGGTCGAGCTTAATGTGGGCAAAATAGGATCAACCCTTCCAAAAATGGCTCCAGCCGACGCAGCTTCGGTTTTGCAATGCAACCACTGCAATCTCCGCCATGAAAGCGTCCACTTGGGGACCTGCTCCGTCAAGTGCAATGGGGCAGTGCTGCTTCGGGGAAACCAACCCCCTGCAACTGGGCCGAGTAATAGTAGGAGAGCCCAACGACGAGTCCAAAGGCCTCCAATGCGCGTAGCAAAGCGCAGCCTCAGCAAAACCTCATCGACTAACGCTTTGCACCGGCGCACTCGGGCTTTGATCCCAACCAGCACACAATCTCCGGCCCATTCGACGGGCAAGTGTCGGTACCTGCACTTCGGTCTATGTAACATTAACATAGAGGTAAAGAGTAATAGCTTGAGTAAAATATTTAAGGAAGCAGCAGATAGTAGGCAATACAATCACCATCATCATCAGTAGCCTTTAGGCGTCCCTCATTGGACATAGTTCTTTTTCAAGATTCGCCAAACCTCACTATCATGGGTGCCACGAACAAAATTCTGAGTCAAGCAATCAAATTTTCTGACCATCATAATTTCACATATGATCTCTTGGGATTCTTGGTGTAAGTTGTGATGTCCACTGGTTGACATTCTGCTTTTTTGTCTAATATACTGTCTAATGTGAAGTTGAGCATGTTTATAGACTGTTCATGTTGCATGGTTTTCTGTTTGTCAATTTTTTTTATTAAGTTCAAAGTTTCAGCTCCATAGATAATTATCAGGGTGATGCATTGGTTGTATACAGTTCTTTTTCGCTAATACTGATATTATCCCGTTTGGTGTTTCTAATTTCGTTCTCTTTTTGTGTTTTGACGTTGTATGTGCCAATGTGTAACTCAGTTTTCTTGGTGACGTTTTAGGGTTGGTTTGTGTTGGGGTTTCAGTTTTGTTTTTGTTTTGGTTGTCACTTTGGTTCACTTCAGCCAAACCAAAACCAAGTGATGTAATTGGGCTTTTTGAAACTGCTGGCCCACAAGAACGAGCAGTTTATACTTGATCGTACAAGCCACGGGGATTGTTGGGCTACAACCTGCTCAAGATGTGTTGTTTGGGTCTTGTAGCTTGATTCGAACTGATTTTAATCAGAGTAATTACAGGGCTCGACCATCCCTTAGCAACCATTTTAGCCTCTCTTGGGAGGAGACATGGGTGTGTTCAGCATTGTGAATGTTAACCGCAGGATGACTGTGTATTCCACATCATATTCGCGGATCTATCAACCCATTAGCAAAAATACCAACATGACCTAGACTTTTTATTTTATATATTATATATCTTCGCTCTTTTATATATATATATATATATATATATATATATATAGAGAGAGAGAGAGAGAGAGAGAAAGAGAGAGAGAGAGAGACGGAGAGAGAGAGTGAATGAGAAAGAGAAGAGGGAACTGCAAGAGGAATCTGTCATTGATCACTTTTCATTTGGCACCCCGAGAGACCGTACCCTTGCATCCTCGCTGGAAAAAACACACACAGCAGATCTACATAGTAGTTTACATCAGCCAATAGATTAAATCGAGAAATCTCAAGTCGATAGAGATGATGTGACTGCATAAAAATTTCTAAAGGTTCTTACACAGCAAACGCTCTTTATTGCAATGTCCTTATCTTGAAAGGTTGTCAAACCGAACACTGAGGGGGCTCCAGTTAGGGTCACACAGCTACGGAATCTATTCATCCAGTTTAATATCAGAATATCTTTCTCTTAGACACATGCTTTTACAAACGGGGGAGGCTAAGAGGTGCTGCACCTTTCCCAAGAGTAAGCTCGAACTATATGGAACTATAAGCTTCTTGGGGTATTTTTTTCACATACCTAAGCATATGCACGTACATAAATATTTATAAACACACAAACACGCATATATACATGCACACATACACATATATATGAATAAAGAGAGAAGGGTATAAAAACCTGAAACTGAAATGTTTTGCCTGAAACCCCCTGTTGTACACGCTTATGTATACATGTATGCACAAACATTTTGGGGCTTAAATTCAGACACTGCATTAGCACTTAAACTTTAATGGAATATATTTTGGAATGGATTTCGAAAATGGAAATTCTTTGAAAATTTGTTCACTTTTGTTGCTTGTCTCTTTCTCTCCATAGTTTTCAACTATTCCTGTCACCCAAAATCCATTTGTCAAGAAATTAATAACGTATGTCTACGTGCACTGAGAGAATCTATAAATAACTTACTCGCGGGAAAGGCTATGCATAACTGGGTTTTTCATTTTTCTCTTGTTTGAACGTGATTTTGGTTGGACGTGATTCCTTTTTGAATTTCCTTAGATTAGATTTGATTTGATTTGATTTTAAGAGAGTTTATCAAAGATTCTGAGGATCAGCCTTTTGACATTGCTTATGGGCACACAGATAATAGAAACCTCTGCGAAGATAAATTCTTGATCGAAGAGGTAGTTTTTAGCAGGATATTTTCCAGTAATTTTCACTGTATAGTATTTGATCTAAAGGGTAAATATTAATCACAGAATAAAGACCATTGAAAAGGGAGGATATTCTGCTGAAAAATATATGTTAATCGTGTAAAATTATATTTGATGTTTTCACGTATTTTATCCCATCATCACCAACTTTAAGGCAACTTTCCTTATTAATACCCGTTCCTCAGTAGATATCAAAAGCAGACACGTATTGCCAAAACAGCAACAAATGAGATGATGATCCCGGAATAAAGAATGGTTTGGGAGTTGAAATATCATTACAATTAACTCAGGGCGTCCTAATAATACCTCACAATATCACTCGAATGTGTATGTTTTCTATCAAATTGTAAGAATACCAGATCCATGCAGGTTCGGCGTTTCTGCAACGTTCGAGCTGTTTGTATTTCTTCCTTATTCTTTGCAATTTCAGGATGCAGATCAGTTAAAATAAACCCAGCAGGTCTGGTCGAAATAAAAATCGGCCAAATGCATATCCAACGATTCAAGCTTGAGATAGACATATTCGCCATGAAATATCACAGTTTCTAAAATGAATGTTGAGGAGTGAAAAAAGCAAATCTTTTCGTCATTGCAGTTAGAGATGTGTAAAAGAAAATTATGCCGACGGTATGCAACCGAGATTGCAATCGTTTGACAGATTTCATATTGCTATTAAATTGATTTTCTTCCAATTTTGGCGTTGAAGTAACTCGCCACATAAACAAGACACAGTTTTCGAAGAAGGTATTCGAACTAAAGTTGTTTATAATTTCTATGATGCATTCATATTTGTTTTATCTTTTTATATTGCAACATAGATCGCATTACGCAGTTCTTGAGAAATGTGCGTAATTCGAAATATTCATTAGATTAAATGTTTTTTTAGATTGAAACGCACACATTTTTGTTACGTTCTCTCTCTCTCTCTCTCTCAAATACACACACATATATTCTTAGACAAACTCACACACACACACACATACACACACACACACACGCACACATATATATATATATATATATATATATATATATATATATATATATATATATATATAATTACCAGCACAAAATATATGACAGAAAATGCTTTGACGTGAAACAGAAACTGAGCTTCCAACAATTTCATCATAAAAACACCAAATTCAGTGGGAATACAGGTTGTAGTTTTTAAGTCAGTGAGCAAAATATATATATATATGTATATATATATATATATATATAGAGAGAGAGAGAGAGACAGAGACAGAGACAGAGAGAGGGAGAGACCGACAGACAGACAGACAGACAGACAAATAGACGGACAGACTGACAGACAGACAGACAAACAAACAAGATAATAAATGAAAAAAGGGCTCCTGAATAATCATTTAAAAAAAACACTTTGCTTTCAAATGGGATGAAAGCCTTAAAAAATTAACAGTAATATGACCTCATTTCTTTGTAGATTTCGCATATTTGAAGTATAAATTGCTTTTGAGTATTCTGTCTAGTATTAAAAAAATTGTCAACTACACTACAAGTGAAATTCAAAGAAAGTATTGTGATTGAGATTTGTTGGGTCAGAATATCGTTGTGTTTGGTAAATTTTTAATCGATCTGATTATTGCGTTATACGCGAGCCTTCTCTTTTTGGTCTTTTAGTTGTAAAAAGCATAAGAATATGTCTTGTTGTCAGCCATTCCAAGTTATTTTTTTTCAGATATGTCCAATGTATAAGCAAGTCGGACTGTCCTGTATGGGTCAAATATCAATTTTTTCAGTCGTATCAAGTTGGATTGATATGAAGCTTGGTCTAGACCTTTGAATGAAACATCTTCATCTCTCCCTTCCTTCCCTCTCTCTACAACATTCGTAAATGTTAAATGATTAAACGTAAGTATGTTTACTTACGTTCTTCTCAGTCTTATTACGCATTTCTCAGCTGTATCATTTTCGATTGACATGAAATTTGATCTTGACTTTCTGACGAACTATCCCAATATTCATCCTCTTCCCCTTTTCCTTCCCTACCCTATTTTGTATTCCTCTTGCTGCTAAGCATCACAACAAATATCGTGTTGTTTATGTTGTTGTATACAAAGAGTATATGAAGGAACTTACCTGAGAACATTTTTTTTTCAAAAGTTGATGAACCTGATCGAATATACCGTGACTCACCCAAAGAACATGCATAGATTTAGAAATGAATCAGAGAGAAGCAGAAAATCTTGGAGACGTTGTTGAAAAATACGATGAGACTTACAGTAGCATGAAAGGTGGAATTTTACTGGTTCCTGCGAATGACTCAAGCACTTCACTACAGCTGCTAGCATTGGTGGGCCGGGTGATTGTAGAATACCAACCTCGACGAAAATATGTGAACAAAATGACTACAATTATTTCATTGCTAGTGGTACAAAGATTCAAAACTGGAAGGCAAGTCTGGTATAAAGCCGAAGGCAGTAGTCATAATATTTACAATACTATTGAATTATCATGCCCAATGAGTCTAGGCCCCTATTTTCATAAAAAAACATGGGGTAAACAACTCCATACGACCCTATGGTAAGGTTTTCTGCATGGAGCAAAAACAAGATGGCATCTAACGATGGAGTTTAAACCCAAAGTTTCTTCCTTCGATGCCTTGAATTTTGAAGTTTATAAGACCGACGTATAGATTAACACACCAGATGGGTAGAGAAAATTGCATGGGATAGAAATGGCAATCAGTATCAGAACTATTCAATTGAAGAAAAACCAATCCAGTTCACAAATTGTTACCTTTTGCACCTTTTTGCAATCAACTGACTACTCAAATTTATACACAGCTTTCGTATTGTGCAAGCTCCAGACGGAAAAAAGATTCGTTCAATAGATACTAAGTACAACCAACTCCAGTCAAGGAAGCAGTTGGCGAACACATAACTGACTGTTACTAAGATCAAGCTTTCATAGAAACAGAGATATTTGGACCAGCCGCAGTATTACAAATTAAGAGTGGCAGACATGAAAAAATAATCTGAAGCCTTCCTAACTGTGTAGATTACACTATGGCTACTTCTATGCTGTAATATACCAATCGATTATTCAATCTGAAAAACCATCAAAATTCTGAAAAACCTTTTTTATAGTGAAATAATGATTTTTTCTCTTTATTAATTTACTGCATTCCAATGACTGTATTCTAATTCAGAGTGCATTTGACAAATGTTTGGTAAATCAAGCGAGTGACAAGACACTAACATTAGAATCATCATCTGAATAGTCCAAACAAGTTTGCTTAGTTCTTCGTGGTTCACGATGTTTAAAATAATGCCTGTTATATACTGGTGTATCTATTGTAAATGTTCGAATTACAAACGAATGGCCCTCATTACTTCGAAATGTTCAGTCCATGGAAACTTTTCAGTGAACACAGCGAAAAATTCTCTTCTAAATGATAGTTGCAGACCATGTACTAGAACAAGAGAACTGGGGCACGGGGGTTCTTGGGGGAACCAGAAAACTAGGAGATAACCAAGCGGTTAAAAACCGACATTTCCTGATGCCTCAGAAATTGATGTAGTCATAGACGCATTCCATGAATTCTTCAAGCTGAACTTGCATGAGAAACGACGACGTGAGCATAACCAGCTGATTGAATCTACAATCTCTTCAATCAAAGAAAACATCTGCTGATGGGAAATATTCAAGGGAGTTCAGCTCAGTGCACGATAGAATCTCGGATTTTATTACCTGATGCCATAGCAAAGGAATTCTTTAATCATGCAGCAGAAGAGCAGTTGTTCTATGACACATTCCAAAACAAAAAACAAACAAATAAATAAAAACGCTGCAATAACTAATCAGAATAAAGGCAATTATCATTAATAAAGATAATTTGATACGGAAAATGACTTTTATCCATTGGTCTGTATTAAATTAGATCATAACGGTCTATTTCCTAATCAGAATAGATTCCTCTCTATTTCACTTCTTACGTGACAAATACCTCAAAAGTCATGATCTTTTTTTCGAAAAATGTGAAATAGTTTACACACGGGCCAATTTATGGCATGCTATTTTTTAAATGGAATTTGCAGAAATATTATTTTTCATTTGTTAGTAATAGGTTTCTCTTTAGGTTCTGATCTGACTGACGGGAATAATGATAACATTTCTCGGGTGATATAAAAAGAATATTGATGTAATTACTGTAATTCTTGTTAATAAAATGCACATTTCCTTTAGGAAAATCATTAGAGATATTTTCGAGCTTACCTATGACAAAGATTCATGAAAAAAAAAAAAAACACGAAAATCCGACAGGATTCTCCAACTCTCCGATTCAGCCTACACTGCTCTCCATGACTCTAATGCGAAATATCTCGCATAACAATCAAGGCACACAACACAAGGAAGGGGAGGAAATTCAATAACTCAAAAACATATTATCTTAAATTAATGTTTTTGAAAAAAAATGGGTAAAAAAATGTATCCCCGGTGGACAAAAACAATTGCTGAAATATTAATTTGTGTGTATTAGAACGTTCATGCTAATATGTATGTAACGGTATGCGTATATGCTTCTACGGTCGCTTGCAAATCAAAGTCGCGTCGGCTAGCGCTATTTCTCAAGGGTTTCACCTATTTTCCCCACGTTGAGCCCCAACCTTGTGTCACATTTTGTTGTGGTGTGACAGTAAATAAACACCATACTCGAACCACCCTTACCTGGCTTTTTCGGCAGGATCGACGAGTAGTATCTGTTCCACGGCAGAGCCCGAGGCGTACGTACTGACATTTGCCTGCGGTGGGCCGGAGAGGGAGTGTGTGTCAAAGACCGAGTGCAACGGTGCAATGCGTTAGCCAATGGAGTTTTACTGAGGTTACACACTGCTAAGCGCATTGGGGAGCCTTTGGACTCATCCTTGGGCTCTCCTATTATTACACAGTTGAAAAGCGATCCGTAGAAGCTAGACAACCCCTACCACGGAAGCGTCCACCAGGGTACCTGCTCCTTAAGTGCAATGGAGCAGTGCTGCCCCGAGGTAACAGAGACCCTGCAGCTGGGCCAAGTAACAATGGGAGAACCGAAGGACGTGTCCAAAGGCTCCCCAACGCGCTTAGCAAACGCAGCCCCATTAAAACCTCATTGGATAACGCTTGCACCGGCTCTCTCGGTCTTTGACACCCACCCTCTCCGGTCCATTCGGCAGGCAAGTGTCAGTACCGACTCCTCAGGCTATGCCGGGGAACTGATACAACATTTTGATCCTGAAGAATAGGCCCGAAAAGGAGGGGGGCTCTATTTATCTACTGTCCCACCACAGCGGGATTTGATTCAAGGTCGGGTTTAAAATAGGGAAAAGAAGGAGACACCCTTCCAAAAATGGCTCCAGTAGACCCGGCTATTGTTGAAAAGCGTATCGTAATGACTACACAACGTATGCCACGAAAGCGTCCACCAGGGTACCTGCTCCTTTAAGTGCAATAGAGCAGTGCTGCCCCGGGGAAACAGAGACCCTGCAGCCGGGCCGAGTGATAGTAGGAGAGCCAAGGACGAGTCCAAAGGCTCCCCAATGCGCTTAGCAAACGCAGCCTCAGTAAAACCTCATTGGCTAACGCTTTGCACCGGCACACTCAGTCTTTGACACACATCCTCTCCGGCCCACTCGACAGGCAAATGTCAGTACTGACTCCTCAGGCTATGCCGGGGAACAGAGACTACACTTTGATCCTACAAGTAGGCCAGAAAAAGGGCCAAACTTTATTCTCTCAACTGCATGTTGCATCGTTCTCATTTTGGTGGTCTTTCTCTTGGTTAGGTTCTATGTTTCAGCTCCATAAGTGAGTATCGGGAGGATGTATTAGTTGTATATTCATCTTTTTAGGATTTTTGGGATCATCTTGTTTTTGAAGATTGAGCTAGCTCTGTCGAAGGCTTACAATCTCGGGGTGATTCTTTGTTTGATTTTTTCCTTTGTGGGTTTCATGAAAATTTGTCGTACTTTCCCAGTTTTGCATCTTCGATTTTGACAGTTATTTTCTTTTCATTTATGTGAATCTTGCACATGAAATTCATGTATAGTGTCTTTTCCTTTCTTTGTTTAGTTCATGTAGCATTAGTTGGAGGTCATGTAGGTTTTCTGCGAAAAGGGCGATGTCATCTGCGAATCTGAGGTTGCCCAGATATTTGCCGTCTATTTTGATTCCTCTATTTTCCCAGTCCAGGTCACGGAAAATTATCTCATCTCAAGGTAGGCTATGAAGAGGTTGGTCGAGTTGCTATCACCTTACTTTACTCCTTTTTGGAGCTAGAAGGGTTCAGAACCTTTACGTAGCCTGATAAAAAAGTTACTGTGACTGTATATATGTTGCAGTACTCTGACGTATATAGGATCCACAACTCGTAAATGGCTTTCATGACCATTGGAATTTCTGCAGAGTCGAATGCCATCTTGAAGTGTATCAATGCTACAGCAAATAGCATTTTGTAGTCTGCTGCTCTCTCATTCAACTGATTTATTGAATGAAAATAGTCCATGGTCGAGTAGCCTCTTCTATTTCTGTTTTAGTGATCCAGTTGGTGATGATTTTTGTGAAAAGTTTCTGCATAGCTATCCTTTTCGACTCACGAAAAGGATAGCTATTTTTTTCTGACAATTTTTTGTTTATTTGATGGCTTGTTTTTCCTCTCAGGTGTAAGTTTTTGGAAGTACTTGTTCTGATTTTCAGCATCTTGCGTATCCTGGTGTTTTTTTTTTGTTGCCCCTGTCTTGAAGAGTAGAGTTCTTGCTAGAATTCTTGGGTGCATTCGACGATTCTATCTGTCTGTTGTTATCTCTCCATTTCTTACAAGTATGTTAGTTATATGTTTCCACACGATACTGAGAATTTTCCTTATAGTTTCGAAGCCCCGGCGTTTTTCGACTTGTTTTGATGATTGCTATCGTATACCTTATTTGGTCTTCTATTAGTTTCTATTTGATTTGTTTGTTTGGTTTGATCTCCTTTATTTTCTCGCTTATTGTTGTTGGTTGTTTGAGGTTTCTGAGCTTTTCAATGAGTTTCCTGGTTTTGTCTGAAATTTTGCAGCGGGTTTGTATGTTTCTTGGTTTAGACATAGGGGCAGTTTCTATTAGAGAGATTGTCATATAGCTGTTGACTTCATTGATGATGATATCGTTTTTATCGGTTGGATGAGTTCATTTGGTGTGGATCATTTTTCTGTATTCTCTATTGGTGTTTACTTGCATCTTACAACTTACCATTCTCTGGTCGCATCCTATGTATACTTGGTTTAGAATTTGAATGCCTTTGATGGTGATGCTTTTGTATGTATTGATGTAGTCTATTTAGTTTTTGGTTTCGTGACTGGGAGTCTTCCTGGTGCATTTCCTATTTAGATTCTTTCGAAGAATGTATTCACAGTTTTGAAGTCGTTTGCAGCTGCAAAGTTCTTCACTTCTCTCGTTCTGTGTTTTGTATCCAAATTCTGTAACGCAGCAACCGTTTCCTTGTCCTACTTGTGCGTTGAATTCTCCCATGATGACGTTATAGTATTTTTTAGTATCTTGTTATAAGGAGTTAAAGTCATCATAGAAGTTGTTCATTTCTTTTTCAGTTGATAGTGAAGTGGGAGCGTAAACTTGGATGACTTTTAGCTTGTGCATCTTTGATAGTTGTATGATGACGCTGGTTTATGCGGTCTGAGATAGCTTCAAAACCTGCCACGGTGAATGTTGAGGTGTTTATTGAAAGAGCCTACTCAACATTATTTCAATTTCTTTCTTCCGTTGGATGATTTTAATTGTGCAAACCATACCATATTGGGCCATGCCCTACTGCACTGTCTAAAGACGTGTTGGCAAGGGGTCTGGTGGATTGGTCACTGCAGGTGTTGTAGAAGTGGCTCTAGAGCTCTACCAGCTTTTAGCACCTGTTTTGTCTGCTCTTGGTGGGTATGCAGACAGGCTGGATGTACACAGCACTGTAGAGAGTGAAGGATAAAAGAGTGAATGGTTTGAAAAGGTATGTGAAAAGTTATGTATTTTTTTTTTCTTTTTTGCATCGTATGTTATTCGCGTGGTTTATCCAGATAAACCAGCCCAGCTTACCTGCCTTAGTCTATTTGTGTCTACAACAGGCCTGTTTTATGTTGTTGGATTACTAATATATCTGATGGATTTATATTGGTTTTGTTCAGTGAGATGGGTAGTTCAGGCTTGACTTCGCCTCTCCCTTACATATTGAGTTTCTAGCTTTAGGTTTGTAGCTTTTGGTTTGGAGCAAAGCTGGATGAATGAACAAATGAGTGAAATAGATTTAAAAAATTATGAAAAATTTAGTTCTACTTATCTGGTTCGATTTTTTCTTGCTGTAGATTTGGGGCTTCATTTAACAGTTGAAAAATTATTGCTTTTTCTTTTGACCCTGCTGAAGAGGTCATCGTTCAACCCCGGCTAAGAGCAGAAAGAATCTATTACTTGGGTGGTCTGTCTTTGGATCTAATCGTTTGTTTTTATAGCTGCTCTAGCCCTGGACGGAGATTCGGGTCAGGGGTTGTCTCGTTCTTTGTTTTGAGAACAGATAATAATATACATAGATTGCCAATTACTGGATACCTAAGAATCAAAGTCCAACGGGGGCTTGTTGTATTCTGTAGCCTTCAGAATTCGTAGTTGTAACGCTCTTTGCAAAGCTTTTTAGGAAGATTTTTAGATAAACTATCAGGTAAATAAATTCCTAATTAAAGTACATTTTATAGCTTAGTGAATAATCATATCCTCGTTCAGCAAAATCTAGGTATTATAAATACATGTAAAGGGACTACATCTCTTTCAATATACTTTTTTTAGTCGTCTTTATACTAACATTCCGCATGAATATCTTATTGAAGAACTGAATAGAATCATAGACCCTGCATTTGCAGGAAAGAATAATAACAAACTCTAAAGCTTCCTGGTGTAAAAAAAGCATGACTCACTTTAATGGTTCTACCCTTAAGGTCGTTTTATGTCATTTTATTGGGGAAAGTTACTTTAAAACAGGTAATGAATTATTTCATCAGACAATTGGAACTCCGATGGATATTGATCTTGTGCCTTTTGGGACAAATTTGGATTTATGAATATGTATTTATGTTCTATTCAATAAAAAAAATAATAAAACAAGCATGTGCTTTTCATGGTTGTACACGTTTCATTGATGATACTAATCGTGGAAATGTCATTTGGTTTTATCTTAATCAATAATGAAAAGCTAGAATTGTTAAAAGAAACTTAAAATGTTGATGTAATTGAGATTCAGTAAGAATAGGATTATTCAGTCTGGGTTTAGTGATTTTCAAATTTGTGTGTCAAATTCTTCATTTGAATATGCTAAAAGAAATTCGACTATTTAACATTCAGACACGGGGACTCTATTTTGATTTCATCCAAGAATGAAATTTGAAAAATTGAAAATATTGCTGCATTAAAAGACTGCTTGGTGTCAACATTCATTGTTGGATTTAAGGTGTAAATCAGCTTATGTTTAACTATAAAGTCCCTGTGACTGAATGGTTAAGAGCGGCAAGTCGAAAATTGAACCTCCTGTGGCAAAAGGGTTTTGAGATCGATTCCCCTGGTGCATTTGCTCTTTATTTCCTAATTATGCAGTTCAATCGTTACCATAAGATTACGACACGATTCAAAGTTAAAAAAACAACTGAATATTTGGAAGACGGTAAAAATTTGTCAAAATTATTATTATTATTATTATTATGACACTTCAATAAAATTGATATAGCTAGCAAAATAGAATGATAATATATATATATATATATACGTGTGTGTGTGTGTGCGTGTGTGTATAACCTGTTTGACGGTGTTATATAAAAAAATCGGAAAAGTTGAAAATGACATTACAAATGAAAACCTTTTTATTCGATTTGACGTGTTTTGCTAGGCATGCAAACTTGATATCATATCACCGGTTGTTCGAGTACTATTTAAAGATGGTATACAGCTTATTTCTGAAGAAGTTGTCTCCTTAACACACACACACACGTTTGTGCGTTATGTGATTGATTGTTTGCAATGATGGCTCCACTTATAAAAGCTGGTTGTCACAGAGAATGAACTAAGGGTTTCTAACTTTTTTTAAATTGTAGGCTATCAGAAGGAAAATTCAGGTTAGGTCATGAAAACAAAAGGATATGTATAAGTTGGGATGAAAAAGAAAAGAAAAATAGTTCCCGATTCGAAAAAAAGGAGAGGTTTAAGACAGAAAAATGGAAAGAGGATTATGGAGAACATGGTGAAAAATAAGATCAATAAAAACTGGAAATTTTTGTGAATTGATCGATTTACTATAGAAGTTGGCTTGCAGTTTCAGTAAAGGAATATTTTCTTAAGCTTTCTATGACTTCAGGAAACCATTCAGCTAAACTGTGCATTCACTCATAAAAGAATTATTCTGGTTTTGATTCGATCAATTTGCCGAGGAATTTTTCGATATCTTGAACTTATCCGAAGACGTTGCATATAATAGCACAAGGGATATTCTAAGGTGGCAGGCCCTGGAAATAAGCTGCATGCCGAAGAGATTTTCTTCCCATATCCTTGATTCTTTACTGGGTGGCATATGTGACACGAAGTCTCGGGTTTCTGTCCAGTTAAATCAAGGGTTGGTGCTGATGGTAAGCCTTTATTGGATGGCTGCTCTTGAAAAACGATTGACAATACTATGCACATCATTATATTGTATGTATACCTATATTTGTTTATATGTGTACGTAGAATACACACACACACACAAATATATATATATATATATATATATATATATATATATATATGAAAATATATATGTGTGTGTGTGTGTGTGTAGATAGATGTTTGCATAGAAATACAGTGTGTCATACCTCGCTTGATCAAAAAATCGTGGATTGATTTAAACAATAGTTATAGCGCTTGGATCCGCTACAGTTCTTAAATCCTAACAAACAACAATCTATTAGCTTTTCCCAGCTTCCCTTTATCTCTGATCTTTCTATCTTTCAACTATTTCTCCAGTCTTTATAACGATTGTACAACTTTTTGTTCCATGAATTTTTATTCGATTTATTTTTTTATGGACTATGTTTTGCTGCATTAGATAAGTCTCATCAAGTTATCTTTGCTTTGAACAATCTCTTTCATCATTGTTAAACAACTCTCCATTCACTTTTTATGTGAATAAATAAAAGCTTTGCTAAAAAAATATAACAATCGCCCAAATGTACCTAATCCTGTGACACCCCTGATGAGGAGATATACGGAGAACAATCATATATACAGACGTACAATATCTAATCATTTTAACTCTATTTCTAACTCCTGTTTTGCCTTGGATTTTCATTCTTTCTTTAAATATCTGTACCTAGCACTAATTAGTCTTTGTCTCAAAGCCGATTCTCCTCACGATATTGAATTTTTCTTATTTATCTTTTCTTGCCCTTCTGATACTTAGTGATTCTTGAATTATTTTCACTTATTTTAATCACTAAATATCGACCCCTTTCCCTTTTGCTTATTATAAAGTTTTTCTTTTCTAATATATTAGCCCATGTCTTGTCTTTTGTCTGTTTTTGCTAATATCATTCCCGTTTGTTCTCCTTTATTTATTCATCCAGTGTTGATATATTTGCGTGTTATCTTCCATTTTCATTATGTTGCATACTAACACACCGCAACTTATGTTCAACGAATTGCCTCCATCGTAATACTATCGCATCAACAATAGCGTCAAATACTGACCTTCATTGGCGTATCTCCCCGATTGACACCATTTCTCGCCTCATATATGCCTTCTATGCTAAGGCACTCGTGAGTGCTTTTTTGGCACCCTCTTAAGATAAATATGTTGGCTCATCTCCAACCATAACGTCTTCGTCTTTTAACCAGTCAATTTGTCAGAAGATAATCTATGCTGCACAAACCAACTGGGAAATGTTAGCCGATACTTTTCTAGGAAACTGTGAAGCTTTGTGCATTATGCCCTCTTTGTTGTTGAAATTTCCTTTGTTTTCTCTGTGTTGGAAAATCTGAAATATTGACGGATAATACTCATCTTCTCTCAAGAAAAGCAAATGTGGAGTCAAACACACACACACACACGTTTCAGACAGATACACTGATGAACCAAAACATTATGACCAGTTACTCATGAGAATAATATTAGCTACTATCTTATAATAATTATGCATGTCAGGGTCAGGGGTATATCAAGCGGTTCACTAGTAACGAGTGCATCATTTTCTAGTGCTGAATACTGCATTTATGGATACGAAAGAGAATTTGAGTGACTTTTATGGGTATAAGGCTTCCTAGGGTTGTAATGTGAAAAACAGACGGATGGTTGTCATACAAGAGACCATCAAAAATCTACCGGGGGACAAATTGTTGATAACTTTAATCAAAACAAAAGAAAGAATAGGTTGAACATTTTACGTACGTGGCTACATAACCAGTATTTAATGCTATCGTTGATACAATAATATAATGTCGTGGAGAGGCAATTCTTTGAACATGGCATGATAGTATTGAAAATGGAAGATAACACGCAAGTAATACTAATTGATGTCCATTATTCGAAGTCTTTAAATGGGCACAGAGGCGTTGGAATAGGACACTGTATCGATGGGAGAAAGTCGTCTGAGGTCATAAATTTTGCTTTCTTCTTAATAAGGACATCAGAGTAAATCATATGGTGGCAGTGGTCCCTTTCAGTACTGCAAACTGCACGAGTTTTGCAGGAATACTCCTAGCAACACGTGTTGTGCTGGCCACCAAATTCCTCTGATCTCAAGCCTCTTGAGCACTTATAATTTTTTATACCAAGGGAATTTCCACAAATCCAGCTAGATGATATCAATACATTTATGGCCACATGTAGCTATTTTTTTCATATCAACAGAAATCGATGAATTATTTTGACCTCTGGTTATGAAAGGCAAGAGATTGGATTTAGCCTCCAAACCGTATCCATTTTGACTACAAATCTTCTAAACGGTTAGCTTGTATTAACAAATCACTTCAATCCAAATTTTTTAAAATGTTTATTGATTTTTGTTTAGAATCAAGTTAAATGGCCCATGAACAAATCTTCACATATTTACGCACAGGCACACATTTATGGACACATTATAAAATCTACACGTCGACTATTTTCCAACGCGATGATAAATGCAATCAATATACATATTATGCTTACAAGTCGATTTCAGGGTCCATTCACGATTTTCACATTGAAATTCACGGATATCCAAGTAAGGTTGAAAGAGAGAGCAAGACTTTTCAACAAAGTAACAAATGGTTGAATTCTAAAGATTTCGAATTGTGACTGTCGTATGGAAAATCATTGAACTTTCAAACTAAAAGCCTAGTCTGACTACGGATCAGTAGTATTTAATCTTGATTTTATTTCAAATTATATTTTCTATATTTGCTAGAATTTTGGATTTAGATTCCATGGGTAAAAATCTCTGTCTTTTGATATCGACAATAGTAGCACTAATATTTTCAAAAATCCAGCCCCAGGACTTGAACTAAGTTGAAAACTTCGAAAAATAAGGGAGAATTATGATAAACAAAAAATTTTTTTCGGCGTTGCGAACACCCATTCCTAATATACGAGAACAGAGTGGATGGGTTTTAACAGCTGGTGGTGCTCTAAGGCCACTGACCCACATCAGCAGTCGACAATCCACCAGACCAAAATACGTCATGGGCCAGCGTGGCCGGGCATGGCACAATACTCATGTGGTTTGCACACTGAAAATAATGCTGGCCGTTCCTGCTTGGTCCTCGGTACCAAAAGGCCCAGCGACATCACTTGCTATGGTTGGGGGTGATGTGCTCCAAGGGTGACTACTCAAATACTAAACCAAGAGAACATCCGTTCCTGCTGAGTCATCAGCCCAAAGAGACTCAGCCGCATCACTTACTTTAGGTGGGGGTAATGTGCTCCGAAAGCAACTACCTAAGCCTTCACCAAGAATACACCTGTTCCTACCAAGTCATCGGTCCAACAGCAACCATTTAAACATATCCCTAAAACTGTCACCAAAGGACAACCTTATACATAGCAACCTACAACGTCAGAACATTGTCAACTGACATGTACCTAACCGATCTAGAAAGTGAAAGGTCAAATGGGACATTATAGACATTAGCGAGATAAGAAGACCCGAAGGAGAACTAATCAAACTGAGGAGCCAACATCTTCCTTTCAGCTACGGAAACGAGAAAGGAAACAAAGAGGAGTAAGCTTTCTCATCGAAGACAATGTAACAGGCTTCAAAACCATCTCTGACCGAATAGGTAGTGTCACCACATAACTTTCAAAGAGATACCATCTCAATATCATCCAAGTCTACGCTCCTACTTCGCAATCAACCAAACAATAAATAGACAACTTCTATGATGACTTGAACTCCCTACTCCAAGTCACCATAAAACACTTCAATGTTATCATGAGAGACTTCGACGCACAAGTAGGACAAGGAAATGTATATTGCGTCGGCAAATTCGGATAGAAAGTACAGAACGAGAGAGGAGAAGATCTTGTAAACTTTGCAATGGCTAACGGATTCAAAATCATGATCACCTTCTTCAAGAAAGAACCAAATAGGAAATGGACTTGGAAGAGCCCCAATCACAAAAACAAAGAACGAAATAGACTACATCCTTACAGACAAAACCAATATCGCCAAGGACATCCAAGACTTAAATCAAGTCAATATAGGCAGCGACCACAGAATGTTACGATGTAGAATGCACGTAAACACCACCAAAGAACGTAGGAAAAAGGTTCCACACCAAACTACAATCTCTAAAAAATACAAAAAATCACGCTCAATCCTTCAAGGTCCAACTGAAAAACAGATTCAAAATTCTTACTGAACAAGGCGGCACCGACATCAACGAACTAAACGACAAAATGACAGCATCTATAATAGAAGCCACCACTATATTCAAACCAATCAGCACGCAGCCAATTAAAACGAAGAAACCTCAAGCCACCGACAACAACAAGACAGAAAATTTAAGCGACCGAACTTAATAAATAATCAGGAAAAAACGAAAGGAAGGCAGAAAAAGATACACGACAGCAGTAATCAAATCAACTCAAACAAATGCTGAAAGTAAACAATCAACGTACTCGAGGAAAATGGAAACTACAGACCAATAAGCCTATTCAACTGCGTGTACTAAGTTTTCACAAAAAAAATCACCTACTGAATCACGAAAACACTCGATGAAAACCAATCACGAGAGCAAGCTGGCTTTAGAAGAAGCTACTCGACCATGGACCACCTGCATTCAATAAATTAACTGAGGGAAAAAGCAGCAGAATATAAACTACCACCCACCGTAGCATTTATTGACTTCAAAAAGGCGCTTGAAAATCCCTAAGGTCATTAAGGCCATCACTCGACAAGGTGTAGATCTTGAATATGTCGAAGTGCTGGAACATACATACAATCACAGCAGCTTCTTTATCAGGTTACATAAGGACTTGGACCCCTTTCAGCTCTGGGAAGGAGTAAGACAAGGTCATACCAGCTCACCCAAACTCTTCACAGCCTGCCTTGAGATGATTTTTAGAAGACTAGACTGTGAGAGCACAGGAATCAGAATAGACGTAATTATCTGAGCAACCTCAGATATGCAGACGACAAAGCCCTTTTTGTAGAGAACTTGCATGACCTCCAACTTCAAAGAGAGCAAAAAAATTAGCCTACACATGGACTTTAACAAGACCAAGATCATGTGAAACAGCCACATCGGAGATAGACACACTAAAATCAAAATTGAAGACACTGACCAGGAGAAAGTAGATCACAACATCTACCTAGGACAACGAATCTCAATGAGGCCCTCAAAAAAAGAAGAAGAAATCAAGTGAAGAATCACACTAGGATGGCAAGCTTTTGGCAGAGCAAGTTCAAAAAATAAGGAGATCTCATTAATCCTAAAAAAGAGTTTGTAACCAATGCATCCCTCAATTATTAGAGGGGCAAATCGAACCCTTTACATAATTTATCCTTTTTCAAACTTAACTACTATCTTCAAGATCATTTTTTTTGGACCTGATCTTTAACCGTTTGTTTTGAGAAGGTGTTTGAATTAGGCTTGTATAACAAGATTTCAGGGCCAAAATTGCGTAATTTCTGCGAGGCAGTTCTCTATGCACTACCCGAAGGACCAAGTTTGTATCATTTTGAGTTTGAATCAAGTACTTTCGGTAACAAAATAATCAGATAACTTGAAATTCATCATTGACTAAGCTTCTGAAAAAACATATTCAAATGTATATATCTGATTTATCGTATATACATATATTTTATGAGGTATCATACCATTTGTGAGAAAAGGATTGTTTATTTCTCTGTAAGTTTTCCTTCGGTACAATTTTGTTTATTTTCAAAACCAAATTTACAAAAAATTTGGTTTGAAAAAAATTAAATGGCGACTCTGCACCCCCTCAAAGTAGGTAACTGACTCCTTTCCGAACTAACCACAGAAAGTAAGTAAAAAATTGAATTATATACACATAAGTATATTCATATACACCTAATTTTTACACATATTATATATATGAATTTATCTCTCTCTATATATATACCTATCTATCTATCTATCTATCTATCTATCTATATATATATATATATATATATATATATATATATATATATATATATATATGTATGTATATATAAATATGTTATAGATGGACGGGAGAGTTAAGTTTAACATTATACTTTTGAATAGACCCCTTCTAAAACTTTTTGTAACGTCGTCGTCTCTCTGTAGGTCGATAGAAGTGTCCAAATGTTGTTTCTCAGTTGTTTCAAGATCCACTTGGTGTCCTCTGATAGGATGCTTCATACCAAGAAAGATCTTCCACTCAGGGTCATTGATCTGGCAATGAAGGCGTTTGAACTTTGTTTTAAAATCGATTACCCGGAGTTGTGCCAATTCAGTTCAGGTGCAATAATGATCATTCAATTGAATTGGAAGCTTTTGCAGCTGTTGTTTTTGCTTTGGCCTCTTAGCATTGGGCGTTTTGTTCTAGACATTTTTGATATTAAGCGTTTTCACTTCAATTCATCAAGAAAGGATTATGAAATTTTTGTTTAAATGAGTTGAGGAGTTTTCTCTTTCCTTTAATCTTATTACATTAAGTATTGTAACCATGATTATCAATTTTTTTGATATATTGTGTGTTGAATGAGAGTGCATGATCTGTTCGTGTTTTTATGTACGTATATGGAATGTGTGCAAGTGCAAGCATATGTAGCATGTGCGTGAAATTATTAAATGTGCGTATGTTGAGTGTATTTTGTATGTGCGTATAGAATATATATGGATTCATATGTTATATGTGTATAGGTGTGAATTTGTGGCATGTGTGATGCTGGCGTATGAGTGCACGTGCATATATGTATGTGTGTGATATGTATCGCTAGTGTATGTGTGTTTGCTTTTGTGCGTGTATGTACATTATATGCGATGTTTGTGTTGACGTGTACATATACGTGCGTACTATGTATGTGTTTGTTGTCAGTATATATACATGGCCTTTTTTGCATTTGACATGTTTACATTATTGGACTTTATTGCATTGGACGTTTTTGTATTGGCTTTTTTGCATTATATGCTTTTGAATTGGACTTTTTTGCACACCACTTAAACTATAAAATTTTAACAAGTCCTTTGAAAAACAAATTTAAAAAAATGCTCGGTGAAATACTGCAACATTCTGATATAATTTAGAGAGACTGCTTCAATCAGATTGTTTAAGACGAATGTTCATATGCCTCTACGTGTACATTTGCATACGTAACATGACTGTGCAAAAGTATGCATAAAATGACCTTTTGCACTAACCATACATTATTGGAATTTATTGCTTTGGACGTTTTGGCATTGGTCGTTTTGTTTTGAACCTTTTCTACTTTTTTTGACTTCAATACATAAAAAAGTAAACAATTTTGAAAAACAAAAACGCCCAAATCCCTGTAGTTTACCTGTTTTGCTTGTTGGGAAAAAGTGCACCATATACATGAATGGGAGATGATCCGACAGAATGTTGATGAAAATAACAATTCGAAAGTGAAGAGATGAAATTTGAGGAAAAAGAATTTTCTTATCATCAACTTCCGATTGTCACCCCAATTAGTTTCAACACTAAACGCATCAAAAAATGTTTGTGTCACTTTGTTCGATGTTTTATTCATGTTTCACATACACTTTGTTATTGTAGTACTATGTGTAAATTTTCTCTCAGCTTTTTCAGAGATCTTAAAAACCAAAAAAAAAAGTTATAGCATCCCAGCAGATCAAACACCACCTATTGTCAGCTATGATTCTAGTATATACATGTAGTTAGTTATTTTATACAGGGTATTAATATAATGTATTGTATATGGATGTTATTTTGTACTACTACACATCATTTAATTTTTAAACGGGGGCTTTCTAATGTATACTACTCGAAAATGTATTTAACGACGAGGGATCAGTAAGTATAACAACAGACATGACTTGCTGTTTGTGTCATGTCTATTGTGTGTTCACTCATGTGAATATTGAATCCGTTGTGGGGCATCAAATCTTTTTTTTTATCTCACTCTGCATACAAACCAACTTCTGATATCATTTTTAAGAATACCAATCACATAGAAATACTTCATCAAGTTGATTCTCTACCAAAATATTCAACCAAAAGATTTGACATTTTTTCCAACAACCTCAAAGTTAATTTTTACGCATTGTGTACTATCTCGCTTCCACTAATTTATTTTTCTTGAGATAATGTTATAGATCATCCTTCTGTACATGGTTGGAACGAAACCAATCACTTTATAGTCAATACTAACACCTTGATGAGCTATCCCATTGATATGCTTGGACGATTCCTTACTTGGCATTCTGTGTTCGATATCCCACCCTACCAAACTACTTATCAATCAGACAAGTGGACCAGAGCAAAATGTTTTCCCCTTTCCCTGTGCCTAATCAATACATGATTTCCTAATATTGATACAAAATCATTTATCTTATTATGCATTAATCGTTCATTCAACTTTTATACTGTTGTTAATATATCTGGGTGTCTTGTCGTGCATTTATAAAATTATTTAAAGATGTTACTAATTTTGCCTACTTGATTGACCATTCTTACAATTGAAGAAACAATATAGGAATGAAATCTAAAAATAAATAAATAAATCTTGATAATATAATTCTGTAAAATATATAAGATGGAATACTACTTGTTGCAAATGGCATATGTACAATATATTTATCAAACAATTTATTGTGAAACATTCCATCCTGGATTCAATAGAATTAGCCCCTTTACCAGTTTTTGTAATATCCAACTTTTCCCAATACATTGGCTGTACGACGGTTTCTATTGCGTGATTAACCAGACTAGTTTTATATATACTTTTAACGTGACCAGTCAGATAAACAATGAAAAGTCCACTCCTCTAAATTAGGTGAGGATTGTTCTTTTTGTTCTTACGGTAGAAAAACAATATCAACTCCAATTTTCGACTGAGACGGAAGTTTGACAAAAAGTAACATTTCCTCCAAGAGTTTCAGAGATAGGAGGCGTTCTCTTGATAGGAATTGGTGTTTTCCCGGAAACAAGCATCTATACTGTTCGGTTTTCCTTCACCTGTAGTCAAGGATGGAGCATTGCTACGTGCTGACACTGCAGCCCTATATCTTTCTTTTTTTCCTTCTTAACAGTCCGTCAATCTATCTCTTTCTCTCTCTTAGCCTTTCTCTCCTTTACTTTATGTATGTATGTAAGTATATGTGTCCATATTCTGAGCAGATGAAAGGTTGGACGTTTGATATATTCATGGCAAATATCCGACCTTTTACAAGTAAAAGACTGATTCAGAAATTAAACCCATTTTAGTATAGTTTAAAAATCAAATTTTTTATTAGCATTATTTTCTTCGATCATACAATAAAAACTCAAATTACAACATTGTTGAGAGTCTTACAACTAAGGAACAACTGAGTAGTTACAGACTTGAATTCCTTTTTTTTTCTTGACATCTTAAATATAATTCATCTAAATAAAGGAATTGGGGGGGATAAGATATTCGATAATTATGATCAATTGGTGATATTTTGCACAAATTTGAAAATTTCCATTTTATTTTGATTTACAGTAGGCAATACCCTTTAGAATCTCTGGACGTGACTCTTGCAACAATGCAATCAAATAATCTTTAAACCTATCTATAGAGCTTGTGGAGTTTATATACTTTGGCATTATGCCAATCATTCCATTTTTACAATCATCAGTTTTCGTTTGCTACCGTAGGAAACATTGTTAGTCCTCGTGGTAAAATGATTCAATAATTGAGCAGTGTTTTTGCATATATTTTCCTATTAACGAATGGGACTCCATGCGGTTAGTGTAGTCCTAAAGCAAGATATTTAAGCTTCCTATCACCTTTAAATGATTAACTGGAGACACTCCTCACCAAGATTGCCGAGATCATTAAATCACTCTAATATACAACGTGCTTTGTCATCTTACCACTGTATGCTACTTAGAAAGACTTAGCAGAATCAGTTTGTCATTATTCTAAAACATCATTGTATAGTAGATAATATCACCAAGAAATAGTAGTGGGTTTTCAGTGTCTAGGGAAGTTACTTCACGACTCTCTGGCGAAGATGGGCGTCGGTCCCTATTAAAACTGATATCAACTAAATTGGTTTGTAAGGTCAGTCAGAAGATCTAGACACGAATTGTTGATAATCATAATCTTTCTGTTCAAGTGCCTCATTCAGAGTTTCGTGTCTGCAACATTTGCGATACACTTCTATGTCTCTAGATTAGAACACTGTAGCTCTAGCTCTCTAAGCTTGTTCATTCATCATTTATCTTTGCAAAAAGATAATTTGCCAATAAATAATTGAAAGCTTTAGCAAGGGAGTATGTTCGTCAGTACTTCTTCAACCTTCTCGGTACAGGAATCTGAGAAGAAAACATTGGTGGTTGCACATACTAGCGTGTAAGTCAACTTATCTCCCTTCCAGTTCTATACCAGTACTTAAGCTGCATTTGCTTCAATGTTCAGAAATATTTTTCGAATATTGTTTACTTGAAATCTGACTTATCTGAGGAAAAGCAAAATCTTTATGACGATGAAATATAAATATCTATATCAATATTCATTTGATATTTTTTGGAAATGCTGTATACAATTTATTCCCTGAGGAAGAGAATATATAAAAAAATATAAATTTTATTTCCGAGCAGCAAGTCCTTTATATGTTAAACGCTCAGCATGCAGCAAGTCTCATCAATTTACTTTGAAAAAAAAACAAACAAAAGAAAAAACACTGATATCATAGAGAGGACAAAAGTAAACAAATTGGTCTTTGTGGCAATGTGGCTTTAATGAATGTAGATCCACTCTCTTGGTGTTTATATGAAATCAGTAAAGAGTTTAATTTGCATACATGTCAAATCCTCAGCTTCTGTTCTGATATCTATACTTCTTTTTATAGATACTTGTCATACTATGCGGACAACCCAACGATGTTTCAAAAGCGATAATAAGCAAGCCGTTAGAATAGCCATAGGATTTGGAATATCAGTCTGTACAGTGTAAGTAATTGATCAGCCGGTTGGAACGAGACCAAGGATCAAATCATACGAGATATTTCCTTTGCACTTTTAAAATGGTGATGATTCTTAAAAAAAATTATAAACCAATTTTATGACTGAAACAAAATATCAATAAAACATGCCAGTTGAGATGCAATATTTTAATATGCATCTTAAGCGGCATCAGATACTCAAGCAACATCATTCATTGAAGGAGTCAGAGGAAATGCTTTGTGGAGATGGTGTGAGGTGTTCACCACCATAATCACCATCATCAACATCATCATCATCATCATCATCATCATCATTTCCACAACCACTATCATCATACTAATCATCATCTAAAACGCCACCACAACCCCAATCACTACCATCATCATCATCTCCATAACCACTATCATCATAGTAATCGTCATCTCAAGCAACACAATCATCATCATCATCATCATCTCCATAACCACTATCATCATAGTAATCGTCATCTCAAGCAACACAATCATCATCATCATCATCATCATCATCATCATCATCATCACTGATAACCATTATCTCAAACGCCACTACAACCATCACCACCATTATCAAACAGCAGCTGTTTTTCCTGTTCATTCCTTTGTTTCTGTACTTAGCTAATTTCTTCATGATGGCAAGTTGCATTGATAAACTTAATATGTAAATTGACTAAAATAGTGTCAAATTTGTCTCTGATGCCAAATGTTTGTGTTCAAGTTCATGGACGATATATGATTTCAAATACTAAACTACAATACTGTAATTTCCCACAGGTTTGCATTCAGAGATGGGCATATGAAGATCAAACATCTGATGCTCATGTTCACTGCATTCACCTGAACATTGACTCTGAACACTTTTGAATAATAATTCACAAAAGCTATTGGTGGCATTCAATCTCTCACAGAGAAATTAGTAATAGGCTATGATCAATATATTACAGTTATGAAGTCATAGTTCTGAACACAGTAAACACTCTTTTCATCATGCAATTAAGGAAAATCAGTGAAGTTTTTAAATATTCATGTATATACATATATATGTGTGTGTATGTGTGTGTGTGTGTGTGTGTGTGTGTGTGTGTGTGTGTGTGTATTCAAATACATTTCAAATTGCATAAAAACTTCCCAGTAGAGAAAGGTGGAACATTTTAGTTTGTTGCTTTGTATGTTAATGCATCACAGTATTTCCCTTCATTTATTGAAGAAAAACTTTCCATTTGCTATTGTTTTTCTTATACTCTCTTTGTATTTCTCTGGGTGGTTCCTTGGTGAACCCTAAGGAAAAATCAAGCAAATTACTTAATCGAGCTTTGAACGAAATCAAAGTTATCATCCCAATATTTGAAAATGGGTTTGCCCTATTCTGTTATTATTATTTGTTCTCTGAATGTACAATTCCATTATGAAATACTACGCAAGTTCAAAACGAAAAAAGGTTAAAATGACCCAAAACACTATTCGTCTGTAGCGACAATTATCTAACATCATGCCATAAAATGCCGGGAATTTTTGAACCGATTGTCTTTATGTCGTATTTGTTACCGAAATAATTTAGAACAGATTTCGAGGAGGAAAAAATTAAGCAAAACTATTGTAATGCAAGTGCATTAAAATTATTCAATACTGGAAATGATTCATGGAGAAATGCATCGTAATTCGCGATGTGACTTGAGTGATATCGATTTACTGTCGAAACACATTGAAAATGGAATTGGAATGAACCATAAAAAACTTTTTGCAAGAAAACAGATTGGATATTTAAAAATAAAAACGGAGATGATTTGATAGAAATATGAATTTTATAAGATTGGACAAAGAAAGAATAATACTATAGAATACGTTTACCTCTGTAATAAACTATGAAATGTTCAGCGGACATGTAAGAAATTGTAATCGAGTAAAATTATTTCAAGTATCTCAGAAATCAAATGCACGGCCTATAAAATTCCCAGGCTGAATTATTTCAATAAACTGTTTGAGGCATATTGAAAAGAAAGGTTATTTTACTAATGATGACTTTTCAGATTTTTTGAGATAGCCAATGGTGATGCAATTGGGCCTATGGACTTTTTTTTTCTTTCTTTGATGGTTTGCTACACTTGCTACTGAGTAACTTCTGAGAAATCATCAAATTGATTACTTTAAACTTGTGTCTGCTGTTCATTTCTTTGATCGAATAGAGTTTTTCGTTGAATTCCTGGGCGTGTTCGATAATCCATGGTTAGGTCACTATTTGTTTTCAGCACAATAGATGTTTGCTTTTGACCGAGATAATTTGCAATAATTTTAAAGTCCCTACTTTTTCGAGAATGCTTTCAACAACCGCTGTTGTGTATTTTCTTTAATCTCTGTTTTTGTTTTTTATGGTTTTGGTCAGTCGTGTTGTTTCGATCTTTTCTACCGTTTCTGCATTATTCCAAGAGAATCTTGGTTTCTTCTGAGAGTTTACTAATTGTTTTGGTGCGCTTTGGCTCAATTATTTTGGCAGTTTGAATTGAGGAGGTGGTTATATTGTTGCTGAGCTTGGTGATGTTCTCTGGTTGGGTTTAGGAGGCCATTGTCGTTTTTCCTGTTACAAAATAATTTATGCATTGTGCAAAGTAAAACCCACATGCCGAGTGTGTAGCTCAAACCTGAAAAGTATTCCAGATATAGTTTACATCCGACGTTTCCATATGGAAGTAATTCAGCTGGAATAACGATACGAGAACTCTTGGTTACTTGCATGGTTGCATTTCTTTCCAGATCAACATTACCCGCAACAGAAACACTGCTTGGTAATTGTCTTTCTCTTCCCAGAGTCATTTCTCCCTCTCCGATTTCCGTCACATCCATTCGACCGTCTGGATTGAAATAAGGGCTCTTGGTTGTAAATGATGCAGTCAGGCGCTTGGACGTTTAGATTGCAAGTATAAATACGACTGCAACAGTACATACATTATCAAGATCATGGGAAAACTGCTGATGTCGTTGATGTTTGTATTAATACGGAACTGCTGCTTTTCTTTCTCTCTCTCTCTCTATCTATCTATCTGTCTCTCTCTCTCTATATATTTATATATATCTTCGCACATATACACACTCTCTATCACACACACATGTGTATATATATGTATGTGTGTGTGTGTACGTGCTTGTAGTTAAACGCATACACAGCGTAATATATGCGTATAAGTATTTACTTATCTTGTATTTTACATGTTGATTCTAAATCAAAATTGTACTTATTGATTCCATTGTTTACTTAAAGTACTGGCAGGGATAAATGACGCATAGGTTGGAAATGTATCAGACACCTCGATGAGACAGGGGAAACCAACATGCTTGAATTTTAGATATTTAAGTGAGCCTGTTAGATGGACAATAAGAAAGCAAATTAGAGTTCTGTCTGTTCCAATAAAAATGATATTGTTAAACTTGCATCATTTTAAGAAATTTAGTAAGTTGCATTTTTGTACTCCCCCAAAAATCCCATTTTCAGAACGTTGCTTTCACCCGAATGCACACACCGATTTTAGAAATTAGCATCAGCATCGTCTCTTACTCATCAACTGGCAAGTATTTCAGATTATTTCACTACAACCCTGATCAACTGATCACAAATCATGCCTGCATAGGAGGATCTTGATGTAAAAAAAATGTACTTTTTAGGCAGAAAATGTTCTGTTGGTCAAACAATGAATCATTTTCAGATCTGTCTATTTAGTCTCTAAATGTGACATGCACGAGGAAATATTCATTCTTATCTCTACTAGTCCTTGAAGATATATTCTATACCTATTTTTGATGGGGTTAAAGTTTTAGTTTTTCAAGACTTAGATTCGACACAGTAAAAAGAAAAAATCTATTTTTGGGTATTTACCCCATCAACAATCATATTTCATGGACACTCCGACATTTCTCAAGGTAAAATTTTTCTCTTCATTCAGTAGTCAACTTAGAATGAGTAAAAGATAGATTTATTAGTAGCTTAAGCATCTTGATTAAATGTGTGAAAATGATAATACTGAAATACACAACTCTTAAAAGAGAAACTGAAATTTTTCCAATTGAAAAATTTTGTGGATATTATATATTTTAAGCATAATCATGTATCTGCATATATTTACTTGATTGTGAGTGAAAGCTTGAAAATACTTTTACTGCTGCACTGTGCACAAGATGTATGCTCATATTTTAAGATTATTATATTTTCCTAGGTGTTAGAATAATTATATTTGAGCATATTATGCTTAAAACTAACATTAATTACTTTGAATTGAACATAAAGTAAGTGTATTGATCGTCGTTTTAGATCCCATCTTTCACTAGATTCTCTCTAAGAAAACAGAATTGATTTTTCGTCGGAAAAATTTTACACTAGCATCATTGAGAAAATTTACTCTGGTTTCAAATGAAACTTTTTAATTTTGTGCACCCGGAAGAACAGTTTATTCTTACTCTGTCGCTGTGATTGAATAAATTGTCTTTCCCTGTTGCATTTTACAATGAAAAAGGATAATCAATTAGCTATGGGCGCAACTTTTCTATAATAATAAAACTAATTTTAGATAAGATATATAAATATATATATACATATATGTGTGTGTGTGTATGTTTGTGTGTGAGGGTGAGTGTATGTATGTATGTAAATTAATTGTATCATTGGATAGGATTTATCCGACATTATGATAATATAGAAAAGACACCATGTGGAAAGTAAGTTTACATTCTTTTTTTCGTGACATCTTTTGCTATGGCAGCTGTGATGTAAAATTTGATTTTACATCACAGCTGCCATAGCAAAAAGGCGGAAGAAAAAGGTCTCTGGAATTAGTTGATGTGATTTTATCTGTGAGGAGAAATAGTTCATGCTCATCACCTGAAGAGAATAAGGGGTTGCATGTGTGTAAGTGTTCTGTGTGTGTATAAACGGATGTATGTGTCTTTTTTTATGTTATTTGAGTGTGTTTCTATTGTGTTGGTATGTTAGTGACAACTGTGACTATGGCCAATGATGGGTGTCTGTAGGTATGTACATGGTTATGGGTAAGTACTCATACGACGAAGAACTCATGTGTTGTTTGGATGTCAACTGTGTCTGTGGCTAAGGTGTGATGGCTGGTAAAAATAGTGAATAAAACGATTGATGTGTGCCTACGTAAATGTCGTTACAAGTGTACGTATAGGCATGTATAAAATTACATGTATGTTCATTTTTTAAGTCAGATTATATGTCTGACTGTGTCGGATAGTTTTGTTGTGTATTTATCAATGTATCAGTATATCATGTTTGTTTGTGCTGTCGTCTTGTGTTTAGGATGTACTGGGAACAGGTTAATGTAAGTATCACAACATTCCACACATGAGAAGAACTTCCCAGTAATGCATCAAAGCAGGTTTCTCAGTAATACTAACATAAAAGAACATATCCACTATAGGAACACACATACACTTGGTATCCAAAAGACAATTATATATGTTTGAAACGCACATATAATACTCACACACAAGCGTCCCTTATTCGTCTTTTTGTTAGCCATTATCACGCATATACACACGTGTGTATGTGTGTGTGTGTGTGTGTGTGTGTGTGTGTTGTAATGATATACAGCAGATTACTCCATCCAAAGCATTTACTTTATAGCATAATTTACAGGAGTTCCTTTCAAGTGCAAAATTTTGGAATATTTTTGTTTTAAATTCGTCAGAAAGAACTAACATCGCACAAGGATTTTGGTGCGACATCTATTCTCGAATGTTTTCGAACATTCCAATTTGAAAGGTACTTATTGTAACATTTGAAGTGTCTTTCCTCTGTTCTCATGATTTCTGAGACATTGAAGTGGCATTTGAAGCTAGAAGATTGTAAGATCAAATGCACTTCGAATCGCCGTTGAAATATAATAAATTCTAATTAGATAGAACAATGGAACATGCAAGCACCCCCGAATAATTTTGTTTCTTGTATTACTATCTATTAATTAGATTGGTAGAATGATGAATTGAAATAAAAAGCCCTGTCCAATATATTGACGACTACAGCCACTCTTCTTTTTTATCAACATTTTTTTAAATTGAAGCTAAACACTAGGTAGTCGGTTGCTCGGAAAATTGATGACGTAACAACTTTCAGTTCAATGTTCGTCCATCCGAATAACTGTCAATTGTTATAATTAATTTTAGACCCCCTGATTTTCTGAAATGACTTGCTCTGATTGAGCGATAGAAGTGATTCAATTTGCTAGTTGTAACATTAATCCTTTTTGAGATACAACAAGAAAATCCATATAGTTTCATGGTTTGCTCTCCCAACGGCACTTTCCATTCTCTGGAGTCAAGTTGGCTTTTGATTTAGGTACTTGGTAACTGAACTATCGAGATTAGTAAGTCTGATTCCATATAACTCGATATTTTTTTCCATTTTGACAAATGTAAACGTTTAAACGATTGGCATAAATATTGAACTCTATATTGATATTCTATATCCGTCTGTTGTAACAATGCTGTACGTTTGAGAACAACTATTAAGCAATATTGCAAGTCGTGGCCATTGTCAGATTTTTGTGTATCTATAAGCCTGAATACAGTGGCATGCCGACCTTAAAGCCTGTTTAAAGCCGAAATTCGTTATATCTAGAGTTGTTATGGTGGGGATCATCTGTATACGAACCTAAAAAAAAATGGTATCTTAAAAGATAGAAAAAGCAATTATTGCTCTATAATTTTTCAAAAATAACGATAAATTCGAAACTGATAGTTGTTCCGTATTCACGATGTTAATCCCTCTGTGGAAAACTGCTAACAATTGCCTGACTTCATACTCCATTGCAATTTGGGCGAGAAATGGATACAAATGCACGCTGAACTCCAACGCCTATGCACTCAACATTGCTAAAATTTACCGTCCAGGTCAGTATTTTGTCAGTTATGGAAACAATTATTTGTTCTGTTTATGCTTTCAGGAGAGGGACTTTGCAGGCCAATCAGGGTGTATGATATTTTCTGAGCAATGCAGGAAAATCCTGCTTATATATATATATATATATATATATGTATACATATATATGTATATATATGTATATATATATATATATATATATATATATATATATATATATATATATATATATATATATATATAGAGAGAGAGAGAGAGAGAGAGAGAGAGAGAGTCTAGAAAGCTTTAGCTTTAAACACTAAATATATATGACAAAAACATTCTCCAAAATTATTTTTCATCTCTGTCAATTATTTCCCCAAATCAGTTAATTTATTTCAGTGGTTGTTACGTTTTACACAGAATTTGATCTCATGGTACTATGTGGAGATCTTTTTGGGTGGGATCATTAGTTGTTTATCATGTAACTGTTTCAAAAACAAAACACTAATATTAACATTGTTGATCAAATACCACTTAAACATCGACAACAATTTTATTATATAGTTTCATCTATCTATCTTTTTTTTAGGCTGTGTCTTACAACATGTAGTGTGCTATTTTATATAAGGTGTTATCATGATGTTTTCGATATGGATGTTTTTCCACTACAGGTCTTACTTATGTAGGTAACCCCCCAAACACATTTGACCATAGATCAATAATATACACCCATGTGAATATTAAACCCATTGTGTCAGTTTTAATCTCGAACTGCATACGGACCAACTTACGATATCATCTTTAAGAATACTAGTTACACAGAAAAACTTCTTCCAGTTGATTATTTACTAACATACCTAACTGAAGAACATAGACTTAATTGTTCACGTCGTACAGCATATCATTTTTATCAATATCATAATTTCTTCTAATTTATCAAATGAAATAAAGTAGCCTTATATCTATCCATCTATCTATTTATCTATCTATATTATATATATATAATTGATATGACACCAAACAACATTCTATCCGGTGTTGACGCCTAAATGGGCTATTCCATTGATATACTAAAGTATTTGTTACTTGGCATTCCGTATTCCTTTTTGTGTAGAAGCATTTACACTAACCCAAAAGACCTCAACAACTACAGACCTATAAGCCTACTCAACAGCATATAAAAACTTTTTAAAAAATTCATCACCAACCGGATTACTAAAACAGTAGATGAAAACCAACCACGAGAACGGGCTGAATTTAGAAGGAGTTACTCGACTATGGACTATTTTTATTCAATGAATCAGAGGAAAGAAAAAACAGTAGAATACAAAATGCCACTCGCTGTAGCATTCATAGATTTCAAGAAGGCATTCGATTCTGTAGAAATTCAGACGGTCATGAAGGCCATCACTTGGTATAGATCCTGCGTATGTCAAGATACTGCAACATATATATAGCCACAGCAACTCTTCCAGCTCCCAAAAAGAGCAAGGCAAGGTGATACCAACTCACCCAATCTCTTTGCAGACTACCTCAAGATGATCTTCTGAAACCTGGACTGGGAGAAAGGAGGAATCAAAACATTTGAGCAACCTCAGATTTGCAGACGAGAACCTGCACAACCTCCAACTAATGCTGGATGAACTAAAGGAAGAAAGCAAAAAATCGACCTGTACATGAACTTAAATAAAACGAAAATCAAGTGCAACAATCACATTGAGAATAAGAACATAACTGTCAAGATTGAAAATGCAAGACTGGGGAAGGTACACCACTACATCTACCTCGGACAACGAATCTCCATGCAATCCTCAAAAGAAGAGGAAACTTAGCTAAGAATCACTCTAGGGGGGCAAGCCTTCGGCAGAGCAAGCTCAATTTAAAAAACAAAAACAAAAACAAAAAACGATCCCAATAACAAGAATTTAAAACCAATGCATCCTCCCAATAGTCACCTGTGAAGCTGAAACATGGACCCTAACCGAGAGACAGACCTGCAAACTGAGAAGCATGCGACATACGCATGAGAGAATCATATTCAGCCTTACATGGAGAGACCACAAGACATCACAGTATAGTGAGTCCGAAACATCAGAGAAACTATTAATAAACTTAGATTGTAATGGGCAGGCTATGTTTCAAGAATGACAGACAACTGATGGACATCACGACTCACAACATGGATCCCCTGAGATCACATGCGAAACCGAGACTGACAAAATACAAGATGGAGAGATGAACTAGATAAATTCAGAAAATACTGGCTCTGCAACGCCCATGATAGAGAATTATGGCGAATCTTGTGAAAGGTCTTTGTCCAAAGACGGATGTTAAGAGTCGGATGATGATTCTGTGTTCAATCCCTCATATCGTCCAACTACCAATTTTTCAGACAACTGAACCAGGGTCAGATTCTTCCCCTTTCGCTCGTTAAATGATCTTTCACATTGACAAAGACTAATTCCATTTCATTCAGTTACTTAATTTACCCAATATTGATATAAACATATTTAATTTGATATGCACCACTCATTTATTCATTTTTTACACCATCATTGACATATTCTTTTATTTACATCATTGTTTCACTTTGGTTAAACAGATAAGTCTCCAAAGGTATTTAATCGAGGCATCAATTAATGAATCAGAAATTCAATTCATCAATCGTCGAAAAATATAACCAATTTCGCTGCCTTCATTGACGATTCTTACAACTGAAGAAACAATTTTCGATATAAAATCAATAAATCTAAGTGCTATCTTTGAGTATTTTGATGGTATAGTTCCTTAAAATACATTAGATGGAATACTACTATTGAAATGGAAAGTAATCTCATCCATCAAACAATTTATAGACAAAGACACTTGCATTTTGTTATATTCACGCTTTGGATAAAAATCTTCTGGGTGAATAGAACTACACAATTTTTCGAATTCATCACCATTGTTAACATAAGTCATCGATAAGATGAATACAACCTAAAAATGCACGAATTCGCTTTATATTAGTTCTAATTAAAGATAACAGGAATATATACAATATAGATACAAATTTGCTCAATAGGGAGCAGAAAAACGCCATATATATCTATAGGAATAAAGAACTCTGGTGGATGAGGAATTTCTGTGTAAATAGATATATCACTTAAATTCAGTCTTACTGACCGTCCAGTTCCATAGTCCAGATATCGGCCTCCTCGTCTGAAGTGAAACTTTCAATTCTGCCTTGCAGTGCTGTATGGGATAATGGAGAAGTCCATAGCCACACTGAAGAGATGTAATACATCGAAAAATCTATCTGTGGATGACACAATTATATATATATATATATATATATATATATATATATATATATATATATATATTGTCAACTCCAAAAATTCAAGAAAAATAATGGCATTTCAATGTTCACCGAAGAAAATAACCACTACCCAGAATTGATGGTTGATTGTTCCAGTATATATACATATATATATATATACATATGTATGTATGTGTGTGTGTGTGTGTGCGTGTTAGTGTGTGTGTGTGTGTGTGTAAGTGTGTATCAAAGTACAAATCAGTAATACAATATTCAGTGTGTGATGGGTTTATTTCATAAGGTTGTCTATACACAAACATGTAATCAAAGTACAGCGATAGATATGGTAAAATAATGGATTCACTACACAAACTCGAATGATTCGACTTATTACGATCCCTATTGAAGACATTATTGTGGGATGAGTCTATTTTGTAGTTGGAAAACTCTGCTTCATTTATTCATACTTTTGTTGTTATTTTGGATTTTTTTGAAGTTTTTTCTCATTTTATTTTTAGCAATATTCTCGGAGAGACATCATGAGAGACATTGTATAATTTCATCCGTCAATTAGTTTTAGGGTTGGTTTTCACATGACTTCAGCTATCTATGTTTAATTTCCTCGATATTCTCAGTGGGTTGCTTCTATATACCTATACGTGCGTGTACATTGAATTCGTGTGTTGCAAGCAATGGAAAGAGAAATAACCCGGCATCTTATTGATATGCTGTCCAACAAAATTCCTTAAAATAATCAGAGTAATGAAAGGAGACAAATTATGACAAATCTGCTCATTGGAGATATGAACATATTGATAGTCGTCAGTAAATGGATTGAATTTGTTCAAATATCTACTCTTATGATTGTTGAGATACAGCTGTCGCAGTAATGCATTTATCTTTTAAACATCTTGAACACTCTTTGGCTAAAGTTTTCTTTGTTTAAAGGCAGCCATGTCCGACCATTGACAGTTTTAGAAGTGCTAACTATGATAAGAAAATCAATGATAAATAAAGGTATGTTTGCAGTAAATGTATTATGTATTGGACTGAGTGTCATAATTCCGTTATTCAAAGTACATAACTGCAGTTTATCATTTTCTTCCTGCCTTTCATAATTCCCGTGAATACAACAGATCAGTAGTAGATCAGGTGGTATGTTATTGGATTGACGTCTGTTAGGCTTATTCCAAATCCACTGCTGAGTTGCTGCAGGAATCAAACCTGCGACCGAAAGGTATAATTGCATTGCTATGTTGATGTAGCTACCCTATTGGTGGCAGGTTGGATTCCAGTCCCATTTGCCTTACATTCTCATTTTATTTACGCTGTCTCTAGGCTAGGGGATATAATAACCGTGTAATGACGGTAGATATCTATTTCTTAATGCATAGAATAGACAAATAATCAAGAAGATGAGAATTTGCAGTGAGAGTGGTTATTTGGATCTTTGCATTTCCGGTAGCTGTTTAGCCCAATTAAACGCTACATTAAAACGGCTACCCTATCTTTCAGCGTCAATGGTAGCCTGGATGCATCGTGGCATTGAAAAAACAGCCTTCAGATTTACTTAGCTTTGATTGACGCCCAGGCAATAGCAGCCTCGAGACCTACCTGATTCCTTCAATGCAAGCTGGTCATCTCATTCTTAACTATGTCCAATATGTTTTCAATCATGAAATACCGGGCCCAAAAAGCTCATTGATGTGATAATCAGCAAATCAAGCAATGATGGATTTTTCTTTACGCACCGGAGCCAAATCCTACTAGAACATAAATTCTGTATCATCGAATTGCTCTTTACTGACAGGATCATGAAGTGTTCTCAGGTGACATGGCACCCCAATGAATCACTGACAGTTGGGAATTGATGATGGACTTCAACATCTTGGATGTTGTGCCAGTCTAGCCCTCTTCTAAACTCTTGAATCTTGGTTTCCGAACGTAATACAAAACTTTCTCTCGTCATAGATGAGTACTTAGGTCCACTGAGCAACAATCCACTTTTGCCCCACCCCTTGACCCACGTCAGCCGGTTGTCACGCTGCCTATCGTTAAGAAAGGACACTTTACGTACTAAGCTAATGTTCCTCCCGTGTCTGTCAATTTTTATCAATTTTATGATTGAAGAACTAGATTTATTTCCTCAGTGAAATAGGTGGATTCAGTTATTATGTAACGACATGTTTCTGTTGTTTCAGTATATATGTGTATATATATATACACCCACACCCACACAGAGACATATATATATATATATATATATATATATATATATATATATATATATATATATATATAAACCGATGGACATCACGTCTCACAACATAGATCCCAGAGATCACATAAGAAACTCTGGCCGACAAAACACAAGATGGAGAGATGAACAAGACAAATTCAGGAAATATTGGTTCCGCAATGCCCATGATAGAGAATTGTGGCGAATCTTGGGGAACGGTCCATGTCCAACGACGGACGTTAAAAGATATATATATATATATATATATATATATATATATATATATATATATATATATATATATATATATATATATATATATATATATATATATATGTATATATATATACGAACATAACTGTGCCTACATAGCACCAACAAAGTACTTGGAATAGATCAGACTAATACAATTGACATATAAAGTTCATAGTTGCCTGATGATAGATATACTATTTTTTCATGATATTCTAATTTTTCGAAACAAATGATGAGCGAAAAAACTTGATCTAATGATAGAAAAATAAACCTCCGATGGGATTCAAACCTACACATTTCAATGGAAGTTTCCGTGTAACTTAAGTCTATCCTGACTGCTGTAGCTACCGAGACTCTCATGGTGAGCAGAAGTAGAAATAACACCCACAACTTATCTATTCACTATGATGATTACATGGCTCTATGTCACCCAGGGATGCATCATGTTACATTCGGTGTATATTTGTGTGAAATCAAGGAGTGATGTTCATATCAAAAGAGGAACTGAAAATGTTTGACGTTGAAGCTGGTCTCGTTTATTTGTAATCTTCATTGTTCGATTATGAGTTTCAATTGTTGCGAAAGCATATCAAAGCAACCTGAACATTGATTGATGATGTTAAGTTGAAAGATATCTGTCAATTCATTGCAATTCCTTTTACTTTTGTAATCATCTTTCTTGATAATGCTGGAATTTCTTAAATCAAAATTATAGCCAAAATGTAACCGATGTTTTGTGAGCGCATTAGAATGGCCATCACTTTTGTGTGCTCTGCAGTGTTCATAGATTTTTTGGGGGGTAGTCTTGGGATTTTTTTGATGTAGACAAAAGGAACAAAAGAAAGGGAATATAATATGAGGGGATTGGAATCGAACACGAATAAGACAAGAACAGTTGTCTTTGTTGTAGTATGTGTTACAGAATTCGCTAAGTGAGTCCGTAACAAATTTCCGGGTGTAAATAGCGTCATTTTTTTGGAAGTTGTTGTTTTTACCTCTGCCTACAATGATGAAGGTATCACTCATATCTGTCTGTCTGTCTCTGTATCCACATATCTCCCAAAATTATAATTGAATTTAAATGACATTTATTGGAGGTTGACCAACAGAAGAAGTGATTACATTTTGAACACCTCTATAAGTTCTAAATGAAGTTCAGTGATACTTTATGGTAGATTAGGAAGAATAGGTCAAATTTGGGCGTGGGCCAAAGGTTTCTTTTCTGATTGAGATATATTTTTCGCTCATCTATTATATATACAATGCATTGTTTGTTCGTACAATATCCCTTACAGTTTTTATTATTAATTCCAATGAAATGTAGTCAAAAAGTAGGTCATGGGCTAAGAAAAAAATAATTAGATTTGACAATGTATCCAAGAATCTTTTTCAGTTTTCTCATAATATTTGTGAAATGATTTCCCTTCTGTTATAATGACAATGAGGTTGGCAGATTTATGCAGTCTCTGGGTGCTTTCAAATTCAAACCGATGACATCTTTCTAAAATCATTGAGCTACTTTATGTAACATACATCCGATATTGATGATTGATGCCCTATGTTTATAATTAAAGAAGAAAGAATATGTAACCGCATTCTTGAGTATATGAGGGATACAAAGTTCTAAATTTATGTTTGTATCGTAGATAATCTCCAATGTATCAAATAATAATGCGCACGATGTATCATTAGAAGTGCAGTGTTCTATGAACACACAGACTATTGCTACTCAATGTCTGCACAAGCATACACGCATATCTATCTATCTATCTATCTATCTATATATATATATATATATATATATATATATATATATAAACGTATGAACATATACGTGTATTTATGTACACATGGACGTGTATGCATTATGCTTAGCGTTTCATAGATATGTATATGTATGCGCACATAAGCATATAATTGTTGACACATATATACTTTCAATTACAATTTGCTTTCTCTAAATATTGTGGGCGTTCAAGTTGCAGTAGAGGCCAAGTTTGTAATCTCCTGATTTCATAGCTGACAATCGAATCACTTTTTCTGATTATTGAAATAACTCCGCACAGTCGTCCAAAATAAAACGAGATATTTCCTCTGTTCTTTCAAGAAATATGATCACATTTTTGAAGGCATAAGAATAAAAATCTCCACATTCACCGAAGAAGACTCTTTCTACACAACACAGTGTATTGAACACAATGATGCAAGTATATACATTGTTTTGCATTAGTTGCCTGTTCCAAGAAAGTGTTAGCAAACCAATCTAGAATAGTAAATTCGGTGTTCAGGGGTCACCACACAATTCTGACTTTGCGCCAAGCTAATTCATCCTCATTGAATATGAACAAATCTGCATACGTGTAAACATTAACGTAGCACATATCTCTTTTAGTGACCATGTATAGATGATAATGTGTATCAAGAGAACACACACATATACATCGATACGCGTAGACAGTAAACGCAACCATGTCAAATGCAGACAAAAAAAAGCAAAAAAAGACAGAAGAGAAAAGTTTAGACAAGAAAAATTAGGACGGAAATTATTCAGACGATGGAAATCCACTTAATGACGGGGAATTAGTTATAGATTTTTTATTTGCTTTTTATAATTTTTCTGACTTCAACGATAAAAACAAGAAAAAGGGAATAAGGAAGAAAAATTTACACATGGCTACATACAAGCCAACCTTCTAATACATTTTAGAAACACTTACATTGCGGAATATTCACGATTTCACACACAAAAATGATGCGTACATACAAAAGCAATCTTTCTTGCACATAAATGAATATTTCTACAATCAGTGAAGAAAACATGCCGCACTAATAACTGCGTACATATGATATAGGCACTTTCATAGATGAATATGCCGACTTATAATTAAGTACTCTTTCATGAACGTATACCTGATTAAGTTAGTTATACATACATAAATGCTCATGATATTTTAAAATGTATATGCACATATAGAGAGTAGGCTGATATCAGGTCTCGCTGGACCAGTCGCTTGTGTTTTGGGTTTGATCCTCAAAATATGCTGTTTCTCCAGTGGCTTAGCATCAAACTGAGCTAAGCTTGATATATGACTCTTATGTACAATGTGCTTTCATTCTCTAATCACTAATGCAAGAACATGCATATCTCTTCATTTTTCACATCGATACATAATGACATAAATTTCTTTGTTAGTATACTCGATTCAATAATTCATATTAATCACAGAGAAAATTCAGCAAATATCTGCGTGTCACATTCTCTTTCTATCTCTCTCTCTCTCTTTCAATATATATATATATATATATATATATATATATATATATATATATATATATATATATATATATATATATATATATATTTATATATATATTCTCAAAGTGTGCTATGATTTGCTCACCATGGCTACATTTTGAGGTTGCATTATGTACATGCAGTCACTTAGGGTCACACCGTTGTCCATGAATATGCCCTTAGGCTAGACAAGGCTGATACAACAGAAATCTAGGACGCGAGATTTGCATTCAGACAAATGATAGTCCACAGGCATTAATAATACAATATGAATATGATGAGGAAGTTCTTGGTTTTAAGCCGACAATTCCACACACGCATAGATATTGTACACGCTGTTCTATCATTTCGTCTAGCAATTATGTTACGTAGAGAAGTATGACTAATTATGAATTGATCTGCAGACATGCACATTGGCTTTCAAGCAACCCTACACACATATACGTCGGACCAAGAGGAAAATTACTTTGATTTAGGACGAATCAACAGCAGACCGCAAAGAAATGATTGCTGCCGACTACGTCATACTCAATCTAAAGCAGAGACAAAATCGTCCAGTGGAGTTTTTTCATTTAAGAATGGAACCAGATAGATAAAGAAATGGAATCTTTTGACAAAAGCGAAAAGGAACTGAATGTTTAAAGTACAGAGGGTGGAATCTTTTTACATTTACCCAGTGGCAACTTTTGACTTCATGAAAATATTTTATTCATGATTATCATTGGATTTGTAAAAAAAATAACAACACCAGCACCAACGAAACAGATTGTGAGATCCCTCCCTCATTACAAAAATATTACAAATGAAAGTTTGTTATCCACACGTTACAATAATAGGTACCACTAAAGCCCCTGAAAAGATACATATTTTTTATTTCATTGGTAATGAGTAGGTATCGTTCTCCCTGCTAGCATATTCACTTATGTACAATTATGCAAACATACATAGGTACCAGCGTCTACACACTAAAACTGAAAGACTTCCGCATAAATATTTATATACATGCTTTGAATACAACGTCTAAATATCACGTAGCCACCACATAATATATCGATGATTTTGAACTCACCTTCGTGTGTTCAAACAGAACAATAGTGACATTACACGCATAAATATCCTCTCTTCTTTCTCCACCTCTCTCTCCTTCTCTGTCTGTCTATCTGTCTGTCTGTCTCTCTCTCTCTATATATATATATACATATATATATATCATGAAATATCGTACATAAATCCAGATATCGGCAAAACTCACAAAAAGTGTTTATAAAATACTGTATAACGCTTAATTATATATCAATGTGATATGGCATGTTGCTCTCCATAAGAAATGTCACACATTACCATTATACCAGTTGGCTACTGTGTTGCCTAACTGATGAGTATATCATGTTATTTAACAAATTTACTCTAATGTAATTCCGGCAATACTCTTGACTGGATTAATATTATAAGATTTTAGCATTATATGTTCTGCTTCACAATCCGTCAGAAAAATCATGAGTTTTCTTATTCTGATGAACATTGAAGAAATGGATCGTTTACATTAAGACATCAAATGACAATGTATCGGATTATAATATAATAATTTGGTCATTTGATTCAAGAACAAATGAAGTCGGTGTTACACTACAGGCTCTGATGTAAAGCATGACGATAATATTCAGAAATATTCCATGAATTCTCATTTATTATCTTATTTTTGCATCATATGAAGCACTTCATCTTCGTATAGAGCAGAAGCTTTGAGATATGCATGAATATCTGCTCGGATGATGAATAAGTTGTTTTTTTACATAACATCACATATCGGCCAAGATTTCTAAAATCCTTCAGTGTAAAAAAGAGGAATGGTGCATTTTTATAAATTGAATAATGGAGTATGCATCACATATAGTACAATAATTAATTGTTCTCTGGATATTTATTCAATGACGCACTATAAGTATTTCAATTTGCTTTTTAATATACTGTGAAGTATCATATATACTTTTATCTCTGTCGTATTATCAGATTATTTCCTCCATTCCTGAATTGCACTTGAATTATTCCAAGTTTTAGGTGTTGCTGCAGAAAATAGATTTTACAAACGACGTGTTACGGAAATAATGCATAAAATATTCATATAACAATTGCAAATAATAGGACAAAAGTTGCTACTCTTAGGGGAATTGAATAATCTTGGTACCAGTTTAAAAGAGATTTAAAAAAAAGGAACACGTCTAGGATTATTTGCAGACGTGTCGAAAGGGAACAAATTTTTTAAAGGGGAGCCAAATCTCATAAAGGAGTTTAAAATACACTCTAGGTGTTCGGACAAAAATGTTATTGAAGAGCATTTCGTACACTTAAGTAAAAAGGATATGTAGATATAACTCACTCATTTTCTGAACATCACATAATTTTTCGTACTTTTTCAGTTTTACTTCCTGAAGTGAGCGCTCATGTTAGAAGTGCTTGTTAATAAACAGAAACAAATCTGTAAATCTTGAATTTCTGTTATACTTATGCTGTGTAAATCATACAAATATTCATATATTGAAGATATACGTAACTATACATATCGTCCCAATCAGTTTCCTTTTTCTTTTACCAAGGTCTCTTCGATATTTGTTATAAGTGTGATTACTCAAGCTAAAAAGAAGACCATTCTCTCCATTTGCAAACAAAATCCCAATCCTTATGCTTATCTTTATATTTTCTTCCCCCAAAACATAAGAGCAACATGGGCATCAGAACGATGTAAATTTGTAGCCAAACAAGCAACTCTCCGTAGTTTCTTCCAAAGTGGATTCTTACTGCGCATGCCTGAATTATGGATTCTTACGATCGAACTTTAATCTTTCTACTCTAACTTCTCTCTTTCTTTTAAATCCTGCACCTACCTTGTGGCCTCAAGACTCTCCACGTAAGGGTAAGTATAACACATATGCATTCCATTAATATGACGTTTTTATTATTGTTTCTTTAATTTTATCTTCGTATAAATAATTTTAGTAGACTGATTGTTGATATTCCTCTTTTGGTGTTTAATATCTTTGTATGTCGGAGTTTAGACTATGCTTTCACACTAGAAACTCCTACTATCACACAAATAACCAGACAGATACACTTAACAAATACTGAGAAGCTTTTTACTTAAATCTTATATCAAATAAGAAATCTAATTGCATTATTTTCGTGGGGGCTACAGATACCCTCAAATAAATTTGTATGTCAGAATAATTTCCCCTCTGTTTTTCACGAATCCGAAAGTAGCAGGATATTTGCCTCAATGTTCAATTAACTATATGGAGGATCAGCTGATTCATTTCGTTGACAATTAGTGCTTTGCAAATCCATCGGCATTCGTATTATTAACATGAACGTAATTCATTGTCATTGGATAAATGTAGCATCTGTTGAAGAATATCATGGTAATATTTGTGAGGAGGGTTCCAGAAATTACTGGCTAAAAAATGTTTCTATTCGATATTACATTGTTGATTTATTTGAACCTAAATGAAAAGATAGACAAGAATTATGTGCACCCAAACATGAAAGCATGCACCTGCACACACACACACACACACACACACACACACACACACACACACACACACACACACACACACACACGGAACCAAAATTAGTATATATGCGCTTAGAAAGCACATACCCATCAATTCGTTCCCGTATATTTATATGATATATATATATATATATATATATCATGTATATATATATATATATATGTATATATATATATATATATATATATATATATATATATATATATATATATATATATATATATATATCATGTATATATACATGTATATATATCATGTATATATATATATATGTATCGTATATATATATATATATATATATATATATATATATAATATACATATATATCATGTATATATATATATATATATATCATGTATATATATATCATGTATATATATATATATATATATATCATGTATATATATATATAGATATCATGTATATTTGCGTTTTTGTGTTTGTGTGTGAGCATGTATGTGTTTGTGTCTGTGTGCATGCGTGCACGTGTGTGCGTGTTTCAATTTTTTTGCATGGATAGATATTGCACAGTTCCAAAATGACCATGCAGTTCTGTCAAACTTCGAAAAAACTTATTGGTGAACTTATTGTCTACAAAAAATAGCATATCCTTTGAGTATTCTTCCTTTAGTCATGTAGACTAAATTAATCTACTCATTTTGAAGGTACTTTTCAATATACGAATACTCCTTAAAAATGCCTTTATTTCTGTTTGCATACACGTGTGTACTTGATGTTATTCATTGTAAATCTCACCCCTAAAACAAATAAACATCGATGAATTATGCATTTTATTTTTTCATTTATACTTTGCGATAGAATTATCCGTGATGTTTTTTTTCAATCATCAAGTGAGAAAAATAAAGTTGAAAGATTATGCAAATAAAAGATAGATACTGTTTAACATACCTGCTTGTAGGGAAAGATCAGGTTGCATATCATGAAAAAATTCTTTGGATTTATCTCTTCTTATGTCAGAAAAAAAGCCCCTTAGACTGGATAAGAATCTGCTCCTGGCCATATTATTGAAAAATAATATTAATACAACCAACTGAAAAGCTTGCAAATAATTCTCCAGTTCCACTGTCAAGCATTCATGCATAAATCTCTTATACAAAAAAAGAGCACAAAAGTCTGTAAAAATGCATGCATGTTTGTGTATATGAGTGTGTATTTGGGTATGTGTACATGTATAACCATTTCTTTTTCTATATATATTACTTCTTATGACCACATAAGTCTAAAAAGCATTGTTACATTGCCAAACAGTAATAAATAATTACTGAAAGTTTTAAAAGACATTAGCTTATGTCTGAGGATTTATAACATACAAAATTAATGTTCACAGTTTCTTTTCTCTTCGCATGTGTTTGCTCAGACAATAAATATCTAACTTTGTCTATTCTCGATTGTTAGGATGCTTGTAATATCTTCGTGTACGTGTGACTTTCCTCTATCTCCCCCCCCCAATGATACCCTACTATATGCATATAGCATACACTGATCTATTTGAACTGTTGTCCTTGTTTTTTTTTGTTAAATTTACAAAGTTTCAGTACCTATCATATTCCATAAGCTTCTTGGAATTTTCAGCTGTATGACAATGTCCACCGTGACAATGGTAAAAAGGACGTAACAGTTGGTCAAGAGTTGAAGTTTAACCGGAGGTAGTGAGTTAAATCCTTGGGTCAGGTGATTGAATCTATATATACTGGTTTATTATAAAGAGCAGAAGCTATAATGCATGGACGAATTAACGAAATATTCAATATCACTAGCATAGACAGCGGAATGAAAACTGTCTACTCCATAAATTGGACAAAGTATTCGATTCAAATGTGTGTAGTGAGCTTGATAGAGGATTTGTATCATAAATTTAGAGAGATCACTTACCAGGCTTTGAACGGTCATCTATGCAGTTGATGTTATCAGAGGTCAGATGTTTGTGGTTGTGGATAAGATTAATTTAGAATCCAGTTAATGGGAGAAATCGAGGGAATTTCTCCAGTTTGGTGTGATTGGCCTGAGATTTGGAACATTTTAGTGGAGGATAGGAGTCAGTAATGATATTTTTGCCATGTGTTTCTGCTCGCATATGGAGGTCTCTTATATAAATGAATGAAATAAACGAGTGCATGAGTGTGCATGTAAGTAATGAGTAAAAGGAGTTTTGGGTGGATGAAGTCTGAGAACCAATAAGCAAAGAATCTATGGACGCAGAAGAGCACTCAAATAGATGACTACTCAAATGCATATAGAGACGCAGGAGGCCAAAATCTCGACTTACGACTCATGCATAGAAACAACTTTCGTTTTGCAAATTAATTTAAATATTCTGAAATCAGGTTTTCTTAAACCTCTGCTCACATTCAGCAAGTCTCATATCAAACAAAACAAGTTGCCCATACATAATTTAGCCCCTGCAACTAACTTCATCGACACTAAACCCCTGAATAACTCACTTCTTTTATTTTTATTCACTAGTTAAATGCACCCACTTGAACTCTTTTGCACATGCGCACGCAAACATTCACATACACACACACACACACACACATATATAATCCCATGTGCAAGCTGATATACATGACCAGAATACCATCATCCTCCACATGAAACCTTCCTGACCCCAAGGCCAGGGACGACTTTCCCTTTTTGGACCTCCTGTTAATAAGATCCTAAATTATCCTCACTCCCAACTGCAAAATCAACAAATCTCTTTACACGTTCTATGAATACATTACTGCTTCTACCTACTACATCTCATTAACCAACTATATAAAACACTCATCTCATAACTCTTTTTTCTCTTGACAAAGCTCGTAATAAATAATCATTTACCTTGAAAAGCCTCCCGATATTGCCATCTTACTCTTATATATATATATATATATATATATATATATATATATATATATATATATATATATATATATATATGTCCATATATATATATATATATATATATATATATATATATATGTCCATCAATAAGACTGAAGCCAGGCAGATCTGGGAATTTCACAGTAAAATATTTATGTATGTGATTAACATTCACCAGTGATATAAGTGCATTGAAAAGAAAAGTACTTATGTTGAAAAATAAGTCTTTTGCTCAAAATAAATGCTTTTTCTTCATATCATTCAGCCGCATATTCACTCATATTCCCATGTATTCATATACTTTTGATGAGTCAGTGTGCAAATATGTTAATCAAAAAAATATATCTCACCAACAACCACATCAACATGTATTTTTGTTTTTATATCTACAATGAATACTGGAAACTATTTTTAATCCAGGTTGACAAAGATAGAACATTAATGACATTCTATTTTCCCCATTAAGATGATTAATATAGACGGATAGAATCATTGGAAAACACTTATGCACTTCCCCCCATAAAGTGCTATTTTATGAATTATTTGTTGGGTTCAGAAAGTACGTGTGATATCAATCATTTTCTATTGCTGATTTTATAGTAAAGATTACAAGATAGTCAAAGGAGAAGTGAATCCTCAGTTCTAGCGGAAAGTGATATGAGAGTTCCTCAATCAAATTTGACATTGTTTCATCATTTTATCTTTTCAAATATTTCATATCTCTTTTCTCAATTCGCTCCATTTTAAGTGCGATACGGGTGTTCATGCCAGTAAGAGATCTATTTTCAGGGCCAAACCAAGCGTTAGCTGACGAAAGAAAAAAATATGTAAGCACTTCAAATATTTTACTATATCGCCATCCCCAGATCTGATGGATTTTATTCGGTTCGACGTTGGAAATGTTAGTGTTTGGTTATAAAGCTACTGGTTATAAAGCTACATCACAATATTTCATTCGTTTTTAAGCTAGAGGTAATTCTATTTTATCAGTTTAAATAATGTCAGGAATATTTACGGTGTTATGTTTGGCATCTGCAATTTCAAAACTATTTTCATCTGATTTCCCAACTTAACATTTGGAACATGTTTCGTCAATATAAATGACGTAAAATTTATTGATCAAAAGGCTAAACAAATTCTCCCAAAATATTATCGAAAGAAAAAGAAATTGAGAAAATAATTCAAAACATTTCTCTGTTTTTCTAATGTTCACGTATTGATGAATCTTAGATTATCTTGTATAAAATGAATAATCCTTTAACTGAACGATTTCATTTGTAGCTTTCTAAAAGTGATTTCTGCATTTTCGACTACTAAATCTAAAATAGTGTTCCAGGTCAGTTGTTAAATTATTTAGAGATGCTCAGCAAACACATGGGTATGTATAAACCAAGCAATATCGTTTGGGGCGATGATTGAGACTAATGATAATATTTGAGTAATTTTTGTACATTTTAAGGAGAGCTATATTCCCATACAGAATTCTCTATGTATCCATCCATCAACACCTAGAGAGAGAGAGAGAGAGAGAGAGAGAGAGAGAGAGAGAGAGAGAGAGAGAGAGAGAGAGAGGAGGGAAGGAGATAGACGTACAGAATATGTATGGTCTCGAATAACATAGTATAATGGCAAAAAGTCGGTACGATTGCAAATGTATAAAAGTGCAGCAGCAGCGCATGAATTTTTTTCCGGGCAATGTGCGATACATATAACCACAAATTCAGTGGACCATTACATTCAAGCAGAATTGATTCAATTAATGATAACTTAAACAGCTCAGAACTTGAGATCATTTCCTGAAAACAGGGGTGGGGTCGAATGGACAATACAAAGATGAGTAAAAAGAAATAAAGGGAAACAAAAAAATATTCAAGGGAAAAAGGGCTTGGAGAAAGAAAATGACAAGGATGAAAAGAGTTGGCGAGAAAAAGATTAACAGAAGGAGTAAATTCAAAACTATTTGCAGGATTAACTATTAAAAAAAAATTGAGAATCCTGAGACGAAATATGGAAGCCCAGAATCATTGGAGCACATGAGATAGTCTATTTTGCAGGAAGTCCAAACATTTATCTACCTTCTATCTCTATATTTTTTTTATTTCCTCGCTTTCTCTCTCTCCTTACCCTCCCTCTCTTACAAATACGTACGTACTCATTCTCTCTCATATTTACTATTTACAATTACTACTACTACTACTACTACTACTACTACTGATGATAATAATAATAATAATAATAATAATAATAATAATAATAATAATAATAATAATAATAGTATCCAAAACAAAAGGAAAAGTCAACCACCTAATGTACATGGATGATATAATATTGTTTGCAAAAAACAGGGGAGAGCTTGAGATGCTATTCAACAAAGTAAAAGAATACAGTGATGACATCGGAATGAAATTTGGAATAGAAAAATGTGCAATCATGGTAATGCACAAAGGAAGCATCACAATGGCTGAAGGAATCAAACTTCCAGACAACAGTAAGATTAAGGCACTGGCCGCAGAAGACCGATACAAATACCTTGGCGTCCTTGAATGTGACACGATGAAATGGGAAGAGATGAAGGAGAAAATAAAGAAAGAATATCTTAGAAGGCTGTATCAGTAGTGAGATACACACGACCATTCCTAGGATGGATAAAGGAAGAACTCCAATCAATGGACAGGAGAACAAGGAAACTTATGACAATGCATAAAGCCTTACACCGTAGAGATGACACAGATAGACTATACGTTAAGAAAAAGGAGGTGGAAGAGGGCTCATCAGCATAGAGGACTGATCTAAAAAAGTACATGCAAGCAGTGAAGAAATCATAAAAAGTGCACGAAACAGCACAACAAACAATAAAGTAGAAAACAATGGAACAGCACAGCAAACTAGGAAAGAAAAATGGGAAAAGAAAAAATTGTACAGAGGGTTCAAAAGACATATACAAGATGTGGCAGACGAAAGATCATGGCAACTCAAAACAAAACCATCGGGACGATCTATATAAAAACAAAAATTGACAGAACACAGACAAACAGCAAGTGCCGCCTATGTACGGTGAAAGGGATGAGACTGTAAATCACGTTACTAATGAATGTAGTCATCTCACCCTGAAGGAGTATAGGCACAGACACGATTGAGAAGCAACAATGATACACTGGGAACTGAGTGAACGAATGGGATTCAGCCATGCAGAAAAGTGGTATCAGCACAAACAGGAGGCAGTCCTGGAGAATGGCAACCACAAATTACTCTGGGACTTTGACATCCAAACCGACCACCTCATCCAGGCAAGAGGACCGAATTTAGTAATAGTAGACAAAAAAAGTAGACGTTGCTGTACCTGCAGACCATAGAGTAAAAAAGAAGTAGGGTGAAAAAAAGGGAAAAATACTAGGACCTAGCAAGAGAGTTAAGGAAGATGTGGAACATGAAAACCAGGGTAGTACCGGTCATTGTGGGCGCACTACGAACTGTCCCCAAAACGCTGAGGGTGAGACTGGAGGAGCTCGGGATTAGGGGAAGGATAGAGACCGTACAGACCACAGCACTACTGGGAACTGCATGGATACTGAGGAAGGTGCTAGAGATATAAGTACTGCATCGAATTGTAGCCCTGTCATGATATGCGAAAGAGTGAGGAGACGTTAGCTGAAGACCTAAGGAGACTTATTGTCAATCAGCCTTCAGCGATAGCCACTGGGCAACCGGTGTGAAACTGTAACTCGCAGAATTACTGTGACCTATGAGTACTAGGAGAGGAGGGCTGGAGACTTGAGGTGACTTGCTGTCACTCAAACTCTAGTGGTTACCACCAGGCAACCGGTGTGAGATTCCTAATAATAATAATAATAATGATAATAATGATAATAATGATAATAATGATAATAATCATCATTTTGAAAGAAATCATGCGAGGAGAGAAAACAACACTCCCCTCCCTAAGAGACAAAGACAGGAAGAAAGTCGGAGAAGTGACCGAACAGATCAACTACCTCTTACAGCACATAGAAACGAACACCCTCCTAGAACTCAACAACTTAATTTACGCTGGGCGAAAATGGTAGCACAAAGCTTCACAACACAAGATAGGACCCCGAGCAATATGAGGGAAGAGAAACCCAACTGGGAAAGAAGATTACAAAAGCAGATCTCTCAACAGCAGAGAGATGAAGTACTGCTTAGAAATACACCACACACGGGCAGACCACGAGTAAGACTTTGGAACAAATACAAGGTAACGCAAAAAGGTATCGCAACTGTAGTCCAAGAGTTACACCAGAAGAGATTAGCTGAAGAGGCAAGACTGAAAAGATACAGACTAAGAAGCGCGCAATACACACAAAACCACACATTCCAAAACAACAAGAAAAAGTTTTACCAAGATTTAAACGGTGAAAGAAGGCAGGACATAAAACCAGATGCCACAGAGGCCAAGAACTATTGGAATAGCATATGGGGGCACCCAAAAAGACACAACGTAACACCGCAATGGTTAGGAAACATGAGAAAAGAACTAGAAGATATAGACAAGGGAGAATCAATATTACTGAATGAAACCACATTGAAACATGCTCTTAGGAAAGTAGCCAACTGGAAAGCACCGGGTCTCGACGGGATCCATTGGTATTGGTTCAAGAAATTCACCACGTTACACGGCAGACTCACCCACCTACTCCAAAATTGTCTAAACGAAGGCAAGGCACCAGAGTGGATGACCAAAGGCAGAACCACCCTCATCCAAAAAGACCCAGAAAAGGGGAACATAGCAAGCAACTATAGACCAATCACGTGCCTACCACTTATGTGGAAAATCCTGACCGGGCAAATAGCAGAGAGAATATACATGTCAATGGAAAGAAGGGGCCTACTACCAGAAAAACAGAAAGGGTGTAGGATAGGAACCAAAGGGGCAAACAATTTACTCTACATAGACCAGATGATCTTAAGAGAAGTGAGGAAAAGGAGAAAGAATATCGCAATGGGATGGATAGATTACAGAAAGCGTATGATATTATTCCACATAGCTGGATCCTTGGATCCCTTAGAATGTTCAAAATTAGCGAACCGATGTTTAAATCAATTGGTAATTCGATGAAAAACTGGAAAGTAGACTTGACTGCCGCAGGGGACAAACTAGCAGAGGTAGGGATAAAAAGGGGAATCTTCCAAGGAGACTCGTTGTCCCCACTATTATTTGTTCTAACAATGATACCGCTTAACAGAATCCTGAAGAACAGCAAAGGGTACCATTTCTCTAAAACAAAAGGAAAGGTCAACCACTTTATGTACATGGACGATATAAAATTTTTTGCAAAAAACAGGGGACAGCTTGAGACTCTGTTCAA
>OY735209.1:51344503-51632003 GCA_963457665.1 Thysanoteuthis rhombus
ACATCGGAGAGTAACTTCTCATTGTCTATTCACTCTGACCAGTTGCTCAGTTGATAAACGCATTGTGTTCTTTGCTATTTGACCAAAAATAAAGTAATTTTGCACTGGAAAACTATGCAAATATTTATCATTCGTATTTATTTCATTTTCAGACTTACCCAGCGTGATTTTTTTTAAATTGCAAATTATTGAAATGAAAAATTTTAATAAGCTCCATAAAACTGAGAATTTGCATCAATTTGCACTGGAACACTGAAAACCTATGAGCTGAGAATTGGCAAAATGTTGGACCTGCTCTGAAATTCAGAGAAAAGTGCAATTGAAAATTGACAGACATTTTTAATTGCTAAAAATTATCGACCAGAGACAACAGTGCTCTATTAAAAATAACGAGCATCAGAATATTTCGGTTGACTTTGGAATTTTAAGTTTGTAGCTGACTGGCGCTTTGGTCTTCAAACAAAATTAGATTTATTGTACTTCTACAAATCCTTAATTAGCAAGAATTTAGCGCATCCTAACCAAACAAATAACGTGAACGAGAAACGTAGAAGTCTACATTTTTGTTCCTATTGTCGAATAGCAGTGAATAACACTCCAATGCATGGTATGCAATATTCAAAAACGAACAGGAAGATGATTAAACGAGATGTTAGTTACTTGGGAAAAGGATTGATATACTTAATATTATTAACATAGGAACCAAGGGTCATACAATTATTGTAGTGTTATCAATGACGCTTTTACGACAAGAAAATTTGTAGGAAATTGTTAGATGATTTTTGTACGTATTTTGGTTTGTGGTCCGAGATTTAATACATATTTATATATTTGAAGCAGTGTGCTGCAAAAAAAAAAAACTTCGGTGGGATATTGGATTCAGGAACTATCCAGGTATCAGACCCCCAATTTTTAAATAGGCTCGATATTGACATTGGAAATATTAGCTTAAAATAGCTTTCACTTGCATACAAACAAACAATTAAATATGAGACACAAGATCAATACAAGTTTGGAGAAAGTGAATATGATTTATTCTTACCCAAAGTAACGCTGATATTCATTTCCTTACAGAGAAAATCAGAAAGACCCTGCTCCATTTTTATTCGAATTCAACAAAGAGAGATAAGTGGGTAATTCTTCCTCATTGGTCAAACTTTCCTTCAGTTCATTGTCTTTGGTGTTGTCTTCTTCTAAAGCTACCTTCACACTCTGAAGTAAGAATACCAAGATCAGTACTAATCGTTCTGTAAGTCTCTTATAATTTGATTGAGTAAGAGGATCCTGTCAAGAGATTTCCATGTGCCTTTCCAGAACATGCCTCGACGTTTGGCCATCTGTAATGCAAATTGACACTCGCCAGTTCCTGTTGATAAGTTGCGTGTTTATCGTCTATCTACTAACAAATACCTTCTAAATTACCTTGCCTATTGTAGATCTTATTGACAAAATCCAGCTTTTTTGCAAGCTGAATTTTTTTTCAACTTTTCATTAATTCGCTTGTCTAATGCCTTTTTAGTCGCCTAATGCCTTGTTTTAATAGATCATCAATCAAAGTTTCAAGAGAATTTGTAAAGGTTTCCGATGGTGTGCACTCACAATGACATTGTTCAATTGTGGCGTTATACACACAACCCTGGACATAACAGGACTGAAACAGAATTCTTGATAATATCCGTATCCTTATATCCAGTGACTTTCATAGTCCGATCAGTCTTATTTGTTTGTAAAGCAATCTCATCTAAACTTGTGTCCCTTTCTTTATCGGTGGTATCAATTTCGTTTTCGTGAGGAGCCTTCGATTGAGTCAATATCCAGTTGTCCGAGTCGTTAAATTAGCTATAACACATCTTGATTGTATGCACTTCACATCAACGCTTTCTCGACCGAGTCATGGGCCAAATCAATCGATTGCCTCTCAAACAAAGCTCAATGATTTTTAGGCTGCTTAGTAATTTTTCAAGAATTTCATCGATTAAATCCTTCAATTTGGTCAGTTTGTCAATTTCATCAATCAATGCTTTCTGTTTGTTTTAAACTTCGTTCTTTTTCAAGTGGATTTCCGAAATCCTATCGGAAAGATCTTTCCTCGCATCTGCATCGGCTTTGTCGGCTTTTGTCGTGCTTTCTAAACATTCTTCTGTGTTTTCATAATCCTTTCTGCCTGATTGTGTATGGACCCAGCTGTGCTATGGTCACTGTTATTCCAACTTTGCCACTCAACCGGGGTGTATAGTTATACAAACGGTTGCACACGTAGTGATATGTGCTTGGTAGCAAGACAGTGCCAAGGCTATTTATTTTGGAATTGTGACCGAACTTACAGATTGGTCGGTATTTGTTCGGTTTCAGTGATAAGTTCCCATTTTGGACTTCTGTTCATGACAAGGCAGAATTTCTCTACGAACTTCCAAATTTGAATTTTTTCTATTCAATCCCGGCAGACCCTCAACTTCTTCCTTTTTATGAACGGAACGAAGGAATCAAACATGAGTATTGGCTACTCGAAACTAGTATCTCCACCTTCGGAATTTTTAGTTGATGCAAAATATTTTTCTTTGTTTTTGCGCTCAAATATAAACACTAAAATAATGACTAATATTTAACTTTCTGAAATGCACATGAATGTATCACTAAGCCCTGTAAATTTCAATATTTTAAAAGGTATCGAGATAAGTACGTGTGTTGGGTCTGTCTCTTGGTTAGGTTCCATGTTTCACCATTTATATTCTCCGTCAGCTTCTAGCACTAAAGCCAATATGCGTACATTTTAACGCATCGACGTAAATATTCCGAGAATATTGAGTGAGAACAAGACTTTTCACTAATTTTGCAAACTAAACTTTTGCCGTATTTTCATCCAAGAAAAGTTTTTAAATGTATATTACGTTCATATAAGACGATAAGCAAAGAGGTAAAGAAAGCAGAATTTTCTATTGATAGCAAACTCGTTTGATTGTCACAGAAGCTATCAATTTACCCTTGAAGCTTAGTGTAAATCGCAAGAAATATAAAACAGATTGACACTTTCACTGTCAGTATTGTTATTTTATCGTTATAACAAAAAGTATTTTCATACCATCATATAACAGAGAAGGATACTTTCTGTATGACTGGCAATCCGATTACTATAGAAAATCTGTAATAAGTTTCTGGTGTAAATGGATAAATTCTGGATAGTCTTAAACATTTAGAATTCAGTCAGAAAGATTAAAAGTTTTAATTTTATTTTTGAATACATCAGATATCATGAAAATAAGTTCGTTCATTTTATCTCATTTTTGGTATTGTTATTGTTCGTCATATTTACGAAAACATGGATTAAAGTAAGATTGCCACTAAAGTACACACACTCACACACACACACACACACACACACACATATATATATGCATATATATATATATATATATATATATGTGTGTGTGTGTGTGTAGGTGTAGGTGTGTTAGAATTATTTTTCAAGAAACTCCAATGAAACCTATTCCACCAATCTATTTATTCTCTGACTCTGCTCAAAAACATTCTTCTCGATTTCTCTTTGTGAATCTTCTATCAGGAAAATATTTCTCTCTAGATATAGGATTTCAAGTGTCATGAATCGCCTCTCGGATTATACGACCAACAAACCTCCATGACGATCGAATAACGTTTATACAATTTCGTAAAGCGAGCGTAGTACTGCGTTCGATTCAGTACAAATGATGTGTAAATCTCAAAATATTTCAATACTGTACTTCAAGGGATTTGTAGTTAAATTCAATTTGAAATTTTCTTTCAATTTAAAACAAAAGTTGACATGAATTTTATCTAATGCTCTTACTGAAAACCATTAGACATAGCATTCCTGTTTTCAATTTTCATCATCATCATCATCATCATCATCATCATCATCATCGTTGTCGTCGTCGTTGTTGTCGACTTGATTGTTATTCTTTCGCTCCATCTGTTCTTGCTGAGGACAAATGATTTCCAACCGATCATAATGCGTCGTTTCTTTGCCTTTTCATGGTCTTTTTCTAATTTTATTACCCACCTTAGTTAAATTGATTTATCAACCCCTTGTACTTCTCTTGAGATGTTTATTGGAAACATTACTGTTTTGTAATTCTTCCGATGCTCCTGACTCTAATGGAACGTCATCGGCAAGTCTCAAGTGGTTTAGATATTCTCCGTCTATGTATCTTCCCATTATCTCTCAGTTAGTTTTCTGAAAGATGTTTTCGAGGCTCACTGTAAATAAATTTATTTATTTGTGAGTTCGATTCCCATCGGGAACTTATTCTCTAATTCAATCCGTTCGTTTAATTTATTCACCAACTGACCTCATATTCTGATAGCACTTCTTGTTGATCATTCATTAGCAAAACCTCATATTCTGATATTTCGCTGTTGATTTTTTACGTAACCTGGTATTTTTCCATGTGATCTAATAATGATTTTTTTTCAGCAGTTCGGATTTTGCCACCACTTTTCTTCCGACAGATTTTTGGGCAAATCGATCTATTTTCACTGCTAATTTAGAGGGCGAATTTTCCATCATCACCTTCCATGATATCTCAACGTCTCAATGAAATTTGCAGTGGAACTTTGTGGAAGGGTGGGTAAATGATCCAAAGAATAATTGTTTACATTTATGGACGGATCCAGAATTCTTTCACAGTTACCACCCCTAACATCATTTTGGAACAAATACAGGAATTTTTCAGTCATCTTTTAAATTTGGGGATTAAAATGAACCACATGAAAAAATCTTTACTCGGAAATGCGAAATTCTCAACATTTAGTATTTGGTTAGGAGTTATATATATATATATATATATATATATATATATATATATATATATATATATACATATATATATATATATATATATATATATATACATATATATATATATATATATATATACATATATATATATATATATATATATATATATATATATATAATTTCGCTGTTTTGCTTTCAAGGCAAAAATAGAAATCAAGAAAGAGGATTCCTCTTGAATCATAATGGTGAGTCCAGACAGTCTTCCGTGAAATCTGTGTTTGTATGCTTGGAAACTCTGTCGGAGGTAACAACAACGGTTCTTGGTGTTCCACTAGCGGATAGAGTTTTTAGTTTGTTAATCAACATATCTTTATGACGTTCTAGAATTTTTGCAGTGTCTGGAAGCGTTTTTTTTTTTTTTCTATTTTCAATGATTGTGAACCTCACGTCTGTGCCGAAATTATGACCGGGGGTGCCAAAGTATACTTCTGGTGGGAATAGCTTCTGATGATTGGGTAATTTGATTCTGTGCCTATAGTGTCTAATGTCGAATTGCCACTTGTACTTGCCCATGTATTGTATTTGCATCTATTATATTCAATTGAATTTTAGCTTCGATAGTTTGAATTATAGTATATATTAAAAGTCTTGTTAGTTATAGAGCTAGTGAAGGTGTTGGTTGCTTCAGGTGGTCACAGCATAGACTATCTCTTTTGTTGCAGGATTAGAAGAATTTAACGTTTTTATGAATGTGGTTGTGTGAGACCACATAGTTCATTTTAGTGTTATTGCTAATCATGTCTTTGATGTTTTCGGGTCTACGGTAGGCGATGATACATGGTTCTAGGAATATTTTTGAGTTCATTTTTGAGTGTTAGTATATTCAATCTCTTATTGATTATATGTAACAGAAGTGGGAGTGTATTGTAGAAAAGTTAATGTGTTGTATGCGATCAGGTTTGTTTTTGTAAGAGAGAGTTAGGATTTTTCCTCTGGGTATTATGGTGGCCTTTTCTATTTGGTTATATGTAACTTTAGTGAATATCCTCGTTTAGTGAAATGTTGTAGTAGGTTATATTTGAGTATGTTGAGTTCACTATCTGTAGAGCAAATTTTCCTAGTCGTAAGTGCTTATGAAAATGGTATTTTTTTCAGGTGTTTTGGGTGGGCCTATTTAGAGTGAAGGTAGTTGCGAGTGTCTGCAGAGTTAGTATAGAGAGTGGTTTCTATTATCATTTATGCATATGCAGGTGTCTAGGGAGGCTATGGAGTTAATAGATGTCTCGTAGTCAAATCTAATAGAGTCGTGTGTAGAGTTTATGTGAGGAGAATTTATCTAGTTCGACTTCAATTCCTGTATATATAGAACTAATGTCATCAATATATCTGACATAGAAGAAGCAGTCTTTGTCTATCTCTGGGTATATGCTGGTGTCTTCGAATACTGTGCAAAATGTATATATATATGCCATGGCTCTGAAGAATTTCAATTACTTTTTATTTCATTTTGGATGCAAGGTTCTATTTACGATTCATATATGCTGCATGCATTTATACACTGCATGTATACACATTTATTATATTGGTTAGGGATTACCGTGAGATAACGTTTGTTATGGCATGGTTCACGTTCCTTGATCTAGTGCAGTTATACAAAGTCAATGACTTGACATCGAGCTTAAAAGCCGACGAAGACGGTCTTTAATTGACTTAAAATAAAAATCAATAATTCAATTGGTAAAAAAATCCATATTACCGACATCACATCTTTCTAAGGTCCTTCAACATTGTAGCATCTGATTGAAAGAATAGTGTCTATACCTTCCTGTCCACAATCTTGTAAATGCAAATTTGCTTTACTTCCCTGTCCACAATTCTTTCACTGAAAATGTAAGTTATGTATGCACTTGATACATACATTTAAAACGTTTCCATCTCTAAATTGTCTGTCATGTCTGCTGGAATTTTTTTTCCTCCGGACGGGGATTAACTGGTGTTATTTGCTTCAATCATTTGGTTGCATGTAGTTTTTATTTGATCAAAACAAGGATAAAACAGTAACGATTTGTTTATGGTTCGTAAACTAAAATCCAAGGGGGTAATAAACAACGGTAACTTATGTGGCTGTTGCTACTGCAACTAATCATTGGCGTCTTTAGGTATAAAACCAACTAATTTTACGTTTTGAACTTTGTATCATCAACATCATCAGTCCGCTGCTGGATAAAAAAGTAATCGAACTTTTTGTAATAAAACAAAAGAAAATTTGGCAAAATTGGCATTTTCGACGTTTAGGCGCAACATATCTAATTTATTTTGATTTGTGAGATATCATGTTGACTTTCAGCCTGGAAATGTGCGATATCATGTTGACTTTCAGCCTGGAAATGTGAGATATCATGTTGGCTTTCAGCCTGGAAATGCCAAAATTAAGAAAGAAATTGAAGAAATTATTGATTAGTCATGAGGTTTTGTAAGTTTAAAAGAAAATTATTTAACAAATTTTTTTTAGAGAACATCAGTAATTTTTTGCAGGATTTAATCTTTAGAGTATTATCCAGTAAATGTTTAGATTTAAAGTCAAAATGCCTTATAGATCATCAGAACAATCACTTTAACCAATGCTTGTAATGGCAAGGAGTTTGGGATACCTAATTAAACAATGATATAAAGGTTCTGCTACCCAATCACTAACTTTCTCTCTATCTACTCTCTCTCTCTCTCTCTCTCTTTATATATTTATATATATATATATATATATATATATATATATATATAGGCAAGTTGAAAATATATTCGACTAATCATATATATTTTACGGCATTTTTTCCAAAAGTGCTCGATACATTGAATAGAGACAGTTTCTCAAAGAAATGTCCAAATGTGATTTATGAAAATGGTTCGATCTTTATTTCGCTATGTCAGCTCATCAAATACACAGAATAGTGTGGTTTATATTTCTTTCATATACGGGAAAAATTACTTTCATTTTTAGTTTTGAAATTGAGACCATTAAGATTAAAGGTCATTTCTCTTCCATTCAGCATACTGACAGTTAAAGGGAGAGTTTTGTTTTGAGTGTATCTTATTGAATTACATGTGAAAGGTTGCAACAGTTTCAACGATTTATTTGTGTCAAGGTAATTCTATTGAAATGTATCATTTGGTTATCTTACGTTTAATTCATACTATCAGTCTGTATTTTATTCTCCATTATCATTTCTTTTTCACAAATGTTATAATTTTGCTATAACTTTCTATTATTAACTCTCTTTTCGATTAATTTGCAATATTTTAATCTTCTTTAAAATCATTCAGGGTGAACTTAGCCCTGTGCCTATACATTGCCCCTATCTCTGACCTTAAGTTGAGTAATTTATCTCTATCCCGGAATTTTAATACGCCCAGTTCCTCATCAAGGCACTAGTAACACTTTGAATAAAGGTTTCTTCACACACTTATGTCTTTTTCATAATTTTCCAATCGATAATCAGATTTTTTTCTCTCTCTCTCTCTCTCGCTGAGTTTTTAACATGATTTTTATTGATGTTCCCACTGAATCAAGTACATTGACACGAAAATTGTAAAACAATTATTTGTGACGTAAAATGTTCTCCTTATACTTATCACGTCTTTTTCCCCCACTTAAGTCTGTTTGTTCTATTTCCCCCTTATTTTCTCCGTACAGTTAAAACGAGAGGAAGGAAAGAAGCTAGACTAGTTCAAATTCGATGTTTTTTTGCAAGTATCCAGACTTCAGATGTATGTTGTATCCTGTTGTGGAAAGAGCAGCCGGCTATTCTGAAATTGTTTTACCTCTTCATGAACAGAGAGCAACAAACACGACTAATAAGAGATACGATAATAGTAGATGCTTTGATTGACTGGATAAGTCAGAAGATCTTTTGCTGAGGTATCGAAGCATTGGGTGGTATCGATGAAGTGGACAAAAAGATTGAAAAGTATTGTTTAGAAACTCTACTTACCGTTGCTTTGGTGTCGGGCGAGGCATTCTGTTGGCCGCATTTACGGGCATGTCTCTCTTGCACGACTGCGAAATATCCTCCCAAATCGTCTGGTGGAAACTTGACCATGAAATATAAAATAGCATTTCCGATTTCGGCTTATTGCTTTGGTTTCGTCTTGTTATAGAACTGCGTACCGAATTCATTTTTACGTGTGTTTCTTAAAAATTCAATGTGAAAGAAAATGAAAAACCATCTGGCCGCTTTTATGGTTTTTGTCCAATGATTTTCAGGGGGAAATGAATTCTTAGCTTCATGATTGTACGCAGTGGAATATACGATTCGTCTCGAGATTTAAAGGCTTATTTCATTAACGACCAAAACTAATCTGTTTCAATGAACAAGATTCTATCTATCAACCTATATACCTGTGTAATACGTAAGAAAGAAAAATGGACGAAACCCAATGCTAAAAACATTGCCAGATCAAATTTTTAGTGGAAACTGGTCAATAGTCACTATTTGCTCTCTCTCTCTCTCTCTCTCTCTCTCTCTCTCTCTCTCTCTCTCTCTCTCTCTCTCTCTGTTGAGTAAAATGAGTGTTTTTCTATCATTATACCATATTGATGTCCCTATACATACATATATATATATAATCAGCCACTACAAGTCCACTGCTGGACAGACCTTCCCCATCGTCTACGACGCTAATCTTCGCCATTTTCTACAGGCAAATGTTTCAATCTCACACATCCATCTTGGGTCTGGTCTTTTCCTACTATGATTATTGTTCCATGGACACTGATCAGATAGTCATCTTTTCTTGCTAAGTTTCCAGCTGATCTCGATTTTTGTCGCCTAATTATTTTTATGATATTTTCATGCAAGTCTGACCACTCTAAGAGCGATTCTTAGCCTATCTCTTTCCATGGCTCTCTGTGTAATTCCAAATTGGTTCTCAGATGGTTTTCTTACTTTCCATGTTTTGCATCTATAAGTCATAGCATTCATTGTAGACTTTACGTTTTAAGCAAATCGGCAAGGTGCTCATCAATATATTTCTATTCATGCCAAATTATTTCCAGCCGATCGATTGGCGTCCTTTTATTTCACTTTAATGGACTTTCTCCAACTTACCTGTTTTAGGTGGATGTATCAGCCAAATTCTTTTAGAGCCTTGGACTCTATTTGTGATCTTTTCCGGGACCTATGTGTGCGCGCGTGTTTCTGAGTAGGTAACTGAATCTTTTTTCCAGGAACATATTTTTTACTGATCCTTTCAATATATTGTGCTGTTGCGTTCCCTTCATGATGTAAAGTTTCTGTAAAGCTGACTCCCTTATTTTCTCATAAAATACTGAAAAAAGACGGCGTGACATTCGTATGTCAAGTAAGACACGAGAAGATCCCAAAAGGGAGGAGGAGGAAATATCTATACCTATTTCTTACTATTCTATTAATTTATTTCATTCTCTTTTGTTCTTTGTTGAAGAACAGGAAAAGTAGATCAAAATCTATTTCATCATTGAGGATTAACTAGCTAAAATCCCACGATACGGACAGGATTTTTAGTTAACTCCAGTGCAAGGCCCAAATATGGCTTTTGTCCCTGATAATAGATAATCGATTTCAACTATGTATTTACTGAATGATACATTATTTGAGTCGCTCCAGAGTTCCACTGGCTCTCAGCATAGACCCCCTCGCCAAGATGTCATGGGCCAACACTCCCCATGATTCGCACAATGGAAGTTTTACCGACCATTCCCGCTGGATCCTCGGTCTCACAAGGCCCTTCCACATCATTTGCTTTGGGTGGGAGCGATGTGCTCCAACAGCAACTACCAAAATACTACACCAGGAGAATGCCCGTTCTTGCTGGGTCATCGGTACTAAAACGTGCAGCTGCATCACCTGTCTTGGGTGGGAGTGATATGCTCCAACAGCGACCAGCCAGACAAAACCCAAACCCAAGTACCCTCACCAAGAGAACAACATCGTACATCAGCACCTGCAACGTCAAAACACTCTCTACAGACTCTCACCTGACCTAGAAAAAGAAATCAAAAACATTAAATGGGATATCATCAGTTTTAGTGAAATGAGAAGACTTGGAGGAAAACTAATTGAACTGAAAAGCAAATATATCCCCTGTAAATAAGGACCTCAAAGACAACATGGTTGGTTTCAAAGCTATCTCGGACCGCATAACCAGCGTCACCATACAACTCTCAAAGCTAAATGTAACCCAAATCTACGCTCCCACTTTGCAATCAACCAAAGAAGAAATAAACAATTTCAATGATGACTTGAACTCGCTATTACAAGATACCAACAAATACTTCAACATCATCATGGGAGACAAGTGGGACAAGGAAACAAACGATGCGTTGGAGAATTCAGATTCAAATGACAGAACGAGAGAAATGAAGATCTTGTAAACTTTGCAACTGCAAATGACTTCAAAATAAATACATTGTTCAAAAAGAAACCCAATAGAAAATTGACTTTAAAGAGCCACAACTATGAAACCAAAAACGACGTTGACTACATTCTAGCGAACAAAAGATATTCAAATTCTAAACCAAATAAAATTAGGAAGTGACCATAGAATGGTAAGGTGAAAGATGCAAGTAAACACCAATAAAGAACGCAGAGGAATGTTCCACACCAAACTGCAACCACTGAACGTACCAAATGAACAAATTGAAAAACAGATATCAAATTCTTACCGATGAGAACTACACCAACATCAACAAACTCCAAAGTAAAATAGCAACCTCCTTTATAGAAGCTCTCACTATTTTTAAACCAAGAAAAAAAGACCAAAATCTCAGGTGAAACCAAGAAACTCATTGAAAAGCTTAGAAATCTCAAACCTCCGACAACAACAAGGGAAAAATAGAAGTGACAGAACAAAACAAAACAATAAAAAAAAACTAAGAGAAGACAAAATAAGGTATACGACAGCAATCATCTAAACCACTCTGGAAAGACGCCGGAGCTTCAAGGGAATAAACAAAGCTCTCAGGATATGACAGAAACAAATAACTAGCATACTCGAAGAAAATGGAGGCAAAACAACAGAGAGAGAATTGTCGAACGCGCCCAAGAATTCTATCGAGAACTTTATCTTTCAAGACATGGACAACAAAACAGCGACCAGGATACGCAAGACGCTAACAATCAGTTCGAGGCATTCCCAGAAGTTACAAAAAAGGAAAAGTCCCTGGATAATATAACCATCGATCTACTCCAAAAAGCTGGTAAGATCGTCAACTAAAAACTAGCCACTCTATTGCACTTGTGTCTAGAACAGAGTAAAGTTCCGAAAAACTGGAACGGCAATCATAATGCTTCTACATAAGGAAACCCCAAAGGCCTCAACAACTACAGGCCTATAAGCCTACTCAACTGCATCAGTAAACTTTTCACAAAAATCGTCACCAACCGGATCACTAAAGCACTAGATGAAAACCAACCACTGGAATAGGCTGGATTCAGAAGAGTCTACTCGACCATGGGCCATCTCTATTCAATAAATCAGCTGAAAGCGAGAGCAACAGAATGCAAAATGTCACTCGCTGTAGCATTTATAGACTTCAAGGAGGCGTTTGACTCTGTAGAAATTCCCATGGTCATGAAGGCCATCACCCTACGAGGTGTAAACCTCGTATACGTCAAAGTACAGCAACATATACAATTACAGCAACTCCTCTATCAGGCTAAATAAAGACTCTGAATCCTTCCAGTTTTAAAAAGAAGTAAGAGAAAGGTGATACCAGCTCACCCAAACTCTTCACAGCCTGTCTCGGGATGATCTTCTGAAACCTGGACTGGGAAAATAGTGGAATCAAAATAGACGGCGAATATCTGAGCAACCTCAGATTTGCAGGCGATATCGTTCTTTTTGCAGAGAACTTACACGACTTCCAAATAATGCTCGATCAACTAAACAAAGAAAGCGAAAAAGTTGGCCTACACATGAACTTCAGTAAAACGCAAATCATGTGCAATAGTCATATTGAGAATAAGGACATAACGGTCAAAATGGAAGATGCAAAACTAGGGAAAGTAGACCACTATATCTACCTTGGTCAATGAACCTCTATGTAACCCACAAAAGAAGAAGAAATCACGTGAAGAGTCATCCTAGGATGGCAAGCTCAACTTTCAAAAACAAGACGATCCCAAAAATCCTAGAGAAGAGTATACAACCAATGCATCCTCCCAATAGTCACTTATTGAGTTGAAACATGGAACCTAACCAAGAGACAGACCTGCAAACCGAGAAGCATGCAACGTACTCATGGGAAAATCATGCTGAACCTCACATGGAGGGATCACAAGATAGCACAGTATATCACGAGGAAACAAGAGTCCGAGACATCATAGAATCTATTAGAAATTCAAATAGCAATGGGCAGGTTATGTTGCAAGAATGGCACACAACCGATGGACCTGACGACTCACAACATGGATCCCCAGATATCACATGCAAAACCTACAAAGTACACGATGGAGAGATGAACTAGACAAATTTAGAAAATACTGGCTCTGCGACACCCATGATAGAGAAATGTGGTGGATCCAACGATGAATGTCACAAGACTGATGATATTTGAAAACCACCACCATCATGAACACTGGAATCACATTTAATTTGAATATCTAGGGTAATTAAAAAAAGACAGGTGATAGATAGATTGATAGATAGATAGATAGATAAATAAAAATCAGATCATTGTTATCGTTGTGAGCTCGAACGCAGACAGGAGGGTCAACACTTGAGTTACAAAAAGTCTACTGTCCTTTCAGTTGATTCACTACATTTCCTTGGGATATGTTGTGTGGTTCTTAAGTTACGAGGTCACCTACGGATAGACGGACTGAGATTTTGTTGATTATTCTAGGACATTGTATATCTCGTTGAATGAATAAAATACACTTATATACCAATTTTATCAAACGTCCTTCATCCCTGAGATCATCATCATCATCATCATCATGTTGTAAGCTCCCTGTTTCTCTATTTCTCCAAACATTTCTATCTTGTGCTAACGTTTTTGATATTTTTACTCATTATTGTCCTTCAGAGGTCGGATTCGACAGGATGTTTAATCGCGAAATTCCCAAGACCTGAAGGCACTTTACTTTACCGTTTCTCTGGGTCGTTGATGCATGGCTTAGCCATACCAAAGACTTATAGAATGGTAGATCATGCCCTTCAGCAAAGCATTTTTTTTTAATTTTTGGATTTCTTTAACTACAAAAATATGGATATTCTATCATGATACAATTAGCAGTTAGAGAAAATTGATCAAAACAGTGTTCTTTTGATGACGTCACACTTTTTAATGCAGACTAAGGATAATCTATCATGAAATTATTAGCAGATGGAAAAAATGATCCGAATACTGTTCTTATAATGACATCACACTTGTTTTTTCCTTGCCATTTCTGTTGTTCAACAGTACTGTGACCGACTGACAGACTGAAAAGAGTCTAATAGAGATGTGTGGAAACAAATAATTCAGAAATAGATTAAAAACAACGGATAGATTATGTACAAACTCAGAATAAATATTTTCACGCAAGCAGATGCAAGGTCATGCACTTAAGTCGAAACAGCGGAAGAAGAAACTACACCACGATTACGATTAATGATGACAGGACACAACACACGTTGGAGAAAAACTACAGAGGAGAAAGATTTTATAATCTTTGTAAACATCTCATTTAATTTCACTGTGCATATACAAAACAAAATGAATACATAAAATAAAATATGTACGACATTCGATGTTAATCGATGTGGAGAGCTCTCTGCTACTCTGGTACGTTCTTATATAGATTTTCCCCCGTTGTATCTGTACTCGAGGATGCCATAGAGAGATTACAGAGAAGAGCCTCCACGATAATTCCTAGGGTTGGAGATCTATCCGACACTGAAAGATTAAAACAGCTTAATCGAGAGACATTGAAGTATAGAAGACATGCTGACTCATTGAAAGTCTATAAAATCTGGTACAACACAAAGACAGTGGATACTAATATTCATTGCTTAATATCACCCAACCAGAAAATACTAACCTCATCTATTTGCCATAAAACTAAAAAAAAAATACAGTCATGAACTACAAGTCCAGACCTCCAGTGGTGTTAGCAAAATTATTCTCGGTGAGAGTAACCAATGTATGAAACAGTCTAAGTGAATAGACGGTCACATCCAAGAATATCAGTAATCCTCATTTTCATATCAGACGCACTAAATTGGACTACAAATTCTCGCCCTAGTTCAGTCCCTTCCTTAACCCTAACCCCACTGAAGCTGGCTTAATGATGCAATCATCTGCTGCCAAAAAAGTTTACTTGAAGTATACATTAAAGTAGACAGATATTTCTTAAGGAATTTTTATTGTATTCGATTTATGAATCCTGTAAAAAGTCTTCAAATTCCACACACTGAAGACCAATTTGGAAAGTCTAGAATAAATGCACTTCTTCCGCTGATCAATTAATTTTAATTGCTTTGCAATAAGCAACAAAACAGCATTCAAAGAAGAATGTGTTGCCCTAAAAGTATCTTCAAAACTTCTCTCTACTCGAAGCATCTAAAAGGTATTGCAGGCGTGCATAGAAACATCTGCATCTTCCAGTCTTTATTCTGATCGATTCCCCTTTCCGATGTCACGTTCCAGCGACGAATTACGACAGTGTTTTTTAACTGGTGAATTATTCACCCAAAGCGATTAAAATGATTTGGAGGAATGATCTACTGAATTGTCACAGATATTTATTATTATTCTCTATTCAAAAAAGCAAATGCATACAACAAAAATATTGTTTCTAAGAATCTAATACAAAGACTCTTGTTTACCCACTTTATGTAAAGTAGAAAAATCCTAATCATTTTCCTCTGTTCTCTACAACTCCTCGACCTATTTACTATTTTGGGAATGTTTTAAAAACTTGAATAAAATGAACACCTGAGAGTCAATTCAAGTTTATCACTCATGATACGAAATAAATTCCGCATAAAATTATGCACGAGGAAGGTTAAGACAAAAGTGATAGGAAACAAGTACATTTCGTTGACGAAGACTTTATGGTGAATTACCCTGATATTGTCTAAGGAAAACTGTGTTAGGAGCCAGAACGAAGAAAAGATTAAAAATTTAAAAAAATATAGACACATTTTCATTATCATATATTCATAGTTATTTTCTTAAGACCTAAATATTAATACACGCAACTACTACCAGCTTTATTGTTTTACTGCTTTGCTCCTGTGCCACGTTTTGCATAGTCTCTAGTGGGTAGGAAAAGAGAAAGATTGAAAGAAAGTTTTGAAAAAACTGAGAGAGAGAGAGAGAGAAAGAGATATGTCAGACACGGTTGCATTGTAATATGCCATGGAACGAAGGCAAGAAGAAAGAAAGAAAAAAGAAAAGAACTGAATATAGAGGAAAAGAAAAAAAAGAGGGAAGAAAGAAATAAATGAACTGAAGAAGGAAGGAAAAAAAAAGAGAAAAAAACCAGAGAGTGAAGATAAAACAACTGAAATCATGGAATGTTTTGATTTTTACGCTTCTTAATTGAGATTGGAAAGTTGATGCGATGTTTAGTTGACATTGGAAAAAATGAAGACTGTAAAAGGCAGCGTCCAACTGAAACTGCACTGATAAGAACCTCCTGATTTAAGTAGAAAAAGGTTAGAATTACACACTAAATCATTTACGAGTTTATATATATATATATATATATATATATATATATATATATATATATAATGTGTTTTACTTACTTTCCATGGTCCTTCGAGCAAGGGATCTATTTCTTATTTTGAGAGAACGCAGTTGCTAGTTGCTTTTTTTTTCTTGGGGCCGAAATAGGGAAAATTTGGTATCAAGCAAAGCTATTTGGCTCTGAAGGAAAATTTGCATGAGATAAGAATACCTTATTCACGAATAATATGATACGACATAAATGAACAATAATTAAACCAAGCCATACAATAGATTTTGTCCTGTGCAGCTTAAGACATCTGGAAGCCGTAGTGCGCAGTTGTGGTCACTGAATAGGTTCCTGCTCAATAGTCGCCTCACTGCCAGGAAAGTTGGGAACATTCCATGTTATTGGGGAGAGAGCAGATTTAGTATCTGTCCTGTGGCCAGCAGAGAGAATGCCATAGATGAAATTGCCAATCGAAACAAATAAGATCGAATAAACATACCTCTAATGTGTCCGTGTATATAGAGTTGCATATCTAGTCGTAGACAGGTATATCTACTCAATACATTGATACATACTTACATACATATATAACCTTTGAGTATTCAAGGTATACATACATATCATCATATTTTTATGCTACGATATAAAATAAAACCTTAATGATATGTGCATTTAGTTATCATCATAAGCAGCAGCAGGCTTTTAGTACCGTCGTCGGTTTTAGACCTTCCTCAGGGTTTGCCAAACCTCTCTATCATGAACGTCTCGGAGCTGATACTTTCTAAACTTCTCTAGTTCGTTACGTCATCTTATATTTTGCTGGGAACAGTTTTGCACATGATCTCTGATGAGCCACATTGTGAGTCGAGCTGTCCATCAGTTGTCTGAGATTTTCGAACATGACCAGCCTATTGCCATTTAAGTTTTCTAATGGATTCTGATATACATGACTTGTTTTTCTCTAATACACGGTGTTGTTTTGTGGCTTATTCATGCGATATTGAGCATGATTCTTTTAAGTGCACGTTGCACGGTTTTCAGTTTGAGGGTCAATCTTTTGGTTGGATTCAATATTTCAGCTCCATAGGTAACTGTCAGGAGGATGCATTGGTTGAAGACCCTCTCTTCTTTTTAAGACTAGTGGGTTTTTTCTCATTCTTAAAGGTTGAGCTTACTCTACTGTAGGTTTGCCATCCTGGGGTGATTCTTTGCATAATTTCTCCCCCTTTTGAGGGTTTCATGGAGATTCGTTGTCCTTCGTAGATGTAGAGATCTACTTTTTCAGGTGTACGTTTTCGATATGGATTTTGTGTCTTTGTCCCTAACATGTTGTACATGACACTTGTTCTACTGAAGTCCATGTGAAGTCCAACTTTCTTGCTCTCTTTGTTCAGTTTGTTTCACATTACTGAAGGCGAAGGTTTTTTTACAAAAAGGGTGATGTCGTCAGCAAATCTAAGATTACTTCGGTATTTGCCGTCTATTCTGATTCGATTTTTTCCCCAGTCTAGGGTTCGGAAGATAATTTCAAGACAGGCTTTGATGAGTTTGGGTGAGCAGGTATCACTTTGTTTTACTCCTTTTTGGAGAGGGAAAGGCTCATAGTCTTCATGTAGCCGAATAAGTGAACTGCTGAGTTGGTATATTTAATGCAAGATTTTGACATATACAGGGTCTAAGCCTTTTTGCATGATAGCATCGATTACCTTGGGAATTTCCAGTGAGTCAAAAGCTTCCTTAAAGTCGACAAATGGTTTTCATCTACCATTTTTGTAATTCGGTTAGTGATCACTTTGGTAAAAAGCTTGTAGATGCATTTGAGTAGGCCTATTGGCCTGCGTTTGAGTAGAAATTTGGGTTCCTTTTCTTATGTAATGGTATTTTGATTGCACTGTTCCAATATTCTTGGACTCCACTCAGTCTTAGGCATAGGTTGAATAAGATGGCAAATTTCCTAGTGATGACTTTACCAGCTTTTTGTCATCTGGTACATATCTCTATATTGAAATTTCCTTGTGCCAACAACGGTGGTTGATAGATAACGAATATATATATATATAAAGAAATAGTGCAACTATTCATACAATACTTACGAAAAAAAGTGGCTCAATAGTTCTGTTTAGCAGCCATGTTTCTTCTACACAAGAGAGGAGACAATGACGAACTCAACAGTTACCATCCTACTGCAGCACTACCAAACATCTACAAACTATTGTCATGAATACTTACAAATAAATCAAGAAATACTTGATATTACAACCAACAACGTGAACAGAAAGGATTCAGGGGTGCCTATTCAAAAATACACTACCTACACACATTAAACTGATTAATGCAACAAACCACTATTTTTGGCTTATATAGACTATGGAAAGGACTTTGACTCGAATTTGAGCATGGAATTTCATTTATTTGATTTCATAAAGATATAAACAAGATAATTATTGGAAAAAGAGTAAGACGGAGGATATGATATCACCAAAACTCTTTACAACGAGCCTTAAACGCACATTCTGGAAAACTGACGGGGCAAATCACGACGGTAAACATTGGCAGAGAATATGTTGACCCTTCAAGTTTACTTGAATAACTTTTGAATATGTTGACCCATTTTAGGTTTTGTGATGACATTGCATAGATATTAGAAACAGCGGAAGATTTACAAAATGTGTATAGTGATCTAAATAGAGAAAGCAAAAATAGAACTGCCGATGGCCAGAACAAAAACAAAGGTAATGTTCAATAATAATGTCCTGAAAAAACACAAGAATAAAAGGTCAAGTCATAGAAGAGGCCAAGGAATACATTTACCGAGGTTAGGCAGGAAAACTACAAAAAAATATAGAAAACCTGGAAACTTATAGAAACACAGAGGACCAGAGTGAAGGATTTCATACAATGAAGCAACAAAAATGTACATGGACTGGGCACTAAGCAAGGACAACATATAGAGCTAAAGATTAACTGATTGTTAATCACAGTACGAAAAGACCCTTCTCCTTCCTTCCTTCCTTCCTTCCTTCCTTCCTTCCTTCCCCTCTCTCTCTCTCTCTCTCTCTCTCTCTCTCTCTCTCTCTCTCTCTCTCTCTCTCTCTCTCTCTCTACATATTTGGTTGTCCGTAATCTTGTATGTGTGCACGCCTGACAATGGTAAAAAAACAGTCAAGACAAATAAGCTTGACATCAGTATTGGAAAAATCACCAAAATTAATACTGTGGTGAATACTGGCTTATCTTATTTCATCATAGGGAGGATGGAAGCCAGCACCTCTCAAACTTGGGGTTGTGAGATCCCTTGGGGATTCACGTAAAGATTATTGGGCTTTGGGGGAAATATCAAGATTAAACTAAAGTTGTTCTCTTAATCTCTCTGCTGGTATTTAGTCCCATCCATGTCTTTTTGTGAAATGGTGTAATGTAATTCGATGATTCTATATACACATTACAATAGACATTTCGTCTCAGTTATATTTTAATATTTTTCCAAAATAAACAGTAAACGCCGTAATTGTTATTTTGCAATTTTGTTTCGGGTTAATTTGTTTCTATGTTCAGTTTCAGTGGAGACTAATAACAGAGGGAAGGGCCACGAATGAATTCGTCTCATTGGTCACTAATCAAAAAAAAAGTTTGAGAAGCCCTACTGTAAACCTTTATCATTCATTTTTGACTTCTAATTACCTTCATCTTATTTTTTTAGTTGATTTTTACGTCATGATTTCTCTTGCAAAAGCATAAAACGTATTTAAAATTTCTTTACCAAAGAATTTGTTTGCACTTACAATCAATAATACAATCTTTGTTACCTTTGGATAAGTGTCAGTTAGTAGGGAAAATTTTCTTGGGTTCATAGCTATTTTCCTTAATATAGTCAAAAAATCCTTGCACTTTTGTATAACTGACGCAAAGTAAGGGTCCAGGTCACCATTATAGTTTGAATGTGAATAGAACTGCTACCCCCCCAAAAATAATTATTCAAAAGCTGAAACTTTCCAAAATGTAAGGGAGTCTTCTTCATTGAAAGCACCTCAAATTTCTTTTGAATGAAAACAGAAACAAACAAATCTTATACGCTTTTGCCTTTCCAGTGGTTGAACGAATGTTTTTTAATCACAGCTGAACTGAAATCGTGATTCTGTAAAAAGTGCTAATCCTTTTTGAAAAATAAGGTTTCGGTGTAATTTCATTTCTATTTGTTGTGTTGTGTACAAGGAAATATATTAGATAACATACTTTCCACTGCTTTGTCACATTTGAATTAATTTTCTCGGTCAGTACCGACTAGTATTTCTGTTAGTATTTAGTATATATATATAGACAGACAGACAGACAGACAGACAGGCAGGGAGTTTTTAATCTAATAAATCACTAAGTAATCCTCTAACTATACAATTTTTAATGTATTTGACCAACATTTTCCTTTCAGTTCAACTTTTTTTTGTAAAAAATGAAGGCTTAAATCGTCTATTGGAAATACCTTTGTGTGGAAAAAAATAGACAAAAATTCAATTGATGCCAGGGTGGGTTACGCTTTGGGTTGGATAAAAAGCAAGCACTTGTCAGATTGTTACTTGCTTCTAACACCTCAATCTGCTTGTCCTGGTAGACCCCTTACACTTATTGAAGTTGAGTTTTAAATTTGACAAACTCTGGCTATAACGAATTTTGGCTTTAACAGACTGTGGATTCATCTTAATTGACATCAGATTTACCGAACAAACTTCAATGAGAGCAGCGAACATGATGACCATAACGAACTTTCGGTACTTTCCGATTTCATGGGTGGAGACAAACACGAAAGAGAATTCTAGCTATACATTATACCGGTCATACACTGAATAACTGTGCTGAAGATAATTCATAAATCGCCGTTCATCAAAAAACAAAAACAAACAATCTTTTTTGGATCAAAATAATCTATTAACTCTCATTTCAGACGAAGATTCTTCATAAATTTGATTTTTTTTTTTAAACAAATTTAAGGCGTAGGAAGCATGTAATGACTTCGACTGTTCCTTATTCATCTACAAATCAATCTCAAAATATGTTTCAAAAACTTAAAATGAATTGGAATTGCAAATCAACTAAAATGAAATGCGATAAAAATTGAGTAGAATTGATATGAAGGTGAATAGTAGTAAGAAAATAAATAATAATGAAATGAGTCAAAGTACTTTATCATGACTACGGTGGGTAATATTTTTGGGTAGATTGAATGGAATTTCAAATTTGAACTTTGAATTTTAAAATGCTGTGTCACATGAGAGCGAAGATTAAAAATTATAACGACTTTTGCTTTTGATAAAAGATTTTGGTTAGTATAAGATTTTGCAAAATTGATTTAAACAATGTTCAATTCGAATCGAATACAAATCATAGAAGAAAGAATAAAATTAAAACTGAATTTAAAATCGGGAATTCTTCGGCACAGTTATTGTAACGAATTTCGATCAATTCAGCGAACGAGGGCCAACCAAACTGTCTTTGGGTTCACCGAATGATGTTCGGTAAATGCAACAAGCCATCAAACTTATTTCTTATCAACGGATTGAGGGAAACCATCCGTTATAACAAACTTTCGGTTTTGACGATACCCACAATTAGTTCGTTATACCCTGGGTTTACTGTATTATTTTCTTTACCAACTATTACTTATTATATATATATATATATATATATATATATATATATATATATATATATATATATATATATGTGTGTGTGTGTGTGTGTGTCTGTGTCTGTGTCCGTGTATAAGATTGAACTAGAAAAAAAACATATATATATATATATATATATATATATATATATATATATATATATATATATATATATATATATATATATATGCATTTTTTCTAGTCCAATCTTATTTCGCTGAAGCAATGCTTAAATTGCCTGTTTAACTTTTTTTCTTATTTCAACTTATCTTTGTTAAAAAATATTTAAATTGTCTGAAGGTTCGGAATGCTTTTCGAGGAAAAAAAATGGAATAAAAATAAAGACAGGGATGGATCTCTCTTGTCAGAAAACAAACTCGTATACATGCACGCACACACGGACGCATACACACACACATATATATATGTGTACATAATGAACACGTTTATGTTTCTGTCGTTTGGGGGCTTCTTCGGGCGAACGATTCGATTTATTTTGGATCCCCATTCAGGACGTTTTTTAGGGGAATGTCTTTTCCTGGCTGAACTTTTTCTTATTCTTATTCTAATTATATCTTCTTCTTTTCTTTGTTTGGTTGGTCACTGATTGTTATGTTTTATATATTGGAGATAAATTTCTGTCGGTAGGGATGAATTAGCGAGGATACTGTAGACACTTTCGTAATTAGTGTGTTTATTAAATATCAGCTCTTTGAGGTATGTTTCCTCTCTGGGAGTATTTTATCATTACTTTTATCTGCTCCCTGTACTTGGGGTTCACTTTTACATGAATTTGGTTGTTAGTTTAATTGTTCTATTCATTGCTCTAATTCTATATATCTAAGATATTTATGAAAAAATGATTGGGTTGTTCCGGGTGTATAAGATAATAATCATGTTAATGGTAGTTGTAATGTGCTCCTACTTTTGTTAATAATAACGAGAAGAATAAGATAGCTATGATGATTAATTTTTGTATACCTGTATGGGAGGTGTTAAATTATATTTTTTTTAATAGAAATTTTTAGCGGTGCCGGCATTTTAATGAGATTTCTTTTTTCTATTTAATAATTCCGTTATTTTTTTTTGTTGTTCTATTGGCAAGGGTAAGGATATTAAATTTCTCATTTAGACATATGTATCAAGGGGTTTCAATGATCTGACATATGAGTGTTTGTTATAAGATTTTCCATTTTACTGTGGATGTGAGACTGCTATCTGCTAATCTCCAATGATGCGTTAACAGTGATGTACTGTTTAGGTATTCTTCGTTTGTAAATGGGGGATGTACGGTTGGTTTATCTTAGTTTAAATGGTTTTTCAGATATTCCTATATAGTATTTTGCTTCTAACAGTTTTCTTCTTGGGCTAATACTTCTTGGGCTAATACTTCTGCTTAATGTACAATATTCGATTTGAGTCATTTGTTTTGCAAAGGATATCTGTTACTGTTTGTACAATTGAAGTCTGGTTTATTCATATTTTTTCCACAAGTATTATTTCCAATTATTCTATCGTTGTGTTTCGTTATGAATCTATGAAAATTATCCGTAAAACTATGACTAATTTTTTAGTTTACTCTTGTTAAATGATTTACACAGTCGGTTGCTTGGGGGGGATTCCATTAATTGAAGGAATGTTTTCCTTATGTTGGAGTTACTTGTAGTTTGAATGGCAGGGTATACCTGATGATTTCCTATTTCTCTTGTTTTGTCGTTGCTATGTTGCACTCTTCGGGGTTATACTTTTTCATCGTATTTTAAGCTAGTTTTGGTAAAACCACTGTCCTCTAAGGTTTTAGTGTATTCATTTCTGACATTGTTGAATATCATTTTGTGTGAGGAATTGTATATTACCCTAATTTCTATTGATTTTGGAATCTTTTTCGTGATTCTGTTTGGGTGTTCAGATCTTGTATTGATAAATATAAAATTTCAGAAACTTATTCCCTGTGTATTTTGTAGGTTTTATCATTGAGATTGAAGATAACTAGAAAATGTAGAATTTTTAAGTTGGCCTTAATTTCAACGTAAATTTCATTTTTTTTTTCATGTTTTTAGAGATGTGTTTTTTAATTTTTTAGTGTTTTAGTGTGTTGGTATTTTCTACAATTTTTTGGTAGAGTCCTATAATTTTAAAGTTAAGTTTCCGAATGAAGTTATACAAAACGTATAGAACAATCAGGTCCAACATCTCGGCTGAATCAAGACTACCCATAGAAACATCAAAACCGCAGACATCAATTTTTTAGTGCATTGTTCTTACTTATTTAATAGTACCGTCCGTCAACAGTATTTGATTATTTCTATATCATTATTGTTGATGTTGGTGTAAATTCCATGTTTTCCCAGAAGATTCCTTTGGATATTGAAAGGTAGAAGTCAATAATTTCGAACTAGACCAATGCACAGATTTTGTTACCTAACCAGGTAATGGTATCATGCGTGTTCCTAATTTGTACTTTGTACATATATATATATATATATATACATATATATATATATATATATATATATATATATATATACAAATCATACATCCATTTTCTTAATTTCATATATACATATATATATATATATTTATATATATATATATATATATATATATATATATATATATATATATATATATATATATATATATATATATAAGATTAAGGAAATGGATATATGATCCGACATAATGATTATAAATTGCATTATATTATATTCAACATGGTGTTGCAATAAGAATTTGAATTCAAAGCACGTATTTGCATTACCAGCCATTTTTTAGCTCAATCGTAAGAGCAATGCTACATTAATGCGGCTCCTTCATCGGTGGCAGGTTTGATTCCTGCTGCAATCTGATACTCTTTAATTGTTTATTTTATCTCCTTTGTCTGGACCAAATGATACATTCACTGTGTAATAATGGAAGATCATTTCATATACAGTTTCAATATTATATAAGGCAATTTATAATCATATTTATATATATATATAAAGATATATATATATATAGAGAGAGAGAGAGGTGGGTATGTAGGTAAGGGCAGTGTTTTGTCAGCGCCAGCATCTAAAAAATGAGCATTGTGTCTTAGATTCAGGGACTCTTCGAAAAAGGGCCCTCATATCTCGTGAAATTGACTAACGCCTATCGGAAAAGAAGGTTGCCAAAAAAGTGGAATAGCGATAGAAGGCAACTTCCCCATCTGCAGTAAACCTCCTAGATTTTGCACAAGTCAGGGCTCCTTCCGGTTACCCAACAATCTCTTATTGGCGATCTGAGAAAATTACAATTTCCCCCCTCCCAGGGTGAGAATGACAGAAGGAAAAAATTCTTTGAAAATTAAGGAGGACAAAATTATCGAATATAATTAAGAGATGAAAGTTGGTACGGATTCCAGGAACTCAAGAAAGCAAAGGGTTTATTGAAAAGAGTGATTCAACTAATCTTTTTAAAGAGGGAAATCAAGGAACAAGGAGACTAATGAGATTCAAAAGGCAGTTAAACATCAAAATGCCTGAAAGAACAGGTTGATTCAAAAAACAAATGTAGAACAGATGACCAGAGAGGAAGGAGTCAACATGAAATGATTTGAAGAATTTTGAAAGTTTTTTTATGATATTTTCTTGTTATTGACTCTGGGTCATCTTGCATTCAGAAGTCACGTGAAAACGAAGCCATTTCGTCTCTCACTGCTCAGAATAACGTAGACGAAATCTGCTGGGGATAGCACGATTGCCCGTCTTCTTTTATTTTTGATATCGTCTTATAGTTAAGTTGTTTGATTTTAACTTTCATTTCGTTGTTTTTCTAATCTCTTATTTCAACGTAAAATTTCTTAGAGTTACTTTCATTCATGTGAGATTATCTAAGTATAAACGGATTATCCACTACGCAACTATCTCTTGATCTTTTTGCAAGTAACATTAACTGGCAAAGAAATACAAGGTATAAACTTTTTTTAAAATTGTATCAGTATTTTTCTCGCTGTTTCATTGATTCATTGGACTGTCCCCCCCCCCATCTAATTGTAAATATAAATGATATTACTCTATCTGATTTCATTTGAACATACACATTATTGATTTACCAAGATATAGAGATAAATGAATTGATAGATATGAATCAAATTAGATATAGGGATAGATACATAAATACTTATGATTACGAATTGCATTATGATATACAGAAACCTATTTGAAATGATCGCCCATCATTACACAGTTAATTCATGACTTGTCCTGGACTATGGCGAGTGGTGCATAATCATGTAACGGCGGGAGATCATTTCAAATGCCTTTACATGATATAACGCAATTCATAATGATTTTGTCGGATCATTTGTATCCGGTTCTCAATACATACATGCACATATACATAATTACAAATGTGCTGATGATATATTATGTTGGGATTGTACGAGGTACAGGTGATTGCAGAGGGAGGAAAACGACGAGAAAGAGAGGGAGAAGCTGGCTAAAAAATAAATTTCGCTCGATGGACAGAAAGTGAGGTTTCACTTCTGCAGAATGGTCACATCATATATGGAAAGACCCTAAAATAATGATGTCTCAATGAACTAACCACAATACTTCGAAGCTGTAGTTTCGTGCGATGGACGGAAAGAAAGGGTCCAGTTGAGTCGTACATATACATCGTAAATAAGGCACCTCATCAAAATTTTTTTTTAGTAGTGTTTCAGAAAAAGATTCCATCAATGAAATCTGTTTTTAACGAAGATACTCCAGAAGAGTTTTTTGTTTCTTACGACAGACGTGAAATGAGAGTCCACTTCGGCAGTATAATCATATCGTGAATAGACCCCAATTTATTTTCGAGAAATCATTTCTCAGTAAAGCAAAAAAAAGTAATTGAAATACTTCGGGGCTGTACTTTGGCGTGATGGACGGGAAAAGAGGGTCAAGATCTGCAGGATTGTTACATAGAAGTTTTTCAATGGGGTATATTTTAAGCAGTTTCCTACGATAGACAGAGGGCCAGCTCAACTCTCAAATCGTAAATAGAACTATCCATACAACATTATTTCTGTAGGAAATGGTTTCTCAATGAAGTGAAAATAAGTTATCGAAATAAGGCCACTCACCCAATATATTTTTCGTGTTTTTCTTAGGGGAATGTGATGGAATTTATTTTAAATAAAAGACTTGAGAGACGTTTGGTATGATGGGTGGAAAGACAGTGTCCAGTTCTGTATTATTGACGTATCATAGATAAGATACCCCCGCGAAAAAATTGTCTGACCACATCACAAAAATTCCAAAAATGACGTAAACGGCTAACGAAGACAATAATGATAATGATAATAATAGTCCCCAAAACGCTGAGGGTGAGACTGGAGGAGATCGGGATTAGGGGAAGCATTGAGACCGTACAGACCACAGCACTACTGGGAACTGCGCGGATCCTGAAGAAGGTGCTAAAGATATAAATACTGCAACGAATTTTAGCCCTAACATAATAGGTGAAAGAGAGAGGAGACGTTAGCTGAAGACCTGAGGAGACTTATTGTCACTCAGCCTTCAGCGATGACCACTGGGCAACCGGTGTGAAACTGTAAATCGCAGTATTACTGCGACCTATGAGTACTAGGAGAGGAGGGCTGGAGACTTGAGGAGACTTGCTGTCACTCAAACTCCAGCAGTTACCATCAGGCAACTGGTGTGAGATTCCTAATGATAATAATAATAATAATAATAATAATAAGCCAGAGGCAGTTTTGGAGAATGACAACCACAAACTACTGTGGGACTTTGACATCCAAACTGACCACCTCATCCAGGCAAGAAGGCCGGACTTAGTAATAGTAGACAAAAAAAGGAAGGCCTGCCAAATACTAGACGTTGCTGTGCCTGCAGACCATAGAGTAAAAAAGAAGGAGGGTGAAAAAAGGGAAAAATACCAGGACCTAGCAAGGGAGTTAAGTAAAATGTGGAACATGAAAACCAGGGTAGTACCGGTCATAGTGGGAGCACTAGGAACTGTCCCCAAAACGCTGAGGGAGAGACTGGAGGAGATCGGGATTAGGGGGAGGATAGAGACCGTACAGACCACAGCGCTACTTGGAACTGCACGGATACTGAGGAAGGTGCTAGAGATATAAGTACTGCAACGAATAGTAGCTCTGTCATGATATGCGAAAGAGGGAGGAGACGTTAGCTGAGGACCTGAGGAGACTTATTGTCACTCAGCCTTCAGCGATAACCACTGGGCAACCGGTGTGAAACTGTAAATCGTAGAATTACTGCGACCTATGAGTACTAGGAGAGGAGGGCTGGAGACTTGAGGAGACTTGCTGTCACTCAAACTCCAGCGGTTACCACCAGGCAACTGGTGTGAGATTCCGAAATAATAATGATAATAATAATAATAGTAATAATAATAACAATAATAATAATAATAATAATAATAATAATAATAATAATAATAATAATAATAATAATAATAATAATAATAATAATCATAATAATATTTACTTTCACGTTCAATATTTAGCTTCAGATCCTCCTGTAATTAATTTAAGTGGTTATTGAGTTGATATAGGGTGGATATCAAAGTTTCTTTTACTTCCCTAACTGTTACTGAGCATGATCAGTTGATATTATCAGTCATCAGTGTACCGTACGCTTTACTGAGATATTCAATGCTACACACTAGTGGTATTTCGACTGATGAAATTTTAGTAAGACATATTGTCTTGGAATTCTTTTTGAAGCCTTATATTGATCTTTTTCTGTCACAGTTTCATTTTTCAGACTGCCCCACATATTTTTTTTAAACTCTGGCTGGAAAAAAGTGTTCAACACAGGAAATGAGATTTTCTTAAAATAATCTGGTAGCTTCAATTCGTGCATACATAGAATTCTGGAAACTAATGGAAAATTAAGATAGCAATAGACCAAACATTCAATTCCGATGTTAATTACTTGTACGATTGTCTCACTAAGCGTCCAGGATGACGTCATCCATGAGTTTTATCAATAAATGCTTAGTTCTATTTAATCACTGTCCCACCACAGCAATAAATGCTTAGTTGTTTAAAAAAATTATTGAAGTGGACAAACGTTGCCTCTATATTTCAATAATCCTTTTTTGTCATGGGTTCATGTTATACTTTGCACTCAGAGATTGAGGAAATCTGCTCAGATCCATTACACAGTTTCATTTTCGCGTACAGTTGGGTCTATATGTTATTGCCCGTTTGAGGTAGGATGGAACTATATGATCAACAAAAGCCAAACAATTCTGAAAACTGATTTGGCCACAAGCAGAGATAATCCGTGCTTCATCCCAGAGACTTACCAAACACGATGCCGGTACTGAACCTCAGTCTCCAGACTCATTTGAATCCCATATCTGTCACTACTCTAATGCCTGTGTTGAGTTAGTCTCCAAGATAAAGCTTGTATTATCTCCCCTTCTGGCTGAATCAGGTTACCGCAGAGGTTCAATCCGAGTGTGAGACAATAATAATAATACAAATGCTAAGAGGGGAGTGCGGTCAATATACACCCGTCGGTTAAATAAAGGGTTCGGTTTGTTACTTCCCCATACATACCAGATGATACCTGATGAAGGCCGTAGAGTACAACGGCTGAAACGTTATATGAAAAACAACCAAGATGAAGACGAATAATAATAGAAATAATAATTATAATAATATCTCATCTCAAAAATTCAGAGATATACTAGCTTTTGAAATGTTGTATCGCATTTTGTGTAGGTGTCAGAATAGTTTTTAATCAATACTGAGATATTCAAATGTATGTGAATTCACCTTATGCACTCACACGTGTTTTCTTTGTATATTTTTGTATTCTGTAAATAACGAGTAAATTGTCTATGCCCACAATGTACTAAATAGTTTATGTTTAGTCTACCAATAGATTTCATCTCAGTAATTGCGTTGGAGATTTTCTCCCATGATTTTTTTAAACTGTTTATATATGATCTCCATTTCTAATTAATTTAAGCAATATTTCATTGCATGGACCGTGGTAGAAATAGAGGGTACACGGGGGAACGGAGTATACCTACTTCTAAGTCTTCATATGTTCGATGTATAGAAATGAAGACATCACCGTGTATTTAGTTCGCCTAACAGAAAAAGAAAAGTTAAACAAACTTTCAAACAAAACAAACATCGAACTTTTTGAACAAAATACTATTTATTCCGTTCATTTTGTTCTTTCATTTCTTTCGTTTTTTGTTGTTTTTTGTTTTTGTTTTTTGTTTTGATTTTGTTTTTTTGTTTTTTTTTTGCGCTTGGTTTGTTGCTTTTTCTGGAGGGGGGGGGGAATTTTTTATATTAGAAAATATATCTAAGCGGCAAATTAAATATTTTTATACTTTGGTATTTTTGTGCCTTTGTTGTTGTCCGTGTAACCCGAGCAGAGAAAAATGTGTTAATTCTTCCTCCTGAATTGATTTAATTTTGTATTTCTCCGCGGCATTTTTCTTTGATTTCAAATTATTCCTATCTTCTGGGCCTGTGCACTCATTTCACAAAGTATCACCCCTCTGTCTCTCTCTGTCTCTGTCTGTCTGTCTGTCTGTCTGTCTGTCTCTCTCTCTCTCTCTCTCTCTCTCTCTCTCTCTCTCTCTCTCTCTCTCTCTCTCTCTCTCTCTCTCTCGAAGTTATTCTCGGCACCTAACCTTAAAGCCTCCGGTGAAGAACTAACATTAAACGAATGGCAAGCAGCTAACAATTTGCTTCCCATTATGTCTAGTGAATAAACAAAGCACTGAAAGTTGGTTCGTTGATTAAAGTCTCGCGGCAACAAGATGACAGACGAGAGGCTTTATCTTGGAAAAAAAGCCTCGGAACCAGAAGCCATTGACGTTTCCGATGTCTCCAAGGCTATTGGACCCAGCGTCGAAATAAAATTTGCTAAAAGTGTCTTAGAGAAAGTTTTTCTAAATATACTTCACTGATAACTCCAAAACAATAACTTTATATCGCCTTTAATTCTTTAAAAATTATGTCAAATATTGTATTCCACACTTCCTGATATGTTATGCTTAATTACTGGACATAGCTTTTAGACAAAATTCTTTTTAAGCCATACATTAATTAATTTTTGGTTTACCACAACTGTATACTTTATGATACACACCGTATGGCAACAATGTCCAAGTTGTATTAAATTTTTTTAGATTTGTATTACCGGCGATGCATTTTGGGGACAGTTCCTAGTGCTCCCACTATGACCGGTACTACCCTGGTTTTCATGTTCCACATTTTACTTAACTCCCTTGCTAGGTCCTGGTATTTTTCCCTTTTTTCACCCTCCTTCTTTTTTACTCTATGGTCTGCAGGCACAGCAACGTCTAGTATTTGGCAGGCCTTCCTTTTTTTGTCTACTATTACTAAGTCCGGCCTTCTTGCCTGGATGAGGTGGTCAGTTTGGATGTCAAAGTCCCACAGTAGTTTGTGGTTGTCATTCTCCAAAACTGCCTCTGGCTTGTGCTGATACCACTTTTCCCCATGGTTGAATCCCATTTGTTTACTTAGTTCCCAGTGTATCATCGTTGCTACTCTATCGTGCCTATGCTTATACTCCTTCTGGGCGAGTTGACTACATTCACTGGTTATGTGGTTTACTGTCTCATCTCTTTCACCGCACATTATTATTATTATTATTATTATTATTATTATTATTATTATTTGTAACCTCACACCAGTTGCCTGGTGGTAACCGCTGGAGTTTGAGTGACAGCAAGTCTCCTCAAGTCTCCAGCCCTTCTCTCCTAGTCCTCATAGGCCACAGTAATACTGCGATTTACAGTTTCACACCGGTTGCCCAGTGGTCATTGCTGAAAGCTGAGTGACAATAAGTCTCCTCAAGTCTTCAGCCAACATCTTTTCTCTCCTTTGCCTATCATGCCAGTGCTGTGGTTTACATTTCCGCTTTCATTTCCCTTCCTCTGTTAGGTCACTGTTAACAATTAGTGTTGCAGTCTTTATATTTCTAGAAATTTCCTCAGTATAGCAGTGCTGTGGTTTGTACAGTCTCAATCCTTCCCTCTACCCTGATTTCCTCCAGTCTCGCCCTCAGTGTCTTTGGGACAGTTACCAGTGCGCCCACTATGACTGGCACTACCCTAGCTTTCATGTTCAACATCTTCTTTAGTTTTCTCGCTAGATCCTGGTATTTTCCCAGTTTTTCACTCTCCTTCCTCTTTACTCTATGGTCTGCAGGTACAGCCACGTCTACTATTTGGCAGGTCTTCCTCTTTTTATCTACAATTACCAAGTCCGGTCTTCTCGCCTGGATGAGGTGGTCGGTTTGGATGTCAAAGGTCCTGTGTATCTCACTACCGATACAGCCTAGGTGTTCATTCCTTTTATCAGATTTCTGCTGATTAATTTGGTCTCTAATATTTTCCTTATCCTCCTAAGGTATTCTCTCTTAATTTCTCCTTTATCTCTTCCCGTTTTATCGTGTCACATCTAAGAACACATGGGTATTTGTATTGGTCTCGTGTGGTTAGTGCCCTGATGTTCCTGTTGTCTGGGTGTTCGATTCCTTCAGCCATTGTGAGCCTTCCTTTGTGCATAACCATAATTGCACACTTTTCTTTTCCAAACTCGATCCCAATTTCGTCACTGTATTCTTTTACTTCGTCGAACAGAGTCTCAAGCTCTCCCCTGTTTTTTGCAAACAATTTATATCATCCATGTACATTAGGTGGTTGACTTTTCCTTTTGTTTTAGAAAAATGATATCCTTTGCTGTTCTTCGGGGTTCTGTTGAGTGGTATCATGGTGAGAACAAATAATGGTGGGGACAGCGAGTCTCCCTGGAAGATTCTCCTTTTTATCCTTACCTCTGCTAAATTTTCTGTCAAGTCTACTTTCCAGTTTTTCATAGAGTTTTCGATGAATCTAACCATTCTGTGGCATTCGAGTATCCAGCTATGTGGGATCATATCGCACGCCTTTTTGTAGTCAATCCATCCTATTGCGATGTCCTTTTTCCTTTTTCTTACTTGTTTTAAGATCATCTGGTCGGTGTAGAGTAAGTCATTTGCCTCTTTGGTTCTTTTCCTGCAACTTTTCTGTTCTTCTGGTAATAGTCCCCTTCTTTCCATTGATACATACACTCTCTCTGCTATTTATCCGGTCAGGATTTTCTACATTAGTGGTAAGCACGTGATTGGTCTATAGTTGCTCGCCATATTCCCTTTTCAGGCTCTTTTGGATGAGGGTGATTCTGCCTTTGGTCATCCATTCTAGTGCCTCGCCTTCATTTATGCAACTTTGTAGTAGGTGGATGAGTCCGTCGTGTAATATCGTGAATTTCTTGAACCAATATCCATTGATCCCGTCGGGACCTGGTGCTTTCCAGTTGGCTATTTTCCTAAGAGCATGTCTCAATGTGGTTTCATTCAATAATATTGGTTCTCCACTGTCAATATCTTCAAGTTCTCTTTTCATGTTCCCTAACCATTGCAAGGTTACGTTGTGTCTTTTTGGGTGCCCCCATATGCTATTCCAATAGTTCTTGGTCTGTGTGGCATTTGATTTTATGTTCTATCTTCTTTCTCCGTTCAAATCTTGGTAAAACTTTCTCTTGTTGTTTTGGAATGTGCGGTTTTGTGTGTAGTGGACCGTTATTAGCCTGTATCTCTTCAACCTTGCCTCCTTGGCCAATCTCTTCTGATGTATCACTTCCACTGCAGTGGGGATGCCTTTTTGTGTTATCTTGTATTTGTTCCTAAGTCTTACTCGTGGTCTATCTGTATAGGGTGCATTTCTCTGTGGTACTTCATCTCTCTGGAGTTGAGAGATCGACTTTTGTAATCTTCTTCCCTAGTTGGGTTTTTCCTCCCTATTATTATTTAGGGTTCTTTCTTGTGCTGTGAACCTTTGTGTTACCATTTTTGCTCTAGCATAAATTAAGTTGTTGAGTTCCAAAAGGCTGCTCGTTTCGATATGTTGTGAGAGGCAGTTGACATGTTCAGTCACTTCCCCGAGTTTCTTTCTGTCTTTGTCTCTTAGAGAGGGGAGTGTTGTTTTATCTTCTCGCATGATTTCTTTCAAAGTTTGTATCTGAGTTTTCTCTTCTTCCGTTGGGGTTTCGTCGTCTCTCTCTGGTGTGAGACTTTCTTCAGAGGTTTTGTGCGGAATTCTTCCAGTTTTGTCGTTTGTGTTGGTCGTGCTGGAAGGTGTTCCTTTGAGTGTGTCACCTTCTTCCCTCTCTACATTATTGCAGATCTCTTGTAGTTCAGTCCCACAGAGCCATTTCTTTTTTAGGATTTGTTTTACTTGGTCAGCGAGGCGTTGGCTTGATACCTCCACTGCAGATTTTTCCCTCCATATTTTGAGCATACGCTCCCTATAAGATTGCTTTTTTTACTATTATTATTATTATTATTATTATTATTATTATTATTATTATTATTATTATTATTATTATTATTATTATTATTATTATCATTATTATTATTATTATTATTATTCAAATATTCAATAAATGTTTTACATATTTCACAAATATTCTTCTCAGTTATCAACACTAAAATCATGACTACAGGCAAAATTTCACATCAATTTGAAAAGCTGAAAATCACCAAACTGAAGAGATGCTTTCAAGGATCCCATAGATACATGCAAAATGTATTGTGATTTTTGTATAAATCCAAGTCCCTCTTTATTTTTTACTTTTGTCAAGTATTTAGATATCATTCCGGACATAGAGTTTACTTATTTATCCAGATAGATTGATTTGGGCAGTTCTAGGCTGTGTTTATAGATGTATGGTTTTACTGTGAGGAATGGATTCACTGAATCATTGTTAGGCTCAAAATATATTTATGGATAAATCCTTTTGCATTAATGAAAAAAAAGTACGTGTCATTTACTTATAAACCATCCGACCATAAAAGAACACGGGATAGTGGAAAAGTTTGTGTGTTTGATTTGAACTCGCACTTGGCCACTTATTCCTGCAGCTCAGTGGCAAGATTGATCATGGTTTACCTGATCCACATTCCAGCATAGGACTTACTTATTATTCTGATCCACGATAATGATTTATTCACTTAATGCTGGAGGGAAACCAGCTTGAGCTTAATCGCGAACAATAGTAACTAAAAATAAGCTGATAATAAATAATAGGGAAAAATTGTAAATGACTTCCAATACTCAATCTTATCAAATAAATGAATCAGATTGCTGATACTGACCAATCAGTTAATAAGAAACATGACACATGAGAAATTAGGACGGAGATGAGTTCAAGTGTTTGATTTGGACTTGCACTAGCTACTGGTACAAGTAGCAGTCGGTCATTGACCGAGCTACTCTCAGCACAGAGGTTTGCAATTTCGATTGTCATCTGAGAATTATTCTTTATTGCAATCCATACTCTGACTTTATTCAATCACTACCAAAGGGAAACCGACCTTAGTTTAGTTGCAGTAAAAAGTAACAAAAAATTGAACTGAAGTTGCAAAAATGAAAGTTAATAATGGAAAAAAAGTCATCTCAATGAATTAGAAAAATGAAACAAATTTGATGTGCAACATTGAAGTGCCACTTAATATGAAATATGTCACAGGAGAAATCAACGTAGGGGACGAGTTTATATTTTTGATTCCGACTTCTGGCTGGTATCTTGTGCTCAGTAGCAAGAACAAGCGGGCATTAATTGCACCACACTCCACCATGTTCTCCGTTTGATTCTCAACTGGAAATTATTCTTCATGCAGATCTACGATGAAAATGTATTCACTCGGTACGAAAGGGAAACTCGACTGAAAATTTGAGATGAAGGTAAACAGTAGCTGGAAATTTGTTGATTTACAATACTTTATCTGAAAAAAATCATAAATAGATAAATTTGATTATTAATACCAGAAATGGTGGGGAATGGGGGATGAATTTGAGTGTTCAAGTCAGACTCCCACTTGTTACTGATATCTGTAAGCTAATAGCATGAGCTATCAGGGATAATCTTAGACATTCCCTAGTAGGGTTCTCACTCAGATTTAATTTTGTGTGCAATCTGTGCTGTGATTTTATTCAATCAGTGCAGGAAAGAGACTGACCAGAGCTTAGGTGTCATAAATTGCAATAAAAATTGAGATGAACTTAAATAACTGCCGAAAAAAATGATAAGTGACACCAGTTAATGAAAATATGGCCTAGGATAGATCGGGATAAGGGATGAGTTTAAGTACTAGCTTTGGACTTGGACTTACCACAGTTAGTTGTAGCTTGGAACGTATTCTTCATTGTGATCAGTGCTGTTAATTTATTCACTCACTGTCGAAGGGAGACCGGTCTCAGTTTAGTTGCAATGAAAAACAGCAGAAATTGAGCTAATGGTAAAGAGTAGCTGAATATTATACACATTAACTAATACTTCATCATATAAAATAAATCGATAATTTTCTTTTTTTCATTTTAATCTATTCTCCTGAGAACTTAATCTAACGATGGATTTTGAATAACTTGATTATTTTTGGTTCTAAAGCTACTTAATTTGGTCTCAAAAGCAGCAAAAGATGTCTGGCAACTCCGGCTGTGGGTTTAATCTAAGGTCTCGGCGAATGTCAATCTGACTTGGCAGCAAAAAATTTTCAACTCAGCCTTATTGCAACACCAACTCCATATATATAGCCATGGTTGAGGATCAGCTACGGAAAAACGATCTCAAGATAGAGATTACGGTTTTAAAAGGATAGACTGTGGTTTGAATTAGAGACCCTACCCCAAATACACCCTGGGAGTTGAAATTAGGCCCCCTAATATATGCTTGATTCAGAATTAGTCTCTCTCCCATCCAAAAATTATGCATGTGATGCGAATTAGTCCCCCAACTCCACCAAAATGGAAATTGGAATCGATAAATTGTGATGGTTCAGGATTATGTTCATTTATTCATATTTGAAATTAGAAAATTCGTGAATAAAAGAATCAAGGTAAAAATTTGGTTCAGCAAAACAGAAGAATGTTTGTATGATAATGTATTAGTTTGTAAGTTTTTTGTTTTTTCTTATTATATATTGAACAAGTAGAGTATATTACTCATTTTATTAGAATATATATTTCTTACTATGAACTTGTGTTTGATAGTTTAATAGAGGGGTAGAAAGGAGGAAGAGATTGTTGTTAGGTAATTTGTTGAAGAGGTAGGAAGAGAGGAGGAGAAAGGGGGGTTAGTTTAATAAGAGAGTAGGGGATGGGGAGAAAATTAGTTTACTAAGGGTATAGAGAAAGAGGGAGGAGAGAAGATTTGTCAAGTAAGAGAAAGAATAGAGAAGAGTCACTTTGAATAGTAGATTATGATAGGGTAGAAAAGAATGATAGATTAACCAAAGGATAGGAGGGTGAAGGTAGAAAGTTTCATTGTGTGTGAGTGGGTGTAAGCAGAGAGAGAGAGGTTGCGAGAGACAGCAATTAAGATTGGGAAAGGGTGGAATAGAAACGTAAAATTATCAATAATAATTGACAATATTTCATCTAAAACGATGAATAAATGAATAAATTGAATAATCTGTCCTGAACAACATTTGATAACAAACAAGGTACAGAAGAGATTAGGGCACGGGATGAGTCTATATCATTGATTTGGATTTGTATTAGCAACTGATACCAGTTGCACAGTGGAAAAAGCGGTCGGGAATTTATCTAGCAGACCTCCAGCAGAGGGTGTCATGAGATCCATACTGTTGATTTATTCATTCACTGCCGAAGGGGAATTAGCCTGAGTTTGGTTGCGAAAAAAGCAACACAAATTGAGATGAAGGTAAATAGCAGCAAAATTGTTTGTGATTTACAAAACTTCATCTAGTAAAATAAAGAAATTGGATTGCCAGTACTGAACTATCAGTCGATGAGAAACATGGCGTAGAAGAGATCAGGGTAAGGGATGACTTCAGTGCTTGATTTGGACTTGCTATTGATACCTGTAATCTGGGTACAGATTCGATTTAGCAAAATAGAATTTTTTTTTCATGAAAATGCTTTATTTCTTCTCTTACTAAACGTTGAATGAATGAAAATATTACTCATCTTATAGGGATGTATATTTCTTACTGTAAACTTGAGATAGGTAGTTGATTAAAGGGGTGAAAGGAGGGGAGAAAAGTTTGTTTGGTAGTTTACTAGAGGATTAGAAAGTGAGGGTATGAGGAAGGGGAGTTATATAATTTAAAAAAGAGGTACGAAAAGAGGAGGGAAAACTGGTAGATAGTTTTCGGAGGGAATAGATAGAGAAAGGGGAGAGAAAACAAAGAGGGGAGATATGAGGGGGGATAGAAAAGTAGTTAATAAGATGGTAGAAAAGAAAGTTAGGTAGTTTTGATATGAGGGTAGGAAGAGACGGGGAGAGGAATTTCGTGGTTCAGGAGAAGAGGCGAGGAGGCAAAAGTAAAGTCGGTTCGGAGAGTTGGAAGGGAGAGAATAGAAAAAAGGTTACGTAGTTCCATAAGAGGAGGGGAAAGTACAGAAAAAAGTTGTGTAGTGTATTGAGGGGTACGTAAATCTTTGCATATGAAACTAATATCTGTCTGACATTTAGAAAATATCAAGTGGGAAGAAAGAAAATGAGACGATAATTTTGATTGTCGAAAGCCGGGGAATTTATCATAGGTCCTGCCGGTTGTCAACTCTCAAACCATTTAAGTCTTATAGTAGCAAGCATTATCAGCGTTTTATCATAGATTTTCCCGCCTCTTTTAATATATGAATATTTCCCTCTTTTTCATGTATAACCTTCGGGCTAATTCATCTCCATCTACTTTTTTGGTTTCCTATTCTCTCTCTTTTTTAATCCCTTTATCCATTTATCTATTGACGATGAAAGACATTTCTTTACGATTGTGTTAATCTTCCCTTTACAATTTACATCAACACTACGTCTTTTCATATATCTCTTTTGTTTATCGAGCTCATTAACTTATCATAATCTGTGGTGCAAATCGATTTCCAATACATGTATTTGCGGAATTGGTTTATTTATAATAAATATAATTGCAGGAGTTATTTTATTTGTACGTGTATCTTTGAAATATTCTGCAGTATCTTTTGTTCTAGGTAGCCAGCATTTGGTATCGATTACTCTCTCTCTCTCTCTCTCTCTCTCTCTCTCTCTCTCTCTCTCTCTCTCTCTCTCTCTCTCATGGTATTGGTGTATATATATATATATATATATATATATATATATATATATATATATATATATATATATATATATAATCAGCAACTGTTGGACAAAAACCCATCTCTTCCTACGATGATAATATTCGCCATGTATTACTGGTGAATATTTCAATCTCATCCATCCATCTAGGGTTTGGTCGCTTCTCGCATCCTACTGTGTTTAATAAAGGGAAAAATATGTCAGGTGAGTAATGTCAAGGGTTAGGGCGGGGACATAAAGACTTAGAGGTGGAGTAGGAGGTAATGGCTTTAGTATCCTTCACTTCGTGAAATGTGCAAAAACCACAATTAAGTTTTGGGAAAAGTTTCTTTGATCTTCCGCGTATTTGTTGTTTGGTTTTCTCTGAGAAACTCGTCAAGAATAAAGATACAATTTGCTCGGTCGGGTTAGGTTAAATCATAATACAAGGGTCCACGGGTGTTAATTCATAAAAGCTCAAATTGAATTTTCAAAAAGGCATGGTCTGAATGAAACTTCTACCAGTATGAAAAATTGTAAAAACTTTAAAATACCAAACAAGAATATTTAGATATAAAATAGATGAAAAATATTAATACAGTGGTACAAAATAGCTATTCATAGTGACATTTACCCACGTTTAATCAAACTTTGTAAAATAGTGTTGTCTAATTGTGCCTCTGAGTTTATTAATTTTTGTTTATTTCATATTAGAATATTTTTGATCAGCCTTTTTAAGTTTTTACTATTATATTAACACATTGAGAAGGTAGGCATTTTCTTACTAGCCTGGTTCTCTTTAACATTATTATATTCACACGACGTTTTCAACTATAACTACTAGTGTTTCAAAAAAGTAATTCCCGAATGGATTCGAATCACAAATCTCTCGATTACAAAATGAACACTCAAACAAACTGCGCCACGGTAACATATGCGCATAAAACAGATTTTTTTTTTTATATAAATCATTTGTGTCTGACTTTCGAAATCTTTCTCATTTCTAACACTAAAACTCTTGTTATATGTTTACGGATTGGCGAATCTCTATTTCCTTTTAAAAAAGAATATTCACATCATCAAATGAAGTGTAAATGAAAAGTTTGGTGTAATTCTCTTCTACGCTTTAGGCATTTATTGCATTATATTGAATTTGATTTTTAAAATCCCTTAAAAATTTGTGTCTAGCATCATCCAGGGGAATTTTCGTTTGTCGGTGTAATTTAAAAAGTTACTCGCGATAAAGGTCTCCAAATGATGAAATAATTTTCATAATAATTGGTCGATTTTTTTAAATTTATCATCAAATTAAAGTCGTCGATTTGTATTAAAGTGGAACTTACTTATATTACGGGCAGATCGCTTAACGTCCCTGTCCGATAGAAAAAAAATGCCTATTTCCCTGTGTAAATAAATTTTAAAACACACACAAACACACACAAACACACACTCACACATGTATGCAGCAAGAGTACCCTCACAATCAGCGTATATTTTACTAAGTTTTAATGCTTTATTTTGACCAGTATCATTATATCCATGGATGCAGATTAGAGATGCATTATTGGCTGCATTTGAGCAGCAGTTTCCCATTTGTGCTGTTTCGATGAAATTACGATTGTGCTTTACATCAAATTGTACCAAAGTTTCTTTATGCTTTCATTGAACTTTTCATTCTTTATAGAGAAGCTCTACGTAACCCATCCGATTTAGACTTCTGATAGAATCTATCGAAATTAAACGATTATTTTCAATCATGAGTGAATTCTTACCAAGCTTAGATTAGTCTGGCACAGGGTCATAAGAGTGGAGATATCGGTGAGAAATATGTTTACGTATACCCTTTTCACGTTTTGCACCAACCAAATTTAAAATTTTCAAGAAAATGGAGTTTTTTTTTTTAACTAGAAATATAGAAAATTGGAAATACAGGAACAAGAACAGTGTAAATAAGTATAAAACTGAATGAAAATCACTTTTGACCATCTGAGCATGCGAGTTAATCACCTGCCAATTATGATACATGAAGACTCCACCTGTTGAATACGAATGTTAAATATACTCGATTCAACTTCTAAATAATCAGCATCTGAATCGATTGAAAAATTTTAACAAACTATATTTGATTTTTCTTGCGAGAACCAAAAGAACTGTTGATCATTTTGTTTTTGTTTTTTTGTTTTTTTACACAATGCCCAATACCTTGTTGTGTCCCCTTTTCCTTCAGTTAAGAATCAAATACGAAACCCTTCTTTTAGCGAAATATCGAACACGTCACTTCCTACAACGACTCCCTAAAAAAGCCCTGAAGATACGTAGCCAACCGCACGGTGGTGCCGGCACCTCTAGCCTTTTTTGCTCCGGCACTTGTTGCTGCTTGCTCTTCCTCATTCTTTTCTCCTCTCTAAGATCGGTATCATTTTGCCGACCTTCTGGCTGATCTGAACTTAGCCATTTTTCCTCCGTGACTAATCCCTATACTAACTTTGCTCATTTCAGTTCACCGATGTTGAGGCATCTCACATACCCACAGCTATAGAGCTCCTCAACCGTGTCCTCTCATGCATGAAATGACAGTGCTTTATACTACAAGATGGTCACAATGATCCGTCTCCCAATTCTCCTTACTTCAGGATGCACGTTTGGATTAAACTCCATGTCTTCTCTGTCTTTCATAATCTGTAAGTCGAGTGTCCACCGGTATCAGCGAATAGCCCCCTACTTGGATACGCAACTTGGCAGTTTAGCATACTCACTGAACCCGGTTTCCATAACCATTCATTGGTACGCTCCAAGCATTGTGGATTCAAAAGCAGTTCAGACACCTCTGCTTCGACTCCGACGCCTGTACTATCAATGACAACATCGCTCCAACCTTTCGTTATTTCTTTTCTTCTCTTTACATGATCGATTGTATTAATGTTATCATTATATGCATTTCATTTTCATTCGTTACTTGTCATCAATGTTCCTGTATTGGAGTATATTCTATTTGTCCATCCAAATACTTGCATGTGTCTTTTTACTCTGTGTTATATCTGCGTCCACATTTGTACTCAGTGCACATGTTCTTTATACATCTCCCTTCCTTCTTCAACATCTCCAATGACGTCGACGCTAACACCAGACCACGTGGAAGCAAAATCCTTGGCTTCACCAATATCTCGTCGCGTCAACCATTCTTATCGATAACAGTATAAGACCCATATTACTTAAAACTTGATTAATAACAAAATGCTAAAAATCATAAATCAACTACACCATCAATAAAAAAAGAATTATTAAATCTCTATTGAAACGACTCTGTCAATCCGTCTATCTGTCACACCCTCCCAAACAATTTCTATTTAGTGGAGGTCAATCATTTTGATATATTATTTCCATCCAAACCCACTTGACGCAATCTAATTACAATAAAGTCCAAAGCCAACCAGTGAACGTGTAAGCTTTTCAGTTATTTCAAGTTTGATATAAATAGATACAAGGATTCTAGTTAATGTTAACAGGCATCAAATTACAGAGTAAACACAGATTAAAACGCTGCATTTTTCATAGAAATAGCAAATCGATATTATTGATATTGGCCAGGATGATGATGACGATGATGATAGCGAGTGAAAAATGAAAAAACCAAGACCTGAAACACCCAGAATTTAGGGAATATAGGGGTTCCAGTGGCGCCCATAATTACTGGAGGACTGGAAACCAACCCGAAAAATAGTGAGATTGATAAATCGTAAAATGTAAGTATGTTTTCTGCACACCTGTCCCCGTGTAAGAATATAATTGTTCCTAAGAGAATTCGTAACCTGCCCCAAGCCCCAGCAGATAGGTGAAAACGTGATGTGCATTTTATTAATGAATAAACATGGTGCTCTTCTTATTCCTTTCTTTTCACTTACCTGCTTTCTTCCCACCTGACCTGTCTTCTTCGTTCATTTATCTGCATCTCACCATCGGGCATCATTTCACTTTGTTCATTCTGAAATCCAACCTTTTCGACCACTTTTTGCTGTTGTTTGCTTTCTAATCATTACATTCTTTTCTTCTCCAGTCGCTACTTCGTCTTTGAAAAAGATCGATTACTTCATCACAATCTTTTTATCAGCCTTGGAATGATTCTTTTCGTCGTCTTCTTCTTATTATTATTATTATCATTATTATTATCATTATTATTATTATTATTATTATTATTATTATTATTATTATTATTATTATTATTATTACTATTTGGAATCTCACACCAGTTGCCTGGTGGTAACCGTTGGAGTTTGAGTGACAGCAAGTCTCCTCAAGTCTCGAGCCCTCCTCTCCTAGTACTCATAGGTCGCAGTAATTCTGCGATTTACAGTTTCACACCGGTTGCCCAGTGGTTATCGCTGAAGGCTGAGTGACAATAAGTCTCCTCGGGTCTTCAGCTAACGTCTCCTCTCTCTTTCACCTATCATGTCAGGGCTACAATTTGTTGCAGTCCTTATATCTCTAGCACCTTCTTCAGTATCCGTGCAGTTCCTAGGAGTGCTATGGTCTGTACGGTCTCTATCCTTCCCCTAATCCCGATCTCCTCCAATCTCACCCTCTGCGTTTTTGGGACGGTTCCTATTGCGCCAACTATGACCGGTACTACCCTGGTTTTCATGTTCCACATCTTCCTTAATTCTCTTGCTAAGTCCTGGTATTTTTCCCGTTTTTCTCTCTCCTCTTTTTTACTCTATGGTCTGCAGGTACAGCAACGTCTACTATTTGGCAGGCCTTCCTTTTTTTGTCTACTATTACTAAGTCCGGTCTTCTTGCCTAGATGAGGTGGTGAGTTTGAATGTCAAAGTCCCAGAGTAGTTTGTGGTTGTCATTCTCCAAAACTGCCTCTGGCTTGTGCTGATACCACTTTTCCACATGGTTGAATCCCATTTGTTTACTTAGTTCCCAGTGTATCATCGTTGCTACTCTATCGTGTCTATGCTTATACTCCGTCTGGGCGAGTTGACTACATTCACTAGTTATGTGGTTTACTGTCTCATCTCTTTCACCGCACATGCGGCATTTGCTGTTTGTCTGTGTTCTGTCGATTTTTGCTTTTATGTAGTTTGTCCTTATGCTTTTGTTTTGGGCCGCCATGATGAGCGATTCTGTTTCTCTCTTAAGGTTTCCCTTTCGTAACCACGTCCATGATTTCTCGTCTGCTATATCTTTTATCTGTCTTTTAAACTCGCCGTACAATTTTTTCCCTTCCCACTTTTCTTTTCTAGTTTGCTGTACCGTTCCATTGCTTTCTACTTTGTTTGTTGCACTATCCCTCGCGCTCTTCATGATTTCTTCACTATTTGTTTGCACATATTTATCTAGGACTACTTTAGCTCTCTGGACACAATCTTCTATGCTGATGAGCCCCCTACCACCTTCTTTTCTCTTCACGTATAGTCTATCTGTATCATCCCTAGGGTGTAATGCTTTATGCATCGTCATAAGTTTCCTTGTTCGCCTATCCATTGATTGGAGCTCTTCCTTTGTCCATCCTAGGAATGGTCCTGTATACCTAACTACTGACACAGCCCAGGTGTTCATTCCTTTTATTAGATTTCTGCTATTTAATTTGGTTTCTAATATTTTCCTTATCCTTCTAAGGTATTCCCTCTTAATTTTCTCCTTCATCTCTTCCCGTTTTATCGTGTCACATTCAAGGACACCTAGGTACTTGTATCGGTCTTGTGCAGTCAATGCCCTAATCTTGCTGTTGTCCGGAAGTTCAATTCCCTCAGTCATTGAAAGCCTTCCTTTGTGCATTACCATGATTGCGCATTTTTCTATCCCAAACTCCATTCCTATGTCCTCACTATATTCCCTTACTTCGTTGAACAGAGTCTCAAGCTCTCCCCTGTTTTTCGCAAACAATTTAATATCGTCTATGTACATTAAGTGGTTGACCTTTCCTTTTGTTTTAGAGAAGTGGTATCCTTTGCTGTTTTTCAGGATTCTGTTAAGCGGTATCATTGTTAGAACAAATAATAGTGGGGACAACGAGTCTCCTTGGAAGATCCCCCTTTTTATCCCTACCTCGGCTAGTTTGTCCCCTGCGGCTGTCAAATCTACTTTCCAGTCTTCCATTGAATTACCAATGAATTTAACCACCGGTTCGCTAATTTTGAACATTCTAAGGCATTCGAGTATCCAGCTATGTGGAATCATATCGTATGCCTTTTTGTAATCTATCCATCCCATTGCGATATTCTTTCTCCTTTTCCTTACTTCTTTTAAGATCATCTGGTCTATGTAGAGTAAATCGTTTGCCCCTTTGGTTCCTATCCTACACCCTTTCTGTTCTTCTGGTAGTAGCCCTCTTCTATCCATTGACATGTATATTCTCTCTGCTATTTGCCCGGTCAGGATTTTCCACATAAGTGGTAGGCAAGTGATTGGTCTATAGTTGCTTGCTATGTTCCCCTTTCCCGGGTCTTTTTGGATGAGGGTGGTTCTGCCTTTAGTCATCCATTCTGGTGCTTTGCCTTCATTCAGACAATTTTGGAGTAGGTGAGTGAGTCTGCCGTGTAACGTGGTAAATTTTTTGAACCAATACCCATGGATCCCGTCGGGACCCGGTGCTTTCCAGTTGGCTTATTATTATTATAATTATTATTATTATTATTATCTCACACAAATTGCCTGGCGGTTATCGCTGGAGTTTGAGTGACAGCAAGTTTCTAGACTCCAGCCCACCTCTCCACACTCATAGTCCACAGCAATACTGTGGTTTACAGTTTCACACCGGTTGCCCGGTGGTCATTGCTGAATACAGTAAGTCTCCTCAGGTTTTCAGCCCACATCTCATCTCTCCTTGATCTTTCTCAGCATTCTCACCTCCACCACCACCATTTGGGTGATTTGTTTTTTTGTTTTTTTTTCCTCCTCCTCAGTTAGGCCACTGCTAACAGCTGTGATCGTATATCTCACATTTCAAGTGCTCTCCAGAGTATTCGTGCAGTCCCCAGCAGTGCTACCTGCTGGTAATGCCCTGACTTTTATATTCCACACCTTCTTCAATTCAATTACCAGATCCTGATATTTTTCCAATTTTTCACTCTCTTTCCTACTTTTTCTTTGGTCTGCAGGCACGTCCACATCTATTATTTGGCAGGTTTTCATCTTCTTGTCTACGATTACTGAGTCCGATCTTCTCGCTTGGATGGAGTGGTCAGTTTGGATTCGTGGTTTCCATTCTCCACGGCTGTTTTGGGTTTGTTCTGGTACCACTTTTCTGCATGGTTAAATCTCATATGTTTACTCAGTTCCCAGTGTATCACGGTGGTTACTCTATCGTGTCTGTGTTTATACTCCCTCTGGGCTGGTTGACTACATTCACTAGTTAAGTGGTTTACAGTCTCATCTCTTTCCCCACATAGGCGGCACTTGCTGTTTGTCTGTGTTCTGTCGATGGTCACAACAATTCTTCTCCAACCTTCCTCTCCACACTCTTACAGTCTACAGCAGCGCTGTGGTTCCTACATCGACCACCATGTGGTCTGGTATTTTGTTTCATTTTTTTACGTTTTTATTATTATTATTATTATTATTATTATTATTATTATTATTATTATTATTATTATTATTATTACTTGGAATCTCACACCAGTTGCCCGGTGGTAACCGCTGGAGTTTGAGTGACAGCAAGTCTCCTCAAGTCTCCAGCCCTCCTCCCCCAGTACTCATAGGTCGCAGTAATTCTACGATTTACAGTTTCACACCGGTTGCCCAGTGGTTATCGCTGAGGGCTGAGTGACAATAAGTCTCCTCAGGTCTTCAGCTAACGTCTCCTCTCTTTCGCATATCATGACAGAGCTACAATTCGTTGCGGTACTTATATCTCTAGCACCTTCCTCAGTATCCGTGCAGTTCCCAGTAGTGCTGTGGTCTGTACGGTCTCTATCCTTCCCCTAATCCCGATCTCCTCCATTATTATTATCATTTGGAATCTCCTGGTGGTAACCGCTGGAGTTTGAGTGACAGAAAGTCTCCTCAAGTCTCCAGCCCTCCTCTCCTAGTACTCATAGGTCGCAGTAATCCTGCGATTTACAGTTTCACACCGGTTGCCCAGTGGCTATCACTGAAGAGTGGGTGACAATAAGTCTCCTCTTATTATTATTATTATTATTATTATTATTATTATTATTATTATTATTATTATTATTATTATTATTATTATTATTATTATTATTATTCATACGGTATGTCTGGTGATCATCACCGAAGATTGAGTGACAGTAAGTCTCCCCATGTCTCCAACTTTCACCCTCTTCACTCACACATGCCTTCTTCGTCCTAATTATTAGGCCTTGGCTGATGACAAAAGGGTCGTAAGTCTCATATTTCCTGTATAATCCGTGGTATTCGTGCAGACCCCAGTAGCGTTGTGGTCTGTATAGTCTCAAGCCTTCCTCTTATCTCAAGTTCCTCTAATCTTGTCTTCAATAGATTCCCAACATTTCACTTTACTTCCAATTCACTCTGTGCTCCACAAACACAGCAACGTCAATGCAACGTCCTATTTTCATTGGGTACAACTCTCTGATCTGAGTAAATTTTGTTGTAACCATTCGTCTACGTGCCCGAATCTCAGTTGTTTTCATGGTTTCCTGTATAACAATAGCTATTCTGTCAACGTCTATTCTTATACCCCTCTTAGGCAAGATTATTACTTTTACTGGTTATGCGGTTTACAGTTTCATTCCTTCTTCCACATAGATATCATTTGCTGATTTTCTGGGTTCTGTTGGTCTTCGCCTTGATATAGTTTATCCTGATGCATTTGTTCTGGGCTGCCAAGATGGAGGACTCTGTTTCTTTTGCACAGCCATGCCCATGATCGTCCGTCTGCGATGTTATCTTTCTGCCTTTTGATTTCCCCTTATTGCTTTTTCTGTCCCCATTTTCTTTCTCTGTTGTCTTCTTTGCAACAATCTTATTTTTTATCTTCTTATTGCTTCCCGCACTCTTCATAATATCGTCACAATATTCCTATTAGGCTTAGTATCTAATATTTTTCTTACTATTCTAAACTGTTCCGTTTCCATTTCCTATTTCATTTCTTCCTGTTTTATCTCGTCACATTTGTCAACCTCTTGGTATTTATATTGGACCTGTATGGTTAAAGATTTATTTTTTGTTGTCCGGTAGTTGATTCCTAAAAAGAAGAGCATACAACAAATGCATCCTCCCGATAGTCACTTATGGAGCTGAAACATGGAACTTAACCAAGAGACAGACCAGTAAACTGAGAAGCATGTAGCATGCACATGAGAGAATCATGCCCAACCTCACATGGAGAGATCACAAGACAGCACAATATATCAGTAAGAAAATGGGAGTCTGAGACATCATAAAATCTATTAGAAAACTTAAATGGCAATGGGCTGGTCATGTTGCCAGAATGGCAGACAACCGATGGACATTACGACTCACAACATGAATCCCTAGAGACCACATGCGAAACCAAGATCGACAAAATACAAAATTATGGTGGATCCTGGGGGAGGTCTATGTCTAACAACGAACGTTAAGAGACTGATGATGATGACGATAATTAAGATGATTCAATTCCTTCTGTTATCATAAGTCTTACCCAGTGCCTTGCCATTTTTATATTCCGAATTCCATACTAATGTCATCGCTGTATTCTTCAACTTTGTTGAACAACATTTCGATCCCCTTCCTGTTCTTAGTTAGAAGCTTCATGTCATACATGTACATGAGATGGTTTACTTTTCCCTTTGTTTTAGAAAATTGGTACCTTCTGTTGTTTTTCAAGATTATGTTAACATAGTACATATAGTAGTGGGGACAGGTAGAAAAGTTCTTTTTTTTAATTCCTGCTGCTAATTTTCCTCGTGCAGCTTTCAAATCAACTTTCCAGTTGAACACAGATTTAGCTATGAATCTCACCTCTGGTTCGCTAGTCTTGAATATCCTGGAACATTCGAGTATCCAGCTATGTGGAATCATGTTGAATGCTTTTTTTTTTTTTTTTTTGTAATCAATCAATCCCATTGCAACATTTTTCCTCTCTTCTCTACTAATTTTATCTGGTCAGTGTTGAGATGGTCATTCTCTCCTTTTGTTCCTTTCTGTTCTTTTGAAGAGTGTCCTTTTTGTGGGATAATATATTCACCTTGGTATCTGCTCAGTCAGAATTTTCCTCATTAGAATTAATCATGCAATTGGTCTATTATTGCTTGCTTTGTTTCCTTTCTCAGTGTTGTTTTGAATGAAGGTTTTTCTGTCTTATTTTATTTAGAAACCATGCTTTCATTAACCAATACCAATGGATCCCATCAGGGTTTTTTTCTTGGTGGATATGCTTCAGTTAGTGCTTTTCGGTGTTGTTGTATCCAAATCTATATGTTCCTCTCCTTTTTGCTTTGGAATTCATTCTTTTTAAGTTTTATCTCACCATTCTGGTGAATTTTGTATCTTTTTTGACACCCCCATAAGTCATCGCAGAAGTCCGTGGCGTCTATTTTATGTTCTGTCTTCTTTATCCATTCAAGTCTCGGTAAAATTTTCTTTCGTTGTTTTGGAAAGTGCATTTTGTTTTGTTTATTGGACAATCCTTTATCTATATCACTTTAGTCTTGCTTGTTCTTACTACTCTTCGATGGTGTATTCCTTACACTGCTTCTGGTATCTCTTTTTGTCTTATTTTTCCCATTGTCTTGTTCGTTGTCTCTTCACGCACGATGTGTTTTTTGTTATCTTCGTCTCTCTAGGTTTTGGATATCCCAGGCCGATTTTTCCCAGGGTTTCTTCTTGTGTTGTAAAGATGTCTGTTACCATTATCACACCAGTGTTAATGAGGTTTTTGAGCTCAGTTATGTTATGAGTTTCAATATGCTGTAAAAGCCAATTGATATGTCTAGTCAAATCTTTTACTTTTTTCAATCTTCGCACTAAGGAATAGCAGTGTCTTCTTTTCTTGCATGGATTTTTTAGGGTGTATACCGGGGCCTCATCTTCCCTTTGTTCCGACATCTTCTTTTCGTCTTTTGACTCTTATTTCGGTCAGGGTTTTGTTAAACTTGTTTCTATTCCATCGTTTATGATGTTAGTAGCATGGGTGTATTATTCAAACTGAGTAACGTCCACATTTTTTTCTATTCCTGTAACTCTGTCACAGATACCCAGTTTCTTCTCGAAATTGTCTCGCTTGGTCAGCCAACACGCTGACTAGATGTGGATTTCCCTGCATATTATCAGTATGCTAAGTTACTTTTACTTAACAATAGATAACTAATTTGATGTCCTGATTCTTCCTTTTTTCAAGGTAATGACTGTGCCCCTCCTGCAGTTACAGGATCTGTAGTATTCCATTTTAATGGGTTAATACATGGACGCATTAGATGTTGTAACGGATAAAAGCTGAAGGAATGTGCATTCCACAAATTGCTCGCAGACTTACATATTTTCAATCTATGGCTACGTTCCCCTTAACACGTATTACAGTAAAAAAAATAAATAAATAAATATTGAATGCAGAACGAAAGTGAAAATGAAAATAAAACACACTAATAAGTTTGAGTTCTAACCAGAATCAATTCTTTCCTCATAAAGTTGACTTACTGAGAATCCTCTGTCCCTGCTCTGAAAGCACTGAAAATCAATTTTGTCTCCGGCTGAACACGTACTAATTACATAATTAAAGCAGAATGAAACAGCATAATGAATTGGATCGAAATTTCGGGTACACAACTGAGTCATTTTCGTCAAATGGCCAGCTGGCAGGGACTCATTTGTTCCTGTTCAGGCATTTGGTCGTATCCTTTGTCACTCAGCCCTGAAGACCTCTGAGTCGTATATCTTGCAAAATACATACGGGTATACCTTGCAAAACCGGAAGGTTCTCCGCTGAAAGTCTAGTATAGTCATTTCTCCTGTGTATTTTAAGTCTATCGAGGCTGATGTTTTTTCTACCCTTTAACTGTGGTCGACTATTAGCTGAATATTTTCAGTGTAAAACAATATCAATTGCGCACATCGCCTCATCATTATCAAGTTTTACTTTAAACTGAATTCTTGTCTGACTATTTGTATCGGAAGAATATGCTTTCACTTGTTTCCCGAAAAGATCATTTTTCCAAATTAAATAAGCCCTTTATATTCAAATCCACAGATAGCTATTTGAATGCTTTTTGTCAATTTTTACCTCTCCAACGAGTCTTTAATTTTTGACATAGAATGGTGAAAATCTGGTGCAAATCATGGAGGCCAACAATTTCTTTATTTTTTTTTTATATACTTGGTATCTAAACTTGACTTTTCATCATAAATAAATCTTACTAGCAACTTTAAAAGTACAAAATACTGTTTAAAGGTGAAAACAAAGCAGCATTTAAGCAATATAAAAATATTTCGAAATAACATTTAAATTCCAATGGCTTAGACTCTATTTAGACGTTGAAAAGCAAAATAAAGCGAAAGCAGCTTTTTGAACGTTGAGGCTTTTAGTTAACACCTCACCAGAATACTTTTTCCTCTTCTATATAGTTAAAATCAAGAGGACTTATCTTATTATGGTGGTCCCTGAAAGCTGGATTTAGGGGGTCTATCTTTTGATATCCTGAGCCAGTATTAAAGTAACTTCTCTGATGTTACAAGTTGTCTATCTACACGGAGAAATTTTATTTACACATCGAGCTTTTATACTAGAAGGATCTTGTAGCTTTCTCTGGGGATCTAATGGCAGAGGATCTAAATACTTCAGGCCTCTTTTCTGAATTCCTCTGAATCCAATTATTCTAGTTTTTCTGCAAAGGTCTGTGGAATCGGTCGAAATGATCGGATAATGATAGGTACAATTGTTGTCTTCATATCCCACAATTTTTCCAGTATCTTACGCTTCAGTCTTACTCCGTGGGGTATTGGAATGTACTACTTTAACCTAGTGGTCCAAACTGCTGTTATCTATGGCCGAACTAAGGAGGAGGAAAAAAATTTTTTCCTTCTCCTTCACCCCTAATCCGTACATTTATTTCTTCTTTCTTTCTTCCACTTTTCTTCAGCCTCTGCGTTTCAATTTTTCTTTGAATTCCAAATTCATCTAGTCTCGCCTCTAGTTTCAAGTGTGCCAAGGATTATAGGTAGGATTCTTGCCTTCAGGCTCCACACCATTTGCAACTCTCGAGCAAGGCTCCAGCATTTCTCCTTCTTGTTTCCTTTTGTACCGTGTGCTCCGCGGGCAGAGTCAAATCTGTGATGTGGCACGTCCTCTGTTTCTTGTTTATGACTCTCAGATCTTATCTTCTCGCCTAGATGGTGTGATTGGTCTAGATTTCAAAGTTTTCTACGATGGCCCCTGATCTATGCAAATAACTTTTGTTTACATGATCGAAGTCGATTGCATAATTCCTAGTGTAGGAATGTATCTATTTTGATGTGTCTGTTTTTATATTTAGTTTGAACCAGATTGCTGCTTCCACTTATGATGTGGTTTAGCGTCTCATCTTTTCCACTACAAAAGTAGTATTCACAGTGGTATTTACAGGGGTTTCGGTGGGGTTGTCTATTTTCACTTTCATGTAATTTGTGCTGGTACATTCCTTCTGGGCTGCAACGATTAGGAATTCTGTTTCTAAATTTAGCTGACCTCTGCGTATCCATGACTACAATTGATTGTTTTTGATAGTTTCTCTCCTCCTTTTCAATTACACTCAATTAATATCATTATCATTGTTTACTGTTGTTGTTGTTGTTTGTCCTTTTTTTCATTAAAATTGGTTCCTGTAATTATAATGTTATTACTATAAGTACTGTTGATGGTATTGGTTTCATTGCGATCCTTTATTTTAGGCAGTGGTTGCTCATTCATGTGGATATTTTCCAACTTCTCACATTTCTTTTCTTTCATCCAAGATTTTTGGTTTCTTTTCCAACATTTTTCTTTCAAGTTCAGTTTTTGCTTAGATTTTATAATCCTTCCTTTATTTCTGTTCTCCCTTCCTTGGTTGATCTCCCGTCCAAGCCTGCCTTTGCTGAAGGCAAAAGGCAGTCAGCTTTAGAGGAGATAAAAGGACGAATGGGAAATTCAAGAATCATTCTTGCCGCAATAAGCCTACTCAAAGTGGATCTATTGATATCTTGTTGATTCGGCGAGAATCGAGAAAACTGCCAAAACAAACGTCATATATATATATATATATATATATATATATATATATATATATATGCACACGTGTGCAGATATGCACACACACTAAAGTCTACAGCTCAATGATGAAAAAAAGGTTCTTTCACTCAGCAAATATTTATTTTTCAGTAGAGAATTTCACTTGTCAATTCGTTAAATTCAGTGATAAATATTAATCACATGCATCAAACGATGTGCAGTGAAATATTTCATCAAAATTCTGCTAATAACTACGTGTCCAGATGGATATGAACTGACCGAGATAGATAGGTAGAGGATGGGGTTGAATTGAGATAGATAGATAGATAGATAGATAGATAGATAGATAGATAGATAGATAGATAGATAGATAGATTTAGAAATGGGGTAATATTTCAAAGAAACAGGGTATTGTAGGAAAAAACTGAAGGTTAGATAAATTTAGCAAAAAACAAAAAGAAAAGGAAAAAAAACATATTGGAGGGAAATCAAGATGAGGCGTATGAATTGGTTGCTTTTGTACCAACTGTTATAATTAGGAAAAAAGGTAGCAAGGAGATAAGAAATAAAAAGAAAAAAGAAAGAATATGTTGCAAGGAGCAACACCTAAAGGAAGAGAACGAATAGGAGCAAGGGAGAAAGAGGAAGAGAGAAGAGTCAAATATAGGCAGCAATATTTCTACTACTGTACGAATCGCAGAATGTACACACAAGGCTAATGTTCCACAGCTGACAACACGGTGTATATACTCAGCCTGCAACAATTTAAAAGGATAAAAAAAAGACATTACGTATCTTGAATATAGATAGACAGAGATATATACACGGATATCTATACACGTGTGTGTATGAGCATGTGTAATATTTATCTATAAGATATTTGTTTTAAAAAGGAATGTATTTAGAGGTACACACGCATCTATATTTATACACGTGTATCTACCCCATATTGAAGAAAACCTATGTGTAGGGTGTTCGTTAAAATGTTGCTCGGAATCTGTATGGAGGATGCAAAATACAAGCTATTTTGTAACTGAGACAATCGTGAGTCTATACAATTATTTCATATTCATTTTCTTTTTTCCATGTTATATGTTCGTCTATTATTTTTATTTTCAATTCAAACTTTACCTGAGTGCTTTTCTATATTCATAACATTTACTTTGTCATTGTTTTTCTCCCTTCGGTTTTACCTATTCAACCTTTAAATACTCTTTCCCTGACCTCCTGACTTTGTTGCTGTATCGAGCATAAACTGCTTACCTTCTACTGGTCATCAATTCTGTCCGAAGGTGTGAGGGGGGGACTATTTGAAAACACCCCATGTCTCAAATTGAGGTGCCCAAAATCTTTCTAAATAGTAATTGACCTACTAAATATCTACTGACATTATGCAATAACATGGATATATATGTATATCGTCGCAAGACTTTTTATCGAATCTTATTTTCATCGAAACGACTTTTTATCGAAACAATATATCATTGAAACGTAAATCAATGTATATATGTGTATATACGCACACACATATATTCAATGTTTGAGTGCTTATTTCTATGTATGTTTGTGTGTTTATTCCTGTGTCTGTTACATGTAACTAAATGCTATTAATGTCGATCTGTAAATAAATGGATTAATAGACAGATAGGCAGTAAACACTAACGTGTAAAAGTGCACTTTTAATCACAGAGAAAATAACAAGAGTAATTAAATGAGTAATGACATCAGAAGGCATCACTTACAACCGAATTGCTTGTGTGTTATATTTATTTATATAAAGAAATTACATCACAGTAATCGAACGACCTTTAAGCAAATTCCCCCAAAGTGAGTCGATGATCATTGTCCTCTGTATGAACGATTCTATTTCATTTCTTTTGTATAGATTTCAAATAAATTGCTTCCACCGTTACCAGATAAATTGACGACAGTGTAATTACAGAAAAGGAAAATGAGAAGAGTGTAGGTGAACAAACCCTCAAAAGGGAGATAGATAAATAAGTAGATACAGATAGATTGCAAGTGATAAAAAAAGAGCTAGACAGACAGATAAGGAGAGACGGAGAGACAAGGAGAGACGGAGAGTTTGTTCACCTGGGAGAACATCATCAATATCTGGTATTTTCTTTTCTGTGGACAATGTACAAAAATTATAAAAATTTCAAATGACAGACAGTCAAAGAGATCAGGCTTGTTAACCACCTCTGCCATATTTTCATCTCACATCAGTCTTTATTGCTACTGCTATAACTCTTTCTCTGTCTATATTACCTCGGGAATCAATGTTTAATCTACAGAAAGTCTTTCCGTCCTTATCATTTTGCTCCAGTCGCCTCGGTTCTATGTTGGCCGAGCGGTTAACGAGTTAATGGACACAGAGAGCTGAGTTGAAAATCCAACTGAGACTGTTTTTGTTTGCTTTGCACTAATGCCCTTGGGAGAGGCATGCACTGTCTCTCTTCCAAGCTATGGGTAAAATAGCACAAAGTGAATTGAATAACACCAATTCGAGTGCTTGTCGCCTATAAGTCTGTTTCACATGTCGCATTGGGACCATTGACGGCAGTGTAAGGGCACTACTTGTTTTTTGATTGAAAACAACCCCACATAAAAATTACTTACAAAATACCACTATAAGCAATCTACTTTCCTGTTAGATTGCCTACCTTCTCTCATAAGCTAAAATATTTCTTGCTCGACTGATGAAGAAGAAAACTGGAAATATATATTGACCAACACTGAAACTGGAATATCTTGATGACATTTTGCTCTCCTGCCGAATAAAATTGCCCATTAAACATTCCTTTGTCTATCTTTCATTCGATAGTTTTGATATTATTTAATGTCTTGTAAAGATCATAAACACCATAAGCGTGGCTGAGAGGTGAGGGAAAAAGGTCTATTTGAAAACGGCCCTGGGGCCCCAAATGGATGGGGCCTCAAAACTAAATAGTAGTTTATTTACTACATTTCCACTGAGAAATATTACTAAATATTGGGGTGAGGACCTTCCAGTATCCCAGGCCCCAAATCCCCTAAATCTCTTGCTATACCTCTGCTGAACATCTTGAGATTTTAAAGTCAAATAATCTACAAATTGATGTTTTTTTGTGAATTGCTTTCATTTAGATAAGAATTAATGTTTTGAAGAGCTCTTTCTGTTTGTTCTTTATATTCTATGGGGATCAATACGGATGACTATAAGAAGGCGTGAGTGTGTTTATCTATGTACAAGGAGATAAGTTTATCATTCAATCATATTTACGAATACATTTTTTGGTAGTGTTTTCCTAGAATATGTGTGTGTGTGTGTGTGTGTGTGTGTGTGTGTGTGTGTGTGTGTGTGTGTGTGTGTACAGGCTTATGAGTAAAACAGTATTATATGTCTCTATGTATGAATATAATCTGAGTTATAATAATACAATTCAAGTTGAATAGGTTCGAATTTCCTGCTCACACAATCATACATACATTTATAGAGACGTGGAACTGTTAGGCTTCATACAGCGAATGCAAAAGTATCCGATACATTGCAAAAGACTTAATTATGATGTACTTATACAGCGTCAAAATTGACGGAAATTGGATCAAAGATTTCAGATTTTTTGTATATAACAAATTTTCGGTGTTCACTATTTTGTCAAGGTTTTTGTGTTTGTGTTAATATAAATCTTTGGTTCCAAATTTTTCAATTTTGATGCTGTAAAAGTATGATGAAATGAATTTTTTGCAGTGTATCGGACACTTTTTACTCTCACTGTATATGTGTAAATGTGGATGAGTGGGAAATTTATTCGTTTGTGTCTATGTGGAAGTGTTGATAGTGTCGGTCACGTGAGCACAAAAGTATCTCCATCCTTCCTCCTCTTTACTCTGACCCCACCCCGAAAACCTTCACACTGTATTTACACTTGGATGTTCCTGTTTGGCGTAAAGTAAGAACCTGAAGACATCATGAAATACAAGATCTTCACCGTTTCCGACAAGATCATTACTCCTACCTCTCCTTCTTCCTTACTTTCTCCCTTTCTCTTTCTTTGCCTCTCTTCCCCCCTCTCTTCCCCCTCTCTCTCCCCCTCCTCCCAACTACCAAAGTTTTCAAAGTTTTATTATTATCCTTGTGAATCTCCCATCAAATCCTTTACGCTAAATTGAAGTTTATTAATATCCCCCCCTCTCTCGCCTTCTCTCGCTTTCTCTCACCTTCTCTCACCTTCTCTCACCTTCTCTCGCTTTCTAACTGCTTCTCTCATTCGGTATGTATTAATCTATCTCATCCAATATTGCAAATACATTTTATCTCATTCAATTCGCTCCACATTTTATTAGTGAATCTATCGCAACCATTTTATTATTAGTTCATTTTTCTTTCACACACACATATGTATGTGTGTGTGTATGTGTGTATGTGTGTGTGTGTGTGTTTGTGTGTGTGTGTGTGTGTGTGTGTGTAGTTACCTTTCAATGGTTTCAGTGGTATATTAGTTTAGCTGGTGGTATATACATATATATACACACACAACCACACACACACACACACACACACACGCACACACACACACACACACATATATATATATATATATATATATATATATATATATGTATATATATATAAACATATATATATATATATGTATATATATATATATACATATATATATATATATATATATATACATATATGTATATATATATATAGATAGATAGATAGATAGATAGATAGATAGATAGATAGATAGATGGATAGATATCTCCTGAAACCATATGAAAGTTACTCACAAGCTACTGAAGATTGGAACCTCTCCCAAAACATGTACAGCATATTGATTACTTCATTTGTGAATTGATTAGTTGACAAATAAATTCTCCATATACTTTCACTCCTATGTCTGTTTCATCCCCTATTGTCCATGTTTATATATCATAGGGTTATTTATTGAATTTTAGCGAATAAATTATGTCAAGACAGAAGAATAGCTTTTTTTTCCTTTTTTTTTTTTGCGATATCCTCGATTTGGGGGTGAAAATGTCGTCGGACGTTAAAAGGCTGCTGTTGCTGACGATGATGATGATGACGATGATTAATATAGTGATGATGATGATGGTGGTGGTGGTGGTGGTGATGATGAAGAAGAAGAAACGAAATGAGGTTGAATGAATCGACGTTAATCGAGTAGTTGTGTACAGTTTTTCAGTATGTTATATCACTCTCACATTAATTTCTTCATTCTTCCTTTTTTTCTGCTATTTGTTCCCACTTCTTTCGCAGAAAGTTTGGAGTCTTCTGCATCTGCCTCATCTCAGGTAGCAAAGCAATTTATTTTTAGGTTCTTCTAAAGACTTGCTTACCTCTTCTCTTCATCAGGTAGAGTTCCTATGCTTGTTTGTCCCTCAGCCGATGTGTGAGGTACTGATAAGTTTGCCGCCATTCCTTTTTTCACCTTCTCTCCACTCCAACTGAATTAGTTAAGCCAATGTTTTCTGTTACATTCAAATACACATATACTGTTCCTTATATATCAGTTTTTATAGATACAGATTTGAAAAAAAGGATCACCGATGCTAGCTATCTAGTTATATGTATGAGCTTACATGAATGAATGCGCCTATGTATGCACGTGCTATATGTATACGAGGATATGTCCTTAAGTCTGTTGTCTCACACATGGTTATTAGCTAAAATTTGATCAGAAATTTTCACTCTACGTTTAATATTCATCAATGAATTCAGTGGATCCCCATGGAAGGAGTTTAAATTGAAAAATAAATATCTATGGAGCAAAAAAATGCTTCTTTTGTCTTCAGGCTAAAGATTTATTTCTGTATCTACGTAGGTAATTGACATTGTGGGTAGAGTGGTATTTTTTCATAGCCAACGCCCTTTTCACCAGGGTAAAGTAAGCATTCTGTTCAAGGATCAAAGTTCAAATCTATCGAACTTTATTTGTGTAAATCAAGATGTCAGTGACTTAACGGTTAACGGTGCAAATATATGAAATCAACCAGCCGAATTCAAAATCCGACCGAGACTGGTTACATTCACTTAACACTAAAGTCCTTAGGAGAGACATGGATCCATCTCTTCTCCAACCGACTATTGATGAAAAAGCAGGGCATACTATGTTTTCTAGCCTAAGGGGCAACCAGTGTAATCATCCTAGAATCCAAAATCTGCTCACTAGAAAAGTTCAGAATCGGTGAGCTCAATTAGCCACAAACCTGGGATATGGGAAAGGTCGTAGATCAGCAATGGACACTAAGGATGACGATGTTCTATTTGAATCTACCAATATATAGGTGTGTTAATCAATTAAGGGGTAAAGTGAGTATACATGCACACACACACACACACACACACACACACATACACACACACACACACACACACACACATATATATATATATATATATATATATATATATATATATATACAACTTTTTCTTTCTTCGTCAGTATTGATTTTTCTATTCATTTTTATAAACGTTTTATGAAATTATTCTACTGTTCAAGTTGACTTCGATCTTATCTGCACTGTATTTGCACCTTTTGACACGCATTCTGTCCCATCCCCTCCTCATAGTTGCACATACACATAAATGTACATTTTTGTCACACACACGCATACGTGCATGCACAGGCGTACACACACACACACACACACACACACACACACACACACATATATATATGTATGTATATGTATGCATGTATGTATGTATGCGATTTAACAAAAAAGCCATTGGTGATGAATTGAAAAAAACTAATCCAAAAAACTATCACCTCTATCGAGTTAGTCCCTTTGTGAGTTTGAATACTGACTCACAATGGGGTACTGCTCACAAATGACAGCGCAGAAAAAGTCCGTACATAATTTGGATCGTGCAAACTGTTAAAATTTCTCCACCTTTCAAGTGGCATGTTGTATATAAATATTGTTAATTTAGTCAATCAATTTCAATTTCAACTGAACATCTCAACATTGTTTCCATTTATCAATGTATTTGCCCAAATCTATCGATCTGTTTATGCATCTATCTATTTATTTCTCAACGTTTCTTTCTATACAAGTGAGTATGCATGTAGTTGTCACTTTTCCAGTTGCACCAGATTCCTATATTGATCATTATTAATCTTTCTCTGTCAGTCTCGAAATCTTTACTCCTATACTTACGCCTTTAGACACACTGAAGTCTTGTTAACATACACACACACATACACACACAAACACACACACACACACACACACACACACACACACACATATATATATATATATATATATATATATATATATATATATGTGTGTGTGTGTGTGTGTGTGTATGTATGTGTGTGTTATGCTTCCATGTGCCTATGGCTACTTCATTCAGATATCAGTCTTCATTTCTTCTTAATAATCTGTTAATAAATTGGCTTGCGTAGATATCAACCAAGCAAAATTCGGACGGTAAAAGTCACGAGAGAAATATGATAAGGCCAAAAAGGGTTAAAGTGTCCCGTTTCAAAAAGGACAACTCCTAATGGAGTATGGAGGTCAATAACAAAGTCTTGGTTTCGGTTGCGTGTGTTAGCAGAGTGATCCTTGCAAGTTTCAAGCCTGGTCGATTTTGACCAAGAATCATTTATTTTAGATAAAATTGAGAACCTTTTCAATTATGTTACTAAGAAGTTACTTACTAAGCTTTGCTTGCCCAGGCACACATGTCTCAAGTTGTTTACAGTTTCTCAGTGGTCACTCATCAAAATACTGAGTAGACTCATGGCTCTTTAACTTCGGTTATTTGGCAGGGACCAGTACTTTTAGAGTGACTTAATCGTAAGTCTAGTAAGATTATGTAGATGGATTTTTCCAGACAGTCTTCTGAGGGAAATGTCTTAGTTAATATCAGTGATGAATAGTCTTATTAAACTTCATTCTTAAAAGTGTTTCAACGAATCTCGGAGAAAAGTTTTGAACTGGCTGAGGAGGCAAAAAGATTATTTGAGTTATTCAATTCACTCGTAACAGGTTGCTGTTGTTATTGGAACTCACTGAAAATTTTGAAAGGTTAAAAAAAGGTTGAGAAATCATTTCTGTTCAATATGCTATCTAACGTCAGAGAACGTTCGAATAAGCTGACTGAAATACATTAGCTAGCTTTCATTTCGAAAGGAATTGAAACTGTTGTTCAGAAAAATTTTAAATACCGCCACATTTCGGAAGTATTTATTTGAGTGAATAGACTATAAGTGCAACAAAATAAGATCTAAAATATAAATTGGCCAATATTGAGAAAAGTCCAGGAGGCGCAGCGCAACTAAAGATGTAGTCATACACACAGATGTATGAGTTTCCTATCAATTGATAAAAAAAGGTTAGCATATGCGATTATTTCTGTATTTGCAAATGTTTGTAATTGGGTAAGTTTACAATCCGTTAATTTATGCTCAGTCTGAAACATTTAAATCTCAGAAGTGAATAAACCTCTGGGTGAGAAATCGCATTCCTCTTCTCCGAGGTCTCACGAGAGCAGCTTCACCAGTTTCTTTATCTCTCCTAATCATCCGATGCATCGCTAATCCTTCAGGCTTCCCGAATAAAAGTAATGAGAGTTCAAGTATCGCCAAAAGTATTATTTCCAATCCGAGTTGCTTACTGCCGATAAGATGAAAGTAAAGCTAGTTCAAAATTCAATAGTAATGGACAATGTTTTATCAAATGAACTGAAAAAAAATTACATATTTTATTTTTGCATTTGCCTTTCTCTGAGTGTATCTGGTTTCAGTAGACTGAAATGCTAACATCCTGTGCTTCTACTTCACGGCAAACAAGCGAGTTTTCATGAGCGCCTCTGAGTGAGAAAAAGGAGAAATGAAGAACAAAAAACAAAGACGAGCAATAAAATGAAGGAGATTCACAATATCATCGGTTATCATCCTATTTAAAGGTGGAAATAATGATGGAAATGAGGAACTAGGTACATATTAAGGCGGTATCTAGGATTTATGTTCAGGGATCTCACCAAGTTCCATCAGAGATGAATGAAGTGAACTCGTACAGCTGAGGGTTCCAGACCACTGTGAGCCAACGCGAACAATTCTTTTTTAAGCATGGCCGGTTTTGAGACTGTTTTGAGTAATATAAAAACATAAAAAATCAGAATTAAGAATACGCCGTAGTCACGCTGAAAGGTGGAAGCTTGTGCGAAGAGAGGGGAATCTGAGGAAAGCTTTTCACACATTTGTTATTCACCCGGTTACTACAATTTTGAAGACCACTCATGTGGTGACATACACAGAGACATTTCACCGTCACACGGTAATGCTTTTGTTGTAACTAAAACACACGGAGTTCTCATGAGACCTCTTTTTGATTTCTAGCACAAAAAGGAACGCAACGGGAGTGTAAACCACATAACCAGTAAATGTAGTATAATATCCCGGACGAAGTACAAGAATAGGTACGACAGGATCACAACTGTTATACACCCTGTACGATGCTAACGACCCGGATTCACCCATGTAGACAAATGGTATCAGCACAAACCAGTCTGTCCTGAAAAGTGAAAGCAACGAAGGGCTCTGGAACTTGTTCATCTAAACCAACGACCCCGTCCAAGTGAGAAGACCGGACCTGTTAGTTGTGGACAATAGAGTTGGTTGTACCCGCAGATCACAGAGTGAATATAAAAGAGGATGAAGAGCTAGGGAAATACCAGGACTTGACAATGAAGCTGGAAAAGTCTGTAACAGGAAATTCAGGATGGTGCCAATGATAGTAGGCACAGCCAAAACTGTCCCAAAGATATTGAAAACATGATTGGAAGAGCTACAGATAAGAAGGATGATTAAAACTGTGCAGACCACAGCACTACCGTGTTCTGCACAAATATTGCGAAGAGTACTTGGAATATGAGACCTCCAGTCGTCAACAATGGCCCAACAGTTAGGATGAAAAAAGTATGTGTAAGTAAAGGTAGAATCCTGAAAAAAAAGCAAAATCAAAGAAGAAAAACGCTATAACATGGGTTGACTGAGAGGACGTCTATGACATGATCCTAGAACATTGAATATCAGAATGCCTAGATATGTTCAAAATCTCCAACAACTTAGAGTAGTTTATGGCAAATTCAATGGGAAACTGGAAAGTAGAACTAACTGCAGTAGAACAATTATTAGCCGAGATCAACATTTTCCTGAGAGATTTCATATCGCCAGTAGTAGTCATTATAGCAACGATATTGCGAAAATGCTTCTCACGGAATCGTAATATAGAATATAAATTCACTAAATCACAAGAAATATCAACATTGAAGTTTTTAAGAATTGTTTTTTAAAAAATGGTGACCTTGCCAGGACATGGGAATGGAGTAGTAAATAGAGAAATGTGCTGATGACATGATTATGGAAACGAGAGGAGGAAAGGAACCCCCAATCAGGAAATTATAGGGCTGTTGAACAGGAAAGTGATCTGCAAGTATCTAGGGAATACTGGATGCAGATTCAGACAAAAAGATTGAAATAAAGAGAAAAAGAAGAAGGAAAATCTTGGAAACAGAAGTTTACCAGAAGAGACATGATTGAAAGATTGATACATGTACAGAATAGAAGAAATAAACTGATTATTGGTGGTCCAAACGATTCGATAAGAGCAAACCTAAGGCCAAGATTCAGAGCACATAGCAAAATAGTAAATGCTAACTCTGGGGAGATAGAGATAATAATTCATTAAGAGAATTTAGCAAACAAGCTCAGATGGACTGCAAGAATTGACATGACTCGGTAAGAAACGTGGGAACTGTGGGAAAAACTTGCATTGAACCATCCAAACTACAAGTATATACACAAATCAGAATGCGTGCTAAAAAGGAAATTCTCTGTGTTTTTTTTTATTCAAACGGATCATCCAGGACAAATGACAAAATTTAGTTATTGTGAACACGGAGGAAATTTCTCGCTTAAATGATACGACAGGTACGAAAATCCACAGTACAAATACGTATACCAATGGTGTAAGAACAATCTGTCCTGGAGAAGAGAAAAAGTAAAATGCTTTGAGACCTTGACATTCAAACGGATTACCCAATCCAGACAAGATTTAGTCATCCTAAACATCGGAAAGATCTGTCAGAGGGTGAATATCACTGTCACTTCAGCAAATTAGAAAGAAAATCAATAGATGATAATATATCTTAATCCTTCCAAAGAATTGAAAGGAGTGTGTGTGTTCATTATCATTTGCATGCTTGGAATGGTCTCAGAGAGTCTTGCAAAAGATCAGGAGGATTAGAATTCCGAGGAAGAATCGAAATCAAACTAATGACTGCAATACTAATATCACCAACGATGCCGAAGAGAGTGCTGAATAACTGCAGAGACTTACTATCACTGAATATCCACCCAGTCACCATCTGAGTCACCATATACCACTGGAGTGAAAACCCAACGATTGCATGAGTCATTCTACATCAAATCATCCGATGATCCTCGGGTCTTCCTCTCAGATTTCACTGAAAGAAATCACAAGTGCCCCTGTATCAAACTTATGAAGAAATCCAAAATATTAGGTCAATATCTGTAATAGTTTTGAAATTTAACATCTTTAAAAATTTTGCACAATTTTATGCATTTTGCCGAACGAGCCTTTCGGCTCAACCTCCGACATTTATAGCTCCTTCAAATGGCATGCAAAGCTTTGAAACTTTCTGACTGGAGCTAACTTGTTCAGTAGAATAGTTCGCATTCTTCGTTGAACATAGACCTTCTCTAAGATTCGCATCGCGAGGCCAACTCTTTCTGATTTTATCTAGCTCATCACACCATCTTACTTTCTGTCGGTCACAGCCTCAAGCCTGATCTTTGGAGATCCACGTTCTGAGTTATAGTAATCTATTGTATGTAAATGTACTTCTCCTGCTACCAGGCTCTAAAAATGGCCGAAAATCCCAAACGCAAGGAGACCATGCTCACTTTGAGAACTTCTCACCGAACAGTATGGTAGATAAATCACTCATAGTTTTCCTATCATTTATAATAGATAAAAGCTATATGTAGGCAGTAACCATATTTTTTACTGCCATAGAAGGTCAGAATGATTATTTGAAGTGTCCGATTCTCAGGTAACCTAAAATTGACTATTTTCATGTCCTCATTTGACTATGTTGGCAGTTATCCATGGTTTTCATATTTTCACCATGTTTTCTTGTACACTGAAAGACGTGATTCTGAATGCATACAGAGGGTGTGGAAAAGTTCTCAGATCGAAAAATGATGTCAGTTTTCGGCCCGACCCACAACCAAAAATCTGAGAGTTAATTTGTCACTGTTGCTGGAAAGAGTCGTTTTCTCTATCGTAGAATGTTTTTAGTCATTCTTTCTTTGGTCGGGTCAATAGCTTTTCAGTAACAAAATCATGACAGACCAACTTAAAAATTGAAACCCTGGGAAGGAACTCAGCAACAAGACCTTCCGTCAGCTCATCTCTGATTTTTCTCTTTTTCTATGATCGTTATCAATGAAAAAAATCTCAATTTAGATAGCGATAATTCGTTTCATGTTGATACATGACAGCAAGAATTTTGAATCTTGTAGATGTTTAAAATGAAATTAAATCAAATCTATCAAAGATACGTTTGATCAGATCCCATTTTTGACTTCTGCAGAACAAGTCAGCTCCAGTCAGAAGGTTTCAAAGCTTTACATGCCACGTCGAAGGAGCAACAAATGTCGGAGGTTGGACAGAAGGTCCGATTCGGCAAAATGCATAAAATTGAGAAAAATTTCAATGATTTTAATTTCAAAACTATTACAGATACTGACCTAATATTTTGGATTTCTACATAAGTTTGTTATAGGATCACTTGTTATTTCTCTCAATGAATTCTGAGAGGGTGACCGGGGAGATGTTCTTAAAATTGGGTGATGTGGAACGACATAATAACTCAGCGATTAGTGATGTAACGTAGTCATAGAAATAACTACCAGATGGCAGTTCACCAGAGATAAGACTCGGCGATTTGAGACCCATCCCAAATACTGCTTGAATTTGCCTCAACTGTCGGTCCACGTTTGTTAATAAAAAGTGCAGATTGGAAAAAAGAATAAGCTCGCATTCCTTTGACCTCGAGAAGCTTACCTCTGCACCACAACTGCTGTACCTATTGAGCTACTAGAGCTCTTATAGTTAGTAGAAGGTCAAATCTAACCCTTGAACTTATTTTCCTCATCGCTCAGTGTAATGTTTCTTATTGCTTTTACGGACACTGTTCGTAATAGTAGTAGGATTCATTAAGCCTAGATGGCTGCTATGAAAAGCAACTGGGAATCAAAATGAATGGAAAACTAATTAAAGGAATCATGACACCCATCCGAAAACGTATTGAATGATGAAAACGCTTAATTTCAGAACTTATATCAAACTTTAAAGAACCCCTTTTTGTGGCGGATCTCACAAGCTATTGAGAGCTAATTCGACCCTCTTTGGAGGCTCCATAAATATGATCCTGTGCTAAACTTGGCTTAGTCTGACAAATATGACCAATGATAAGAAGTTTGTAGGGTGATAAAATTAGATGGCTTATCCAGATCTCCAGCCACACATTACTAAGCAACTGAAATAGTGTATCGTCCCCCTTCCTTATGACTTATCGAAAGACTGACTCTCTATTCAGAGTATTGTTGCCGTTTTTGCTTTTATAGTTATTTGGCGTTTATTTAACTGAAATACTTACTGAATTCCCAAGTAGCCTATAATGGTTAGTTTTCCATTGTCAAAGAAACATTAAACTAAGAAGTTCAATGAACACACAATTGAAAGCCATCAAATATAATAAATATTATAGCTAAACCGTCTTATTTATCGCTTTCTATTCTTTTAACAATCAAATTACGAAGTAGATTCTTTGTTTTTTATTTTGTTTTTTGTTTTTTAATGAAGTTAAGGAGAAAAATTACCTTTTTTTTAGAGACGACTTTATTCAGTTCTTCACACTGCCTATTCAGATTTCATGAGATGGAAAAAAGAAATTTTGATTTTACATCTGAAATTTATTAAAATGATCAGATAGTTGCTGGCTTGTAAGGGTAAAGGATGTACAAGGGCAAAACGAGAAAAAAATACGTTTTATTTAAGAAATTGTCATTAAATTGACATGATATTTGGCTGTTTTTGCTGTACAACTACTGATAATACTACTATTTCTATGATTGCTGCCGCTGCTATAGTGAGTGTTCTGTTGCTAACGAGTTATTACGATGCATTGAGGCGAAGACAGACCATGCCATGGCAAAGGCACAAAAACAATAGGAACGAAAGAACTATAGGGGAAAAGATCTGCTACTTCGTTACCAGACTACTACTAAGACTACTACTATTATTATTGTTGTTCCTGATGTTGTACTGGGATTCTCTGAATTTAGCGACGTAGAAGAACGGGGCGAGGAAGGAGACTGAAGATGTAGTGGTAGTGCTTGATCCAAGATGGGATGGTTAAAACAGATGATGTTCGGAAGAAACAGATTCTTTGAGCTACTCGCCCAGGAACTGAAGAAAAGAGAAATCGAACTTTGGAGCGAAGATAAGTTAGGATAGCAGAAGTAGTGGGTTGAAAAAATGACTCCAGATTCGGGACAGTGAATCGTCTGATTCTCCTCAACATTTCTTTCCTTCCATTCTTCTTTCCCTCCCGTTTTATTTCCTCTCATCCTCTTCATTAGAAATATGATATATATATATATATATATATACATATATATATATATATATATATATATATATATATATATATATATATATATATATATATAGATAGATAGATAGATAGATAGATATATATATATATATATATATATATATATATATAGATATAGATATAGATATAGATATAGATATAGATATAGATATAGATATAGATATAGATATAGATATAGATATAGATATATAGAGAGAGAGATGCCATACTACGGTGTAGGAAAATTGTGTTATTATAGAAATCTTCCGAGTCAAGGACCGGGTCTGCTTGTTTTGAAAATCAATCTGAAATGTTGGCTTTAATCCAAACTCGAACAACAACTGAAAACCAAATAACAATAATTTCAGCCATCAAGCAGTCGACAGATAGATACATAAATAGATAGATAGATTTTTTACCAGTCACATACTATGGAGGTAGAAAATAGTTTCTATTTCTATCTTTTCTGAGACTATAAAAACTTATCATATCTCTCAATCTATCATTGACCTTGTAACTAATATCCATGCGTATCTATGTCCTCTATATCGATCAATTTCATTCATATGCAGTCGATTTGTATCCCAATCTTTATAACTGTTTCATACTCAACAGAATATTCAATTCGTCTATCTGATTGTTACACACAGATAGAAATTGTTTTGCAAAGCATTGAATATTGTTTTTTCAAATAAATAATAAACAGAACATACGAAAGAAGTAAAGTATATGATGATAACTAAGCCGTTGGTTGCACAAAATATATATGTATACATATATATATATATATATATATATATATATATATATATGTGTGTGTGTGTGTGTGTGTGTGTGTGTGTGTGTGTGTGTGTGTGTGTGTGTGTGTATGGTGAATCAGTATCCGTAGCTTGAGATTAAATGAATACTGATCTGAATTTTTTGTTTGATCCAAGGTTGATAGAGAAACGTAAGGTTTAGTGCATTGACAAGGAAGGTAGTAATGTTGAAAAATAGATATTCATTGTGTAGAATGAATGCTTATTAATATGCATGCGTGTATGAGAATATATTTATATACATATATATATATTTAAATATATATGTATGTATGTATGTATGTGTGCGTGTGTGTGTGAGAATATATAATCTATTGTCAACTCACTGATGCATCCACATACAATCATTCTCTTTATATAGACACAAAAGCATATTTATCTTTTATATATATATATATATATATATATATATATATATATATATACATATAATTACCAACATAGCGACGTATCTCGATAAAGTCTTTCCCTTCATACATGCTTACACACATACAACAATTCACAGACTCACATGCACACACACACATATATGTATATATATATGTGTGTGTGTGTGTGTGTGTGTGTATTAAATGTGCCTACATGATAAACTACTTCATCTGTTGATACTTTACATTTGATTGTTTATTAGACATATTGACTAATGTATTGAGCAAAAACTCTAGAAACTCCACTTTTAAATCACTTCAAGATTGCTTATACATCATTGACTTGTGGCCAAACTTCGTTTGAGTTGAGCAATCTCAAACCTGGCCATTACCTAGGTAGGTGAGTGTCAGGGAATACTAGCTGCCGTAATCAACTGGGGATCAATTCCTGGCCTAGTCAAACCGAAGACTTTTAAAATGGTACTGTATGATTCACTGCTAATAAAAAAAAAGTAGGATTGAGTGTTCCAACTAGCCTCGTGGTGAATGGGTTGGGATAGAGCTAACAACTCTAGATTGGAAAAAATATCTCTAACAGAAACATTGTTGAAACGTTTTCAATGGGCTACGCTCCTCATGGAGTAAAGATCTCAACGAACATATTGTTGCAAAAGCATTTGGTAATACTGGAAATTTATAAGTACTTAACTGGTCGGGAAAACGGTTTACCTCATCATTTGTGTCCTTAGCGAGTATAATGTGTGGACACATTTGAAAGAATCCTTAAACATCTTGCACTCCAGTACAAATTATTTGAAAATATCTTGTGAGTCTACAAAAAAATGTTGAAAAATTGCAGGTTGAAGAAAAATGGAAATTAAATATCTATGTCAACGGATAAAAGTTAACATTCATCACTTCAATGTTTGCACAACCAGTTAAAGCAAAGCAAGAGAGTTTATAAACCAGTGATACCGCAACTTCAAAGTACACTGCAAGTATCTCCTAAGTGTGCTATTTAAATTCTCCAGATATGCAAACCTATTCGAAGCCTTTCACGTGTTCAGTGCGGGTATTACATCCGTCCCGTATCCACCACGGAGATGCAAATTTAGTGGCTGTATCACAATATGCTGTGAGATTTTAATCTTCTTGACGAGAGAAGAAAGGAAATTGGGTGATGGGATGATATATTTAATTTCTTTTTTTACTTTCTATCAGTCAAATATATTTATCTGTAAATTATTTGAACCACTATAAAAGGCTAAATTTTGTAAGAGTGCCCAGGAGATATTTTGCTTCTGCCCATTTTACTGCTTGCAATATTATTCTATACATTTAATGTATGGATGTAGATATGTAAGAAGGGGGAAAAGTATGAAAGGGAGGAATACCTGCATGGACGAAGTGGTTCCCATTGTTTCCCAATGGATGTCTCTCGGAAATTTGATGAGAGAACTTACTGTGATTTTTTTTCTTATCGTTCATGTCGACTTAGCTCGCCATTGACGTGCCATAAAAAAATAAAACGTATGGATAAGATGTGATATCGATTCAGTTCAAGTTTTCCTCAAATCTTCCCAAATCTATAAATCAGTACGTTGGCATATCAATTCAACATTGCCATTTTGAAAAGTAAATATGTGATTTTAAAAGAGTCTTTGAAAGAGGCAGACAGAAAACCTTTCTAAGAGAAACAGAGATAATCAAGATATAAGTGAAAAGTGCTAATTAACGATATCGTCTTTATTCATTTTCTTTCAATGCAGAATGCACTGACGTTCACATAACCAGAGTCAGTTGGCAAAATTTATGAATGAAAGAAATCTATCTGATAAAATATCATTTAATTATCTTTCATATTACTGAATAAATATCGATACTTTTCCACTTGGTGATGCAAAAGTTTTTCTTCATATATATATATATATGTGTGTTTGCATGTGCACGTGTGTATCTGTATGCGTGTCTGTATATGTATATGTACAATCCTCAAAAAATTATTCAATCAACCTAAGGCTACTTATCATCTCGTGTTCATACTATAACTTGTAATGAAGGCAATATGGATATCGATCGATGATAATCTGATATGATAATTGCTTACATACGAACTGAAGGCACCTGCATAGAGATCGATGGAGGACCATTTGCTGGTGCAGTTAGTTTGATTCTCACTAGGTGCCCTACTTTTGTGGCCTCGTACTAGACTGAGTTTTGATGGGAAAAAACTTATCTAGAACTTTGTTGCTACCATCTTAACGCATCCGGGCGATCATCAAGCAACTGATCTATTTACGCTCTATTTTTTTAAATATTCAGCTCTATGACCATACATAAAGCAACCCTTAAAATCAGCAACGACATATATATATATATATATATATATATATATATATATATATATATATATATATATATATATATATATATATATATATATATATATTATTGTGTCATCCACAGACAGCTGTTTCGATGTATTACATTTCTTCAGTGGTTATAGACTTTCCATTATCCCTTCCAGTACCATGATGCAGGATTCAAACCTTCGCTTCAGACGCGGGGGCCGATATCCTACTGAGCTACGGAAACGGACAGTCAGTAAGGTTGAATTTAAGTGATATATTTATTCATGCATAAATTCCCCGTCCACCAGAGTGCTCTATTCCAATAGAGGAGCATTAATAATGTGCACTCAATTCAACCTGTGTCGCAGCACACATGCTGTGTAGATGTTCGTGGTTCATGTATAGGTTTATTTCTCATGAAAATTCAAACAAAATATTATGTATGTGAAGTTTCATTCTTGAATATATATATATATATATATATATATATATATATATATATATATATATATATATATATATATATATATTATTGAAATTTATGATCCGACAGAATAATTATGTAGCTTGCATGGAGAGATCACAATACAGCACTATATATCAGAAAGAAAACGGGTATCCGAGCCATCATAGAATCCATTAGAAATCTAAAATGGCAATGGGCTGGTCATGTTGCGAAATGAAAGACAACCGATGGACATCACAAGTCACAGCATGGATCCCCGGAGACTACATGCAAAACCAAGATCGACAAAATATAAGATGATGAGATGAACAAGGCAAATTCAGAAAATATTGGCTCCACGATACCCATGATAGAGAAATGTGGCGAATCCTGGGAAAGGTCTATGTCCAACGACAGGCGTTAAAAGACTGATGATGATGATGATGATGATGATGATGATGATGATGATATTGAAACGTAGTTTTCTTTAATTGTTTATTCTATATACGTTGCCTTGGCCAAATAGTACATTCACTGTGTGATAACGAGCGATCATTTCAAATAAGAGTTTATATGTTATATAACGCAAATATAACACAATTTGTAATCGCGCACACACACATATATGTATGTATATATACACATATATATATATATATATATATATATATATACACACACACAGTATATGTGGTACAAATCAGGCTAGCAGTATAACATAATATAATTATATATGAATAATATAAAGCCACTTCTGAAATGTATAGGATTTATTTCATAAAGTGCTCGATACATACAAAATTTTACTCATGGAGTTGAGTAGTTTTAGAGTAGAGCTGGAAATAAATAGTAGATTGTGGATTCGCTACACAAAGTTGCTCATGTTTCTGCCCTCTTCGGGCCTCTTCAGGCGAATGAATGTCTATGTTTTGGGGGGTTTATTTATAGGGAATTTGGTGAGAATGTTGTGAGTGTGGTAGTGGGTGGTGTGGGAATATTCATTTTGTCAAAGGGCTTTGAACTCCATATAGGGGCCATTCCTGCAAGGATGCTTAGTAGTGGTCTGGAAGTAATTTCTATTTTGACCTAGGTGTCTTAGCATTGGGTTTTATAAGAAAGTGAAGCAGATAACTCCCAGGGTTACCATGATGATTTTATTCCTTTTTCTATGGAAGAATGACACGAAATCATAACCTGCATATGCGCAGACCACTCATCATAACTAAAGTTTCAGTTTTAGGGCAAAGCGTGTCTGGTCAAAGGAGAATGCAGAGGCCTGTGTGGAATTTAGAAATTTGATGGCTATCACAATCACATTCATAGCATATAACATAATCACCATGGAACAATTGCAATAGAGCCGAAATGCTTACCGAGATAGATTGTGGTCTTCTTCTTTCCTTATATGATATTGATCTTCATATGCCATTGTTCATAGACTTGAACCCCTTTATTTAGTCACAATTTGCATGATTTTCACTATATGTGACCCTTAACAGCTGGAATAGAAGTCTCTCCGTCTTAAAGCTTACTTTCTGTTGTTCCCATGAACTTGTGATTTCCATTTGGCCTACAATCATAATTATCGTCCGAACAACCACTGTGTTCGATTGTTTCTTCTTATTGTCACGGATCTTTATCACGATCAGGAGCATTAATATTTCAGACATGGTTCCAAACTCGCCATTATATGCATGGCCCTAAAATTTATATTCAACATTTCCGTCATATCACGAATGGTATGCTCTTATTTTCATAATTTTTCGTTTTCTTTTGTTTCCATCCTGTGATCGGATGCTACAGCTTTATGTACGATCTGACTGACCCTCTTACTATTGATTACATCTGTAGCATTATTTGCTCTTATCCATTGTCTTCACTCACTGCTCAGTATGGCACAGCAGTTTTTCAAATTTTCCTCCAATATTCTAGTTGACTTTGGTAATGCTAATTTCTGGATCGTCCCATTCTTCTGTGGAATTCCAGTTCTTCTGTCTTCCTTGCTAGACTCTTTAATATTGTTTCAACAACGATAGAGTCAACGATAGATATCTGAAAAAATAGCCATAACCAATAACTTAACTATTATTGTAGAGCTGTTTTTTTCTCGCTATTTCTGCTCTCGTTAGGGTCGTCTCAGAGGCAAAACTGGAGGCCCAGAAACATATACTTATGATATTTAGAATTGATTTACCGTATTTACCAGATGATAAGACGGAAATATTTCCTGAATATTTTTGATAATAGGTACAAAATGCAATGATTAGTTGTGACCAAAAGAAAATGACACAATAGGGTCGGCAACTTGGACTTGCCAGTACGATAAACTGTTTAACCCTCGAGTATTTTCCTAAAAATTAGGAAGTGTGTCTTCTCACTTGCAGCATCTTACCAACCCGGAAATACAGTCATTTAAATAAAAACATTTTTTTGACACAAAGAAAATTTTTAAGAATTTTTCTTTCATTTTATGTCGTTTAAATCTTCAAATAATCCCATCAGGTTCAGGAAAACAATTAATTTAAAAAGAAATAAAATATAAAATAAAAATCAGAAACTAATTCTTAGAGCAAATATAATATTATAGAGCGTTTCAAAAAATATCAATAAACCCACTCTTTTAATTTGATCAAAGGTTCATTAATCAAAACAACGACGGTTTATGTAACAAATCAAGAGAAGGCAAACTATTTTTTACGGATCATAAGGGAATAGGAAGTTTTTTTCTCGAAATAGATATACATATCGAAAGCAAGCAAGAATAAAACAATAATTAGGGGGAACATATATATATATATATATATATATATATATATATATATATATATATATATATATATATAATGTGATTTTTCCACCTTTCAATCCAGAGAAAAGGATGGATTTTCTTTTCCTTTTTAAAGAACCAAAATATAATTAATGAAATCCATCTGGCAAAGTTTTGCGTTAACAGAAATAATGATTGCTAAATATCATTTCAGACGGAAAGAAATCTTTTCAACAAATTTCATATTATTGGAATCAAAAACTCTAACGCTTTTAATAATGGTCACATGAAAAGTTTTGCGGACTACGTTGACCTGTCCGAAGATGTGTGGATCCTTCTGACCTAAGCAAGTCTAGTAATTAGTACACATAATATACTCAAACCATTGAACATGTTTTATTGTCATATGTGCCGTTATTTCATCCTCGGGCAACGCCAGGATTTTCGCTGCAATATTAGCAAAGAAATGAAAAAAAGTCGGAAAACCCTGCTAGTATTCATATATATATATATATATATATATATATATATATATATATATATATATATATATATATATAATAGAAACTACGGATGATCTACAAAACATGTCGAGTTACTTCATAGGGAAATCTAAAAAAAAGTAATGTTAAAGATCAAGACAAGAAAGCCAAAAGCTATGTTTACTGATTGGTCCCGAAAAAGACCATAAGATTAGAAAGTGAAGCTGTCATCATCATCAGTTTTGTAATGTCCATCGTTGAATATAGACCTTTCCCAAGATTCGCCACATTTCTTTATCATGGGCATGGCAGAGCGAGTATTTCCTGAATTTGTCTAGCTCATCTCTCCATCTTGTATTTTGTCGGCCACTGTTGCACATGTGATCCCTTAGGATCCACGTTGTGAGTCGTGATATCCATTGGTTGTCTTCCATTCTTGCAACATGACCAGCTCAATAGATTCTATGATGTTTTTGACCTCTGTTTTTTCCCCGATTTACCTCGCTGTCTTGTGATCTCTCCATGTGATTCACTCATGCACTCCTTGCATGCTGGTCTGTCTCTAGGTCAGTTTCCAGGTTTCAGTTCCATAATTGACTATCGGGAGACTGCATTGGTTGTATACTTTTTTTACCTAGACCATGCAATAATAGATAGAAATGAAATAAAAACATGGATAAGGATATGTTAGAAACCATTCGGTGTAAATAGAGATGTAATGAAAGCAAATGGCCAATAGGTTTAAAACGTACGTGCGGTTGTCAAACTTGGAAAGTTACAAAACCGCTTGAAAACCGGCTCAGAACCACACGGAGTGCAATAGGAAAAGCTATTAGATCAATAAGGAAATAGAATTATGATTGGCGGGGCACACTGCAAGGATAACAGACGAGAGCAAAATGCTAACTGGCTGGTGTCTGTGAGACAATGAAAGCGATAGGAAAAGATCGGATACAATATATAGAGATAAAAAGGTTTGCTGTTAAGATATGGCAGGGGTTGGTGTTATCTTCCCCTTGATGGAATAGGATAGGAAAGGTTTTTGGACTGAAAACAGCTGCTCTTAATGATATATATCTGTGTGTGTGCGTGTGTGTGTGTGTGTGTGTGTGTGCGTGCGTGTGTGTGTGCGTGTGTGTGTGTGTGTTCCTTATACCAACATTTTGTATCAGTAGATTGTCAATTTATATCCAACAGAATGTGGCAGTTATGAAGAAATTTTAATAAGAATTATATTTTGCTCGGAACCGGTGTTACCCAGTAGCTAATCGAGAGGCCCCCGATCGCATGAAAAAAGTAAAGAAATGAGCGTCGTTTGGGGATCATGCATCCACCAGAAAGCAGCCTATACGCGTCTCTGCTCTTACCAACTGAGCTAACGACGCCCTGGAAAGACAGGAGGTTGAGAACACCAATGTTGAGCAAAATATAGTTCCTACTAAAATGTCTTTATAAATATCACGCGCATACACACACACATACACACACGCACGCACACAGACACACACACACACATACACATATATATGAGAGAAACCAGAGAAAATAAAAAACATAAAAGCATATTTCGTGAATGTCTCGGTGTACGTGCTTCCCTCGCTAGTTCCATATGAACTGGTTCATTAACAATGTAACTTCTTTGTTTAGCCACACTCTAGAGTTTGTTTAATCATCTGCTATACAATATAAGTGGTTTTCAATAGTAAATGATTGGAAAGCGATAATTAATACAAGTCCTTACCGATCGGTTTAATTAGATTCAACAAGGGATCAAAGGCAACTGAATGTATCTGGTGATTTGAAACGAATAACAAACGTTCTGATCGGCTAAAAACTGTTACAGACAAGCTTTGCATCAAGCTGGTCATTAGATGCGGTCAAAAAATAGACTCCACGGCCATGACAAGCAGATGCTTGGCGTAGGGCTCTGAAGTTGCTTACAAATCTATTTCATTGAATGCAAAGATTAATTGCCTCGGTTGGTGTGAGGGAGAGTTTCAAAAAGCGATAGATAAAATGAGATATAAGTAACAGGATCGATTCGGAATTTTGTGATATTTATAAGACAATGGACATTTCGACTATGGACATTCCGTAACATTGTGCGGTTCGGAAGTATTTGATACGTACATGTTGTTCTCTGTGTGTACATTTGCTTGCACCGTTCTTTTTTTGTCATGTTGGATATGTGGTTCTTTGAGTGTGATTTTCTATGTAATGCACCGACACTGTGTACGTATGCCAACATGATTCTTTGATACAGATGGCTCATTGTGACTTCAAGTAGGTTACGGGAACATGATGACAGTTCTGCAAAGGAAACCCTACACAGAAATGTGAATAATCTCTGGAGAGAAGCAACTGGTTTTATTTTGAGGACAAGTTGTCCGTTTAGAAATAGATGTTTTTATCAGCTCTCTCTCCTCAAAATGCATGGACAGAAAACACTCTAAAGACCAAACGGTGCAGTTAATTCTTTCAACTAAGATGCAATATAGTTTTTATTTTGCATCTAAAACAAAAATGTTAAATTCGAATCTAGTCAACTTCTTAGAAAAACCACAGATCCTTGGTCTAAGCCCCAAGATGGCCAATCAGTGACTACTACCAATTGCTATCCTTACTCATTTCCTTATCCTTTCTAATCCATGTTGACTAATGACAGTCTCTCTAAAATGAGTAACACACACACACATAACCGACCCATACATGGTATACCAAAACATACGCATTACGCACCACTCAGCACGCACGTACTCCTTGGCGAGGAGTTCGACTTCGCTTTCAGTCTGTTGTTCTCATCTTTAATGTTTATGCGAACGACCAATCAATCCGACTTTTGTAATGAATCTTAGATCTCATGAACTCACAACCAACAGGTTTTCAAGTACAAATTAACCACTAATAATTATATTAGATTTTTAAATAGTTCATTTTTTTCCGTCGTTAGATGGCATTAGAAGCGATAAGTCATTCATTACAAAAATCACTTTTGATTGTACTGTGGCAGCTGCCATATATCTAAAAACGTTCTGTCAAAATACAACGCACGCGGGAGATAGCCAACATACTAAAAATATCCAAATAAAGCAATGAGAATTATTTGCATCAGCTTAGTTCTGTTCGTCATTTTGATGTGACTTCAAAATAGGTTAATCTGGAAAAAAAAACAACTAGACCGTATTATTATTAGATTCTCTGCAACAACGTACGAACCAAGAGATCGTGGGGCAAATTAAATGAATCAACATCAACCGTACGAAAAGGTCAATTTTATCCATAAATGGTGATATGATGCATTGGAAGGGAGTCATCTTCATGAACTTTCATCTGGAGACCTATAAGATTGATTCACGGAATTACTGCTCCCATTTAGATCATTTGAAGGCAGTTATCGACAAAAAGCGTTTGGAATTAGTCAAGATATAGGACGTAATGGATAATGCAAGACCACATGACCTCTGAAAGTGAAAGAAAAGTTTCCCCTCACTTTTGACCTCTAAAATGTTTCCCTCAATTTGGACCTCAACGCTCAAGAAAAGTTGTAATCAAAATGTTAAGGTTGGTTAAAAAAACAACTTGAAAAAATGTGATCAGAGTATGTGGTAGAATATAAAAAATGGTTATCAGATTATGAAATCAGATAAAACCCAACTTCTAAAAAGGGTATTTATCTTTTGAATTGGACCCACACCTAACATAATGTAACTCGTAAAAATCACCCAAATCTGTTTCATTCTTAATTAGAGCATTTGGTGTGTGTAAAGCTGAAAAAACTTGTTTCTGGAAGGTTACGTTGACACACACACGCACACACACACATACATACATACATACATACACACACACATACGTACACACACACACACACATATATATATGTATATATATATATATATATATATATATATATATATATATACATACAGAAAAATACAAGCATTCAGCAGAATCAGACAAATAAAAATAACAAAGACAGGGATCATCATAATGGATATATCAATCGGATTGTTCAAATAAAAAATAACGTATTCATGCCGATTCTTTGGTTGAATCTTTACAGAGAGAAAACGTGGATATCTATGTTCTCCAATATTTCCTAATGATCTTTCTCTCACTATATAATCTTTTCTTCAACTGACATAACGTTATCTTTCAGCGCAAAAAATCCATTATTATTATTCTCTATGCTCGTTGAATAACTTTTGGCTCTTACTAGAGATCGAATGAGGGTCAGGGTTCTCAATACTGCTGCTCTTTTTCTCTAGTATTCGTGCTATTGGTTTCAATTCTCACTCGGATTCATCCGTTTTTTGTTTCGTTTTTTTTTTTGTTTTTTTTTGCAAGGAACTTCTAGTGTGCCGATAATCATGGTCACAATTGTAACCTTCATATTCTAAGAATTCTTCCCTAGCAAGGTCTAGACATTTTTCATCCTTTCACTCACTTTCAATATCACACTGTTATCTGCAGGAGCACTGACATCCACCTCTGATATTCTCGTTGTTTACAAGGATTAGACATATCACAACAGCACTGTGGTTTATACCGTCTCCACCATGCTTTTTTCGTCCTGGCTGTTAGACCACTGCTGACAGCTGGAGTCCGTGAATCTCATATTTCCAGTATTCTCCTCAGTATTCCTGCATACCTCAGTAATGATGTGATCTGCATAGTCTCAATCTTTCGTCTTATCTCCAGCTGCCCTAATCTCATTTTCATTGTCTTCAATACGGTTCATGTTCCACACATTCTTCAGTTCCTTTGCCAAGTCCTGGTATCACCCTAGCTTTCCACTCATTTGTATCCACTATGTGATCTGCACGTCTATCATTTGGTAGGTTCTCCTTCCCTTGTCCACGATTGCCAGGTCTGGTCTTCTTACTTGGATGGTGAGGTCAGAATTCCCCGTGTAGTTTTTTTCCGTTCGAATTTTTCTTTTATTGTTGTCTGCTTTTCTTGCTCCCTCGATATTATTTCTATCTGATAGAAGTGCACCTCCCCCTACTACTACTCGCTCAAAAACAGTCTTTGCCGACCATAATCTCGATGTCAAGTAATTTCTGCTCTGAATTGGGAGATGCTAACAGTACAAAAACAAACTGCTTCGTATCAGGTGCGCCTGTACCAATATAATAGATGTGTCTTTCATTTGTACGAGATATATATATATATATATGTGTGTGTGTGTGTGTGTGTGTGTGTGTGTGTGTGTGTGTGTGTGTATGTGTGTGTGTGTGTTTGTATTCATTTTAGTATCTATACATCATAAATAAAACAATTCATACGAAATAAGATCAAGTAAAATTAAGAAATCAAAACCTTTCGGGCCATAGTTTGCTACGATTGACTGAAAGAGATGAACCAGTTTTACTGCATATTCATATCATACATAGAATCCACCATCATCCCCGAAAAACTGCTTTGGAATGATGATTTCTCAATGAAGTATCGGGAACTAATTACAATATTTCGAAACCGTAGCTACGTTTGATGTGTGGAGGGGGGGGTCTAAGAGAAGCATCTATATATCATGTATGAAATCCCTTACCAAAATGACATTTTTAAAAATATTGTGTTTTAGGAAAAGAATTTCTTCAATGTTGTTCTTATTGACCAAAAAGCAAACCATTCTTGTATCAATCCAGAATGTAAACACTTCTTCCTTAGCCCATTGTCCATCTTTCCACAAAATATTATAGTACAGAAAGTACTGCCTCTGCGATGCCCATGATAGAGAGGTCTTGCTAAACTGAGGGAAGGTCCAACGACAGTTGCGAAAAGCTGGGCTCATGATGAATTTCATAATGCATTGCGCACAAGTCAGTTAAGGGGAGACAAATTACAACTTCAAAATCGTATGAAATTTAATTTTTTCGTCAGATCTCATCAGTAAGAACAAAGAAAAATCTAAAACAGAATTACACGTATACACTTTGTAGAACAGAAAATATGTAGAAGAACGCCTTGGCGAAAATTTCTTGAAAATGTTGCGTTATGAAATTCAGACACACACCCAGACTTTTTCAAATTACTCTATACCTACTATTTATTGGATTTTAGTGAAAAATTTCACCATTCATTCAATAAAAGAAGGATTTTTTCCATATTTCGAAAAGAAGAAAAAAGGTAAGACAGAAAAATGTTTCATGCTAACAGAAAATGTTCGATATTATGCTAAGACAGACTTTCAGATCATCCAGATCACGTGATCAAATCAAATTCATTTTCACAATTCATTAGAATTTGCAGTCTCGTCGAACCAAGCTCACAAATTTATACATTTCAAATTTTGAAATGTGTACAGAGGATATCCTCCAGTTCAACTAATTGAGGTGTCGAAGGAAGTTAAGTTGGGGGGGGGTAGACTGGACCTTTTATTCATATAGAAAATTTGAAAAGGAAATTTAATAATATTGTCCTTAGTGGCCAATGAGCATAGGAAATATAAAGCACTTGCTCCCATTCTGCATGAAAATCATTAAATGCTAATTGAGGATCACCCAGAACTCCCTGCAATCTTTCCAGAGCCCTAGCTGAGTGACTGTAAGTCTCCTCAGGTCTTCAGCCCAGATCTCTTCTCTCCCTCGCCTATCACACCAGTGCTGTGGTTCACATCTCCGCTTCCATTTTCCTTCCTCTGTTAAGCCACTACTAACATTTCTTCAGTATCCGTGCCGTTCCTAGCAGTGCTGTGGTCTGGTCTCAATCCTTCCTTTTTTCCTGAGTTCCACCAGTGTCTTTAGGACAGTTCTGAGTGCGCCTATTATTACTGGTACTACCCTGACTTTCATGTTCTACATCTTCAGTTCTCTTGCTAGATATTGGCATTTTTCCAGTTTTTCACTCTCCTACCTCTTTACTGTATGGTCTGCAAGTACAGCCACGTCTATTATTTGGCAGATTTTTCTCTTCTTGTCTACGATTACCAAGTCGAGTCTTCTTGCCTGGGTGAGGTATTATTATTATTATTATTATTATTATTATTATTATTATTATTATTATTATCATTGTTGTTGTTGTTGTTGTTGTTTAGCATTGCCTGGTGGTCACCACTGGAGATTGAGTGACAGCAAGTCTCCCCAAGTCTCTAGCCCTCCTTTTCGCACGCTCACGGTTTGCAGCAGTTGCCTGGAGATTATCGCTGAAGGCTGAGAGACAGAAATTCTCCTCAGGTCTCTAGCCTTCTTTTCATATAATCTCAGTATTAATGCAGACCCCAGTAGTGCTGTGGTCTTTATAGTCTCGAACCTTCCTCATATCTCCAGTTCTTCCAATCTCGCTTTCAATGTCTTTGGTATCCTTTCGAGTCACCTTTTGTTACTTGTACTTTCCTGATTTTTATGTTAGACACCTTTTTCAGCTCCCTTGCCAGGTCCTGTTATTTTCTCAGCTTTTCACTCTCTTTCCTATTTACTTTGTGACCTACAGGCACGGCCATGTCTACAATCTGGTAGGTTCCCTTTTTTTGTCCTCTCTACTGAAAGCAGATTATTTCATTTGGTAATATGTAAAATGGGGAGTGTGTAAGCACGTACCTAGGTATGTACATGTCTTCTTGGGGTAGTCAGTTTGGATGTCAAAGTCCGAGAGTAATTGGTGACTTCCATTCTCCAGGCCTATCTCCGGTTAGTGCTGTTACCACTTGTCTGCATGATTAGATCCCATTCGTTTGCTCAGTTCCAAGTGTATCACTGTTGCTACCCTATTATCTGTAATTATACTCCTCCTTGACAAGTTGACTAGTTATGTGGGGTAAGGTCTCATCCCATTTCTCGTCTGCAACATCCTGTATCTGTCTTTTGAATTCTCTGCATAATCTTTTCTGTTCAAATTTTTCTTTCCTTGTTTGCAGCTCCTTCGTTTTGCAACTTTTTGTTGTTCGTTGTGTTTTTTTTACAAATTTTGTTTATATCACAAAAAAACTTCTCCAAATGAAAAAAAAACGTTGTATACTATAGAATGGAAATGAAGAAAATACGTAATCTTGAATATTTTCTTGATGGATAGTTTTAATAAAGTAAAAGCAATTGTTGCAAAATGTTGTTAGGTCGGAGGGTACGATCGATTTACAGAGCTTTGTGCAAAAGGATACGGCACGGCTCTATCAACAAAGCCCAACTTGTAGTAAAACAGCATCAGGTTAAAAGGATTTGTCTTGGTTGAGTCTGTTTTATGTGCGTTGAGAGCGATTAATAAACAACGTGGCAAGATGAAAATAAAAACTATTTTTGAAAATAACAAAACCTAGAGAGATTTATGTATAACCCCGAGTCTTTTAGTCTATCTACGTGTCTTTCTGCTTATCTATCCACATGACATCTCCGAAAGTTCTCAGTGAATTTCAATCAAATTTAAGGAAATTTGCGTTTGCTAAGTTACCCCCAGTTACTATATTTCTACACTAGACAATATCTCCAAGAGTTCTCTATCAGCCATACGGTATCTCCTAAGTTTCTCAGTGAATTTCAATGAAATATTTTGTAAGTGTGGGCAATGGGCTATGGAAAATATCATTAAATTCGGAGGTAGATATATGCACAATTGCCTCCCCCAAATCATAGTGGCAATTGCGTTGACGAAAATATGTACTCATTGAGTGTTTTTTAGTTACTTTCTAAATTCCCAAACGTTCTGAACAACTAACTGTTTGATTTTTAAGGTAGACTAACATCCTGATCTCTGACTTCAGATTTGAGTTTATGCAGTTGACTTTCATCGCCTTCTAAAATCATATTTCTAGTTCTCTTTTTTACTCTCTCTTCTGCCCCCTATCTCTATCTCTATCTATTTTAATCATGTTCTGCTACTCTGTCTACTTTATTGTTTTCTTACCAATCCACTCTCTTCAATTTTTACTTCATTTACAATTGATCCGTTCTATATTCCAGCCATCTTTCTTGATACTTCTTTATCCATAAGTTTCTTGCAGAAACGACTGGGAAAAGTTGACTTTCCGGATTAGGAAGAAAGAAATGTAGAAAATAAAATCTAATAGATGATAGGCAACAACAATGGAGAACATAGAATAGAAAATAGTAAAAAATCAATGGACATTAATCTCGCATTTGGGAGGGGAATGTAAGGTTATATATGAGCTTGAGAAACCGCTTGAAATTTACTTTCTTCGCACTTGTATGAAATCATGTGCCTTTTCCCCTTAAGCGAATTCACATTCGAAAGTATACATGGGTTGATATATGTATATGTGGTTATGATCTGTCTGGTGAATAGGTTAGTTGTGTTTCCTACAGGCTCCAGTAGTTGGCGTTCAAGCCCAAATAAAAGCCATCATTTTGATTTTCAAAGCAGACAGGCACAACCTAATTGAAAGACTATTGTCACTCCTATCCCTTCATGCACATACATAGTTACATGCTTACATGCTCCTCGCCTTGCATTTTGCCAAATTAAATCCACTACTTTCAGTAGTGTGTATGAACAACCTCTTCGATTACGAATCAATCATGTTTATGCTATAATAGAGAAATATTCGAAATATCCATATAATTCATGACATTGGCACGTCTTATGTATGTCTATTTGTCTTACAAATAGAAAAATATACTCGTGGTTATCATTGTCGCAGTGTAATGCTCAATAAACTGGCCTCATTGATCATTACTATTAAGTAGTGGGTTTGATCTTTATCGGGCGCTCCATGCTCTTGGACAGGTGCCAAAATTGAGCTAATCTTAGTGAACAATAATTCAGCATTGGAAGACAATTTGCTGAACCAAGTAAATTTTGACAACTTTGAACTCTATGTTCTCTCTCTCTCTCTCTCTCTCTCTCTCTCTCTCTCTCTCTCTCTCTCTCTCTCTCTCTCTCTCTCTCTCTCTCTCTCTCTCTCTCTCTCTCTTCTTTCACTGGTATTGTTCTTTCAGTATTTGTATCTTTTTTTTCTTTATGTATGTTTACATTTGTCTAGGAACAAATCTATTTTTGTATATACATATCTGTCTCTCTTTATCTCCTTTTTTTCTACACCTCTCTGAACAAGAAAGCTTATGTGTAAGAAAGAATGAGTGAGCACAGACAAGGATGTGTTAATACACTCCGTTCACTCGTTGCCAAAACAGCTATAAGGTGTTTCAGTCTAAGATTCCAATCTTAGTACCAATATGTTTTTCAGCAAATAGCCGTGTGACTGACGAGTGGGAGGCCTCTAAGGTGGAACTCAACCACCTTCCCACCAACCGAACCTAAGTAGGTACCCCCTCTCTCTCTCTCTCTCTCTCTCTCTCTCTCTCTCTCTCTCTCTCTCTCTCTCACACACACACACACACACATACACACATACACGCACACACACATTAATAGACCGGTAAATGTTAGCAGTTTGGTGAGGTCGGCTTATTTGTGTAGGCTTCGTTTGGCAATGAACCATCATGCTAAGACTAACAGGTAAGGAGTAACGCTTAGTAAGTGAGAGCCTCGTTTTGGGTTAGGGACTGAGCCAGAGGTGAGAAATCCAACCTACTGGCCACACACATATACTGCTAACACTCACGCTAAATTATTTTTTCTAAGAGAAAACAAAATATTTTTGACTATTTACAATTGTATTCTGTGGATATGACGTACGTATTTTCTAAAAAAAATTTGACGAACACAAAATCTACTGATGACGTTGTCTTCAGGGAATATTTCTGATACCGACTGAAGTTTAAAGTTTGGATGTCCTCAAAAAGATTTTTCGACAATGGGACTCATTAAAAATCAAATTATTTGAATTTATAAAAAAAATCTGACGTATTTTAAATTTGTTTACAACTTCGATGAAAACAAAATTTCATTTTATTTCTATCTCTTTTATTAACTTATTTATTTCAAAAATCTTCATCGAAGAACACTACTCGAAAAAATTCTGAAATGTTGAACGTTTGCAGTGCCTCACGTTTATTTTTAGTTGAAATTAATACGAAAATAAATACGAATAAATATATAGCTTTAAATACGAAACTAAAAAGCCAGCTACATTTCACGGAGTCATTTCCTTTAGCTATTGTCTATAAAAGCACAAACTTCTCATTCTGCTCCGGCTGCAAACCCAGTCATCTCCTCCTTTTCTCTCTTTAATCTCCTATGTCTATTCCTCCTTACTCCTGGAAGCACACACAGCTTGAAATGCCCATGTGTTCTCTATGATTTAGATGTCGAGTGTTTTTCGGTGTCGAAAAGGTTCCACGAGTTGGCTCTCGGTTATTTTAAAAATGGAGATCTTGCCTCGAAGATTTGGCTGCTGGAATTCCTCAGAAAACCCATTTTCCAATTATTACTGTTTGGTCTTTGAAGTAACCAAACATTATAGAAACAAACTATTCCAATTATCACCGCTTCATAGATTCACGACAACTAGATATATCGAAGAGCTCCTTCCCTTTCTATCGCCTGAGCGCGTAATCTTCACCTCCCTTTTATCCTTTCTAGTTATACGGATAAATTTTCTTTCGTACATCAGATGAATAACTATTCTCCTTGCTATAAATAATGTAATCAATCAGGCCTACTTTATAACGATCAATCTTTAAATGATTGTAAGTTTCAGCTTTGTAATTCATGTCTTAAATGTTTTATTTGTCATTTCACTAAATATGTTTTATTGTTTACCATACAACTTCTGTTTCATCATCATTCCCTCTCAGAACGTTCTTTGTTTGAACATTCATAGTTCTTGTGTCCATTCATTCCAGCACTTAGAACAAGTGCTCCTAGCAAAACCAAGATGGCGACAACCAGATGTTTACATCTGGATCAAACATGACTGAATATCGAATTCAGTCTCCCTCTTCAAATCTTCTTTATCACATCTTACATTTTGGCGGCAAACGTGCTTGCTTTTTTATTCTCTAGCGACTACTACAATTTCGTAATTCTACTCTTGACTACCGTCATTATTATTATTATTATTATTATTATTATTATTATTATTATTATTATTGTTGTTGTTGTTGTTGTTGTTGTTGTTGTTGTTGTTGTTGTTGTTGTTGTTGTTGTTTGTAATACTCAAAAATAACACATCCAAATCAGGGATTCACAAAGTTTTTCTTCCGACCTACCGCTTCGTCTAGCCCAGCAGTGCTGGCGTATCCCATTTGAAGAATATAAAATACAATAAAGGAGCACTGTAGTACAGAAAACATACTTGTAGTATGTGTGAGTAATTTCTTTTAATTTAATGTTACATTTTTAATGAGATGGATGAGCTTGGTTCTTTCCTACGAGTAAATCAATTTCAGTTTCGGAGAGACACACCTGTGTATCATTCTCAATTGGCAGTTTTGCACAAAATTTTGTTCGTACTAAAAATGACACATCAACAGCATGAAAGGAAGTTGGAAAAGCAAATACGTGCAAATCAGATGTTTCATTTTACAGAATGATCTTTTGATTGACGCAATGTAACCAATTTTCTCTCAGGTATACAAGACCCACGAATTGCGTTTAGTTGGTTGTGATTACTTCAAAATTCTAATGGCTTTTTTAAAACTCTCGTAAATTTTCTTCGAGTACTCCAGTTTGAGAACCATTGATTTAAATATAAGCAAAATCGGGCACGCCATCATTTTTCATAAGATATTGCTTACCATTGAGCAAGATATTCAGAATTACTTCAATCTTTCCGGTTTTAAAATTGACTGAAAGAGTTAAGTTGTCTTTCTTATTGAACAAAGAATGCATTATAGGCTGTTGCCGTTGTCGGGAATTAATCTAATTATCCCTTCCCATTACACCTGCAGTGTGTATCTCTTGACAGTCATAATTTTAACAGACCTTGTACTTCAGTTGCTTTTTTTCCTGATGGGGGTTATTGTGCATTTGAATAATTTTATTTCTTTTGATGACGTCCTTTGAAACCCAATATCTTGCTTTGCTAAGGTGTCACCTTTCAGCCTCACTGATTGGTCCAATATTCCTCTAATGTTTTATTTCTTTTAATCTTAACCTATTCTTAAACTATTCACTCCATTATTCCTTTCAAAGACCTTTGCTTTCGTCTTTGTGCGTAACGTATTGATTTCTTTCGATGCTTTTCTCGCAAGATAAGACCGTCCAAGAAAGTTAAGTCCATCGTATCAACATCTCATCTAAATAATTTCAAAGCGATCCGCCCCGATGTTGAAAAGGAAAGAAACATTCATAACCACATCGACAAGTTCACGCATTTCTTTGGAGACTATCACAGACTTTTTGACGTTCTTTTAAAAACGCATAACGAAATGTGAATATCTTCTTTGAAGTTGTGAGTTTGGCCATAATTGCAAGAATAGAGCATAAAGTTAGAGGTAAAAAGTAATTTTGCGTACTCAAAAAAGATTCCTAATCAATTTCACACTGTGATTGCGTAATTTAATTAAAAATCTGACATTTTTTAGGTGTCAGTTAATGTTGATGAGATGAGTAACTTGATGTTTAAAAATCTTTCGAAAATAGAATTTATCTCAGAGAAATTTGAATCGAAAAGAATTGATTCAATGATCAATCGAGTGAATTGTGCCAAAATATTGCTTATTTATTTCTGGGAATATTGTGAAATATGCATTTATTTACCAGATGGGATCGTAACAGAAGTTCTGAGGTGATCAGCTTTGATCTTAGGGAATTTATTATAATTCAAACCTCCCGCTACCACAAAGTGCATCAGGTATTGACAGGCTTGTGATAAATACGGATGACAGGAATGGGCAATTATAGCATGTTGAAAACGTATTGAACAAGATAGCAAGCAAAGACAGGTAATCAGTTAGCGGCTACGATATTTGTGAGAAAAAAACAGGCTGCCATGGTGGTAGTCGACTTGAAAAAAGAATCCGTTTAGATTTCCTTCAAAATATTCTTCCCGTAAGAAAATCGATCAAAAAATGATTTTACCTCGAAATTTTTATTGAAATTGACCCATTACCACAATTTTGATGGAATTTTAAAATGAGTGTTAAAATCGGGCTGAAATTTCCGGATGCTATTTCTACAAGCATATTGGGTCACAAATGTAAACAAATTTTCAAACTCGGTTATCACTGGTTTCATATCGTTTACTGAAAAAGAATTGCTGATTATCTAATGCAATCTTTTTTCAGTCGATAGATTTCAAGTTACAGATGTTTATAGATACATTTTGCATTTTGCCAAAAGTTCTTCATAGACCCTGCATGGAATCAAAAAATACCCACCTAATAATCGTTGCATACACACACACACACACACACACACACAAGCACGCACATGCATGAACGTGTATATACAATGATGATATGCTGTATGTGTTTGTGTATTTATTTAACATCCCAAATCATTGAAATCATTTTCATGTGAAAGCCAGTGGAAGTAACCGTACAGTGGCGCTAACGAAAGTTACTTCTTGTGATTGTGTGTGGGGTGGGTTATATATATATATATATATATATATATATATATATATATATATATAGATAGATAGATAGATAGATAGATAGAGAAAGAGAGAGAGGGGGGTAGATAGATAGATAGATAGATAGATAGATAGATAGGTCATAAATGAAAACCGAAGTATTTTTTGAACTCTCATTCAGCAAATTATGTTTCAATGAATACTTGAATACGTGCAAAAATACATTTCATAGAATGTTCTTTTGTGAGATCAATTGCACTCTATTGACCCATGTTACCCCTGTGACCCATCATCCAGATTATTTACTTCCTAGACCTAATGATAAATCATAAGCATTGATAGTTGAAAATCTCCCATCTCTCTGAGAAAGCACAATTTGAGTAAATTGAATAAACTAGCTCTTCTTAAAAGACATGGATTAAAAAACCAATTATTAATAAGATGCGTTCATTATTCAAATTACGTGCTATGCTAATAGAAAGATGTTTGCTTACATTTCAAGATCGATCTTTTTAGTTATATCTAGTAAATTTAATCAACAGGGGGGAATTTTTCATATATCGATATGAATATTTCAGGAGAAAGAAAGGACTCGCGTGATAAAACTTTCTAATAATCATCATCATCATCATCAGTCTTTAGCGTCCGTCGTTGGACATAGACCTTCCCCAGGATTTGCCACACTTCTCTATCATGGGTGTCACGGAGCCAGTACTTCCTGAACTTGTCTAGCTCGTCTCTCCATCTAACATTTTGCCGGCCTCAGTTGCGCATGTGGTCTCGGGGAATCCATGTTGTGAGTCATGATGTCCATCGATTGTCTACCATTCTTGCAACATGGCCAGCCCACCGCCATTTGAGATTTTTATGGATTTTATGATGTCTCTAACTCTTGTCTTTTCCCGGATGTACTGTGCTGTCTTGTGGTCTCTCCATGTGAGGCCCAGCATTATTCTTTCGTGTGCACGTTGCATGGTTCTCAGCTTACGGGTCTGTCTCTTGGTTAAGTTCCATGTTTCAGCTCTATAAGTGACTATTGGGAGGATGCATTGGCTATACACCCTTCTCTTTAGGATTAATGGGATCTTATTATTTTTGAAGGTTGAGCTAGCTCTGCCAAAGGCTTGCCATCCAAGTGTGCTTCTTTGCTTGATTTCTTCTTCTTTTGAGGGTCTCATGGAGATTCGTTGCCCTAGGTAGATGTAGTGGTCTACTTTCTTGAGTTCTGTGTCCTCGATTTCAATCTTAGTGTTTTTATCTCCAATGTGGTTGTTGCACATGATCTTCGTCTTGCTGAAGTTCATGTGTAGGCTGACTTTCTTGCTCTCTTCATTTAGTTCATCTATCATTAGTTGGAGGTCGTGTAGGTTCTCTGCGAAAAGGGCTATGTCGTCTGCAAATCTGAGGTTCCTCAGATACTCGCCGTCTATTTTAATTCCTTTACTCTCCCAGTCTAGTCTTCTGAAGATCATATCGATGCACGCTGTGAAGAGTTTAGGTGAGCTGGTATCACCTTGTCTTACTCCCCATGATTTGCACACCAAATAATTCTAATAATAGTAAGGACCAAAACAAAATATGAATTTCATAAATGCCGTCATGTATGATGGTACATTAGTATACAATGAAACTACAAAAGACATGCATATTCATTATTCCATTTCTTTGATGAAACAATGTCGATTATTATTGACAAGTGAAGTCTCCGTTGCCTTACAAACGTAGGGTGAAAATCTAAAGCCGTGTATCAGAAAAAAAATCATGAGAGTTGCTTGAAGCGACCATCTCAGACAACAAAACCCTCTGCTCACAGAAACTCGAAAACAAATTCAATTTCACCTCATCTTACTTTCTCGTCTTTTTTCCCTTTTCGACGGTCGTGCTCAGTCTTTTTACTCCTTTCCTGGACCCTCTCCGTAGTCTTTCTATTGCTATTCCATTCTCAAAACCTTTCTTTCACCCAATTTCTTTGAATGTCATATTCATTGTGTGACGGATGGAGAGATGGGGAGTGCAACCAACAGGCGCGTTGTTGATAATCATGGAGATTTTTTTTTCACTGGGACTTTTTTTTTCATCTCATTTTGAGTTGTTTTTCATCGCAACTCTTAGATTTCTCAGATTAAGCATCGACAATTATTGGTCGAAATGATCTTGAAAATTATTATTATTATTACTATTATTATTACTATTATTATTATTATTATTATTATTATTATTATTATTATTATTATTATTCCTTTGGGTCTCACTCGAAGCTCATTCTTACGAATGATCACAAAATGACAGCATGTGAGTTGCTATAAAAAGCAACCGAAATTAAAATGAAAGAAGTACTAATGAAAAAATTGATAATATTAGCATTTGCCCTTATTAGAATCCATAAACATAATATTGGGTCTTGTGAACCCACATATCCACATTCTCACATGAGTGATTATCTTCAGAATAGTCTTATTAAGATCTTCCTATGCAAGATGCTTAAAAAGGCACTGAGCGAAATGCGCTCATATCGCCAGGGTTAAACACGAAACAACACTCATCTACCAGTGTGTTGCTCAATATTGTAGCTTGAACTTCATCCGACGATTCAGTCACGGCTCTCCTCACTCAAGCTGGCTTAACGATTATATCAAGTGGTTAGCCCTTTTAAGCTCACAACCACCTTTCATTGCGTAAAGAATGACGGGGCAATTGAGAATTAAGAAAACTGATGTTGACGTTAAGCTTGATTGAAAGGCGTGGGTTACTTTTGGAAGATTCACCAGAAAGCTTTCAGCGGCCAACCTCATAAGATTAAGCAATGCACTGATATGCAATCATCAGTCAAAAGTTATCGAATGCTAATTGTGAACACAGAGTCGGGAGATGATAAAACCGTTCAGGTGTGGTGAGATATAAACATTAGAGATTTTGCAAGTACATTAATGTATTTTCCGTGACAATGAAGATTGTGTGGTCGTAATCTACCCCAGAGTAGTCGGCTTTCTTAGAAATTCAGAAATCTAAAATCAGGTCATTATAAAGATTTGATCAGTCCCTGCTAAAGTCGGAGGCAAAAGTTGCAACTGGGGAACTATGTTGTGAGTTGTGATGTCCATCGGTTGTCTTTCATTCTTGCAACATAGCCTACCCACTGCCATTTGAGTTTTTTAATAGTTTCTATGATGTCTCGGACTCCCATTTTCTTCCTGATATACTGTGCTGTCTTGTGATATCTCCATGTAAGGTTAAGCATGATTCTCTCATGCGCACGTTGCATGCTTGTAGATCTGTCTCTTGGTTAGGTTCCATTTTTCAACTCCATAAGTGACTATCGGGAGAATGCATTGGTTGTATACACTTCTTTTTAGGATTATTGGGATCATCTGGTTTTTGGAAGTTGAGCTTGCTCTGTCGAAGGCTTGCCATCCTAGATTGACCTTTCGCTTGATTTCCACCTCTTCTGAGGATCTCATGGACATTCGTTGTCCTAGGTAGATGTAGTGGTCTACCTTACCGAGTTTTGCATCTTCTATCTTGACAGTTATGTTCTTATTCTCAACATAGTTTTCGTTTTACTTAAGTTCATGTGTAGGCCGACTTTTTGCTTCCTTCGTTTAGTTCATGTAGCATTAGTTGGAGGTCGCGTAGGTTCTCTGCGAAAAGGACGATGTCGTCTGCAAATCTAAGGTTGTTGTCTATTTTGATTCCTCCATTTTCTCAGTTCAGGTTACGGAAGATCATCTCGAGGTAGGCAGTAAAGAGTTTGGGAACTCACTTACGACTCAGCTATAATGATTTGCTATACCAGCCTGCTGAAGGTTATTATGAAGGAAGATGGTCACGCCAATGAACAACTTGACGGCTTAATCATTCCCTTAAAGTATTTTTCCTTTCAAACCCTTTAATGATTTCCTATATTTATACAGAATTCGTGTGCATACAAATAGACTGTATGTTTGATGCAGTTACCATTGGATAGTACTTCATCCACCCATATTTAAGCCAAAATGACAAGATTTTATTTCTATATTTTCGTTCAGTTATGCTACGTTTGTCAGTGTGCTTATGCGTACACAAGCACTCAGTTGCATATCTACGTACTTTTGATTTTTAATTCATTCATTCTTAATTCCACTCATTATGGCGCTGTTTTTCCCCTAACAGTTTTCGGGATATCAAAGCCATTCCAACGCCAACTGATGCGTCCTAATGCTGTTGATTGCACTTACCTACAGTTTTTGAATTTTTCTCAGGTTTTAGAGGGGGGTTCTATTTACAATGTGATGCCATAACTTTCTGCCACCCGTACAGTTTCGAAGTATTCGGTTATTTACTAGGTGAAGGTTGTTAAATTCTTTCGTAGAAATTTTTTGTGCTTTCAGTAATTTCTTTTGGATGGAGGCTGTGCTTCAGTTTTAGACATAAAACTTGTGTGAGCGTTTGGAGTATCTCAATATTTAATCGTTTAATTACTTGTTATTTTATGTGGGGTGAAAGTTAATTAATTGGGTGACTAGGTAGAGATATGTATAAAGTCGGCTGGTGTTTTTTTTATAGATGTCAGTGTAAAGTTAATTAGATGGATTCGTGGTAGATGATTTTGGTCAAAATGGTGATAGAGTGGGGGATGTTTGATGTGAATAAATAAAAATTGGATGCAATAAACTGAAGTTTGAAAAGTTCATGCGTTAGGTAGGAACCAGTGATTCTTACCATATGTATTGGATGCCGTTAGTTGTGTAGCGATTGTGAGCACATGAAGGTCAACAAGCTTGGTGAATGTATGGGAGGGAGAATGAAAAATATGTGCTTTAACAGTTGGGACCGATGAGGCTTGCCGAAAGGCTGATATAATGAGCTCTGTTAAAGCAGCCCTATCTCTGAACTATTCTGTTTCTTTTGGATATATCACTGGTCTTACCCAAAGGGAATGAATCACCCTTTTGACCGTTATTATTCACAACTCAAATTCTGATTACTTCACGTATACAGTCACTGACATTACTGACTGATATTCTTTAGGTCTTGGCACGTATTTCTGCTCAACCACCAACTTAACTACTACTACTGCACCTACCACAAGTCACAAACCACCGTCAACCAGGTTCGAGCACCTTCCCTGACGAACTTGCACAGGTCTGCACGCACCGTCCGGCAGATAAACATAGTCCAAACTACTTTTTGTATAGCTGTTATGAAAATGTTCGAAAGCAGAAGATTGGTAAACAATTGGTAAAACAATTTTATCAAACGTAATCAATTTTTGTAACAAATTAGGAAGTTATCGAAAGGATCCAAGGGAAGTTATCAAATTCTTCGAAGATACATTTTCGTACAACAGACGGAAAATAACAGTCCAGTTTAGCATAATAGTAACAATGTTTTAGGGAACCACCTCTTAGAGGCTTGAGAAATCAGCAGCAGAAACTGTCTTTTAGCGCCCGTTGTTGGGCATGGATTTTCCCCATTATTCGCCAAACCTCTTTATCATAGGTGTCGCAGGGCTAATACTTTCTTTATTTGTCTAGTTCTTATATTTTACCAGCTACAGTCTCGCATATGATCTCTTGTGATCTACATTATGAATCGTGATGTCCATCGATTGTCTGACATCTTTACATGACCAGTCAATTGTCATTTGGGTTTTGTGTGATTTTGTGATATCCCTAACTCATGTTTTCTCTCTAATATACTGTGCTATTTTGAGATCATTCCATGTAATTTTGAGCATGATTCTCTCATGTACACGTTGCATGGTTCTTAGTTTGAGATTCAATCTTATGCTTGGGTCCCATCTTTCATCTCCGTAGATGACAATCAGAAGAAGTACGCATTGGTTGAAGACTCCCCTCCCCTTTTTGAAAAATGTCGATCAAAACTGAGGAAATTCAGGGGAAACAAAGGTGTTATCGATTGAAAGCAGGAACAAAAATTTGTTTGGTTTTTTTTTTCAAAAATTGTACTAAGAGAAATTTCCAAAAGAAATGATGATCAGACTTTTTGGGAATATTGAATTCATGCCTAAATGGTTATATGAATAAAATATTTTAGATGTAATTTCTGAAACCTTTCAGACAAATCGTTCGCTTCCATTTTAAAATTTTCATTGAAAATGAAAGAAACGAAATTCAGATTCAGTCAACGCCATTCAGTTTATGACTGTAGTATGACTACTGTTGAAGTTTATAAACAACGACAATTTTAAAATCCCATTTCCTGAACCAAACCATAACCGAAAAAAGAAAAGCATTGACAATAAATGTAAACTTCAACTCATAAAATGGAAGCAGAGGATTTGCATTTTTCCTATTAAATTTTCGAAAAGGAATAAATTTAAAACTTACACTCCGAAGACTGAATCTGACCACAATTTTGATGAAGTCATGAAATCAGCGATATCAAACTAAAGCAAAGATCACAAAATGTACTTTCTCTGCTCTCTTTTGAAGTTTTCGAACAGTTCTCAGTATCTAAATGATTATTTTTCCCTTTTTGTGAATGTGGTGATTTTCTTATTTTCGATGTCTTTTTCTTCAATCATTCTTACTTAAATTGCTTTATTAATCTTTTCTAGGTGTGGAAGGGATAGGCAGCAACCCAAAAGCTTGATGACGTCATTATGGAATTAAGTCACTTTATAGACTTCCTGCGTGTCTCCGGAGTCTATATCTTATGCTTATTTGTCCTCGCTGAAGCATACAACTCAGATCCAATAATAACCACATCCAAGGGAAAAGTTCGGGGGATGCGAATAAATGTTCACGACAAACAGGTGGATGCGTTTCTTGGAATTCCATTCGCTAAACCCCCAGTGGGTAACTTGAGATTCAGACACCCGTTACCCAATGACCCATGGACAGGAATTTACAATGCAACGAAACGGCCAAACTCATGTATCCAGGGCTTCGACAGGATTTTTACAAACTTTTCCGGCGAGACAATGTGGCATGCAAACACGCAACTTTCTGAAGACTGTCTTTATCTAAATGTCTGGGTGCCTCGTAATGGTAAATCTAAGAAGAAAAAGGCCGTAATGGTATGGATCTATGGTGGGGGTTTCTACAGCGGGACATCGACCCTCGATGTCTACGATCCACGCTACCTGGTTGCTGAGAATGATATCATTTTCGTGTCAATGCAATATAGAGTGAGTGCTTTCGGTTTTCTCGCTCTCGGCATTCCAGAAGCCCCCGGAAACGCGGGAATGTTCGACCAACTTATGGCTTTAGATTGGGTGCAGAGGAATATCAAGTTTTTCGGGGGTAATCCGCAAAACGTGACTCTATTCGGTGAAAGCGCTGGCGCTGTAAGCGTCGCATTTCATCTCCTCTCTCCTCTAAGTCGGCCGAAGTTTAATCGGGCTATCTTGCAGAGTGGAAGTGTGACCTGCGCCTGGGCAGTGACGACCCGCGAAGAGGCCTTTCGACGAGCGAAGAAACTTGCGCGCCAATTCAAGTGTCCCGTTCTCGAAACGGCCATGGATGTCTATCAATGTCTAAAAGCGCAGCCAGCAGATGAGTTTCCTGATCACGAATGGTGGGTGGTCCAAGGGATCTCCCAGTTCCCGTTTGTCCTCGTTGTCGACGGTACATTTTTGCCTGAAGCTCCGGAAATCGCACTGGAACGTCAAAACTTTAAAAAAGTCCCCATCCTAGTGGGCAGCAACAAAAACGAGGGAACATATTTTCTTACATATTTTCGGCAAGATATTTTCAATTTAAAAGACAGTGCTCTTATAAGTAAAAGTATTTTTCGTCTTCTCTTGGATACGCTGGTCGAATACTATCCGAAGTATCCTCATTCCCTAAACTCGTTTGGAAGGGACGCAATCTTATATCAGTATACACACTGGGCAGATCCTGATGACATGCTACACAACCGAAATATGCTTGACCAGTTAGTGGCTGATTATCACTTCCTTTGTCAGGTAAATGAAATGGCCAACGCGTATTCTGCCGCAGGACAGAAAGTCTACTATTACCATTACACTCACATCTCTTCCCAGTCACCTTGGCCCGAATGGATTGGGGCCTACCACGCCGCTGAAATTGATTTTGTCTTCGGACAACCTATGGATAGGGGCAAAAAATATTTACCAAACGAAGTGGAACTGAGCCGAAAAATGATGCGATTTTGGAGTAACTTTGCAAAAACTGGGTACGTCATTTGTCTTTGATTCTTTGGTGTTTTTCTTCCGATTCTTCCGATTCTGTTTCTTGAGAAAGATGCACAAACACTTCGTTCGAATTCTCGCGTGTCATTCTTGCAAAATTAAGATTTTTGTCGAATGAAGAGAAATTTCACTTCAGATATTGTTTCATGGATCCCACATTCTCTTACATATTATTTCTATTTTCTTGAGTTTAACTTTTTCAGGCATTTACTGAATGAGTCCCTGATATTCCGAATGAGCCCCATTCCACCCTCACGTAAGCATGGCATACGACACCAAAATAAAACCATTTATTTACTAATACTTACTCGAACTATTCCATGACATGCATGATTTCATCCAATTGATTGCTGATAAATAGTTTATGTAGTGTGTATATCTGATCAAGATGCAACAAATATGTGTTTTTAAAATGTATTTTGACTATCAATATGTGTGTATGTTTGTGTGTGTGTGTGTGTGTGTGTGGTTTTGATTCTGAACGATATCCTTCCTTAAAACAAATTTGTTAAGTTCGATTTTTTTAGAAAAATATACTGTAAAGCCTTATACACAGAAATGTACTATTTGGGGATGGGGGTACAATATTTTCCTCTATAATTCTATGTTTGCTTGTGTTTTTTTTTTTCATCGTGATAGAAATATGAAAATTGAAAAAATCAATTAAAAATCTTACAAAGAAGTAGCTGTCAAAAGAATATAGATTTACGAAAAATTCTTGACCTAATGATGCTTCAATTGTAAAGTGTTCTCTTGTTTTGATTAAGATACCATGAAAAATATTTTCTCAGCAGTGTGAATATTTCAGGTAACAACAAACAGTAGCTTGCTGATGGACTATTAAGTTGGAGCAAAAGTAATTGTGGTTTTTCTTATTTTAAATTTTGATGGAATTAAGTTGAATAAAGTTTAACTACAATCATAGAACATACCCTTTCAAAGAGTGAAGAACGCTTGATTTCTTCCAGATTCACGTTTTCTTTTCATCATTTATTCCAGTTTATATGAAACTGTAGAATCAAAAATGGAAAAAATAAATTCGAGCAATTTTGTTGTATTCGTTCAAAATGGGACGTGAGGCAGTGGAAAGTACTCGCAATTTCAAGCAAATATTTTGACAGGATCCGTCAACAATCGTTCATCGCAACATTGGTTCCGAAAATTTCGATAAGGAAATAGAAGATGTGGACATACTTCTGTGATTAACGACATCCAATCGAGGGCCATTATTGAGGCGTACCTAGAAAAAAAATGTAGAGGTTGCGGAGGAAATGTTGACCATCCAACATTCCAGTTACACCCCTCAAACAACTAAAATTTACTTGACCTCCCGAATTCCAGCGCCCCAAACTGTCAGGATAACTTTGTCCAGTTAACTCCTGTCATCATCTCCACTTTGTTTTCTATACACCACACACACGTGTTATACTCAAGCGCAAATTATCCATCTTGAACTAGAGCATATCTATCAATTTTCATTTGGGAGTGCCTCTAATTTGCCAACTAAGTGGGCATGAGGCTTCTAATTTGCCGTCAAAGAAGGCGTTTGTCGACAGAAAGAGCACTGGGGATGCGGCTTAAATAATACTTTTGGCAAACTGGTTCGTATTCTCCATGAACTCTTTGAACCAAAGATTTTAAAATACACCACGTATTGTTGTTGTTTTTTATACAGAACACACGTTTCACCTTTTCAACTTTTTGAAAAAACATTGTAAAAAATCACCACGTTATTGGAATTTTAATGTGTGACGTTCGAATTTTATTCCGTTGGTTTGGAATGAAGAAGATAAACGACAAATGGAAAATGTTTAGATTTGATATGTTATATATTATATTTACATATCTTATGATTTTTTAAGTTTTTTTTTAATTTTTCTTTTAAAATTTCAATAGGCAATGTGTTTTTAATCATTCGTCATAAATAACATTATCATCATCATCATCATCATCATCATTATTATTAGTAGTAGTAGTAGTAGTAGTAGTAGTAGTGTTATAATTTTCCCATTCTTTCAAGTTTCATTCATCTTTTATTCTACTTGATTAATTGCTGTATTTATTTGATTGTCAAACATTTTAGCTCTGCACTGTCTAATATTTATTTCGTGCTTCCATTTGCCTAACCCTCTGTTCACAGACATTTGTTCCTCTATAGAAGCTGTCAACGAAAATTGACAGCATAGCCAACCTCGTTTTGAAATGATTTGGGCTGACTGTCTAAGCACATATCTTGCGTACAAGACACACTAATGGAGATAGAGGGCTGAAAGTTTGAACATTTACTCCCTATCATGTTTTGAAAAACTATTTTTTGTTTTTTGGAAAATCCGACCCCAAATAAGTTTTCAATCAGCGATTAAATTTACAATGTATTTCTATTCTAAATTGGTCTCTTGGTTTGTGTCCGGCAGGATTTGCGCTGTTTTTGAAAATTCGGACTTTTTAGTGAGCAAAAGTCGAGAGAAGTAACTTATACATCGATCATACGTTTTTCAAATTTCAATTGATCACTCCCAACAATGTATGGTGCCAAAAGACTATGGTCATGTGGCAGTTTCTCTTGTTATTTATTTATCATCCAATTAGTTAAATTTCTGAGACAATTATTATTCGATATTCGCCTATTCAACCATTGGATTATCGAGATGCAATTAGAGTTGACGAACTTACTTTCTCGATTTAGATAGGCTTTTTTTTTATTTCAGAACTTCCAATAAAGGGATTGAAATAGGCCATATAGTTTTGGAATATTGTATGGAGAAATTAATTCTGTTTTGTTCAACTTTTAGATTTCAATGAAGCAACAGTGTGTGACCCTGGTGCAGCCTAGCTTGTCCTTGATGTATTCTTCTATCATACTGATAAATCAGCGCTGATAATTATCGTTTTTCAAAAATTTACAAAAAACTTTCGGAATCTTTGACTTTGCAGACTGCATGATATTTTGATGGGAGTTTCCTACTTTTGTTTCTTTCTGCTGATTTGATGGTCTGATTTTAGTAAGTGTCAGCAAGGACATCTACACAGCCGTATCCAATCGGTTGTTAATGATTTTTCATATGTTTTTGGTTATGTCGTGAGAGTTCCGATGCTGGCCATTTGACTTACTATGAAAGTTGACACATCGCTTCTTTCTGGAAGACTTTCAACAGGTAGCTGAATTTGAAAAGAATCCTTTGGAGATTGCTCTTGATGCTAATTGAGACAGCAAGATTGTCTGGAGTGAGGGAGATTATCAATCAAAGCTATCTCGATATCTATTACTTTTTCAGTTCTACATGAAATGGCTAATAAAATGCCAAATACATTTTGATTTTGTGTTTCATTCGATCGTAACTTTTCTGCCAGAATTTCTGAATAGTTTTAAGTTCATTCGTGATGTTGGATTGTGGGTTCCAACTTGGTTGCTTTCGATGCGATATTTGCAAACGGTTTTGTAAGCACCTCCTCCATACTCAATAATGGAAATGATACTGTCTCATAATGTTTATCGAAGAGGAATACCGAAGCTAAGATTTCAAATTTTATCTTTTTCGGAACTTTCATCGACTTTAAAATCTTGGAAACGTAGTGGTTTATAAACACTTGTTCCTCTGGTTTTATCAGTTAAGTTCAGTAGAACTTCGCTTGTTTTGCACGATTGAGTGTCCACTTTTATATTCAGCAACTATCCGAAGCAAAACTGTTTTTGCATCCCGATTCAATGACTATTCACCTCTTTGATCAATGACAACTCATTTTTTTTAGCTTGGGCGGATATATTTGGTTGTTAATAAAGTCTTTCAAGCCCAAATAAAGTTGATCTATTCGTACTAACACAGTGACATAATAGAATCCATAGCGTGCATAGTTTGTTTTATCTAGAGCAAAATCAAAAGACAAGAAATATTTTCAACAAGCATTGCATAAATCGAAATTGCCTTTTTGAATAGCGTGGTGGGCAAAATGTTGAAGTCTGATTAAATCCATGTACGAACACAATCGAAACTGCGGTGTTAGACTGAATTGTCCTCCTTGGATCATTGCCCTTCAATGTTGGTATTTCTCTAAAGAACTTTCATCTATTTCATCGAATATCATTATTTTCTACCATAAATCTCTCGGACAAGAGTCGTTCTTTTGATAACACACTGAATGAACGGTCCAAATACTCACGGATAAGATCCCATTCAAACTTCCTGAAGAGCATAAGTTTACAAGAAAATTTCGTCTTCAAATCCTGAACTTGTAACAATCTTACCAATCACAGCAAAACTCTTTTTTTATAAAATGGAAATCTCCAAGGTGCATTACAACATTTTTTAATTGGTCTTGGGAGTTCCAAATTACCTTGAATGCATTAATAGCTGCACCAATATCTAAAGTCACATAAACATCTGGTATGTTGACCTCTGCAGTTGAATTTTGAAGATAGAGAATATAAATATGTATATTGTTGGAAATTCTGGAACCGTTTACTTAATAGTCGACAAAGATATTTTAACTCTCTTCTTCTAAGGTGCCGTTAAAGATTTTTTCATCAGCAGACGGCACTAGCCACTATAACTAGGTACTATTTGATTTGATGAATAAAGTTATCGAATGAAGATCCACAAAAAATGTTTTTATGAAAGAAATGATCAATTGATTTTTATTCTACAAAAGAATTCGGAAAAGTGAATCTTTTTCTTGTCGACAATTATTTTGTCGGGTTCTCGCTGAGACAGGTTTTTTTCTCTCCATTCTTTCCAACTGAATTTGAATATGTGGCATTGCAGTAGAAGCTGTTTCTTTTTGAAAGGCAACCACGTAGGTGGAGTTGATTGTTCCATGCCCAGGTGGAGTCTAAAGTCAAAATTGTCCACCCAGAAATATGCAAAAGCAATGTTTGTATTGGTCTTTGGTTTTACGGTAAGCACCCAACTCATCGTTGCAAACGAATGGGGGTCTCAGTAAGGGAAGTTTCAACCTCACTAACAAGATTGTAATCAATCGTATCTTCGAGATAACTGATAAGTTGAGCAAGTTTCTTTTGTGATATTATGAATACCAAACTGAAAAAAATCACTAAACGGCCCACCTACTATTTTCAATAAGAAACATTACTTCTGCAAATATAAAATACATAGCTCATAGAAATTAACATTTGGATAATACATGCAAGTCATTAAAAAATTTAAGATTGTAGCCATGACTGGTATGAAAATTGTTATTGCAATACAGTTAAGTTGGCAAGTCTGATATGGATTACCTTGGTGTCAAATCATGCATTTTAATGCTGTGGAATTTGTATTTGGAACTTTAAGATTGCCCAGAATCTTCCTTCTATCTTATAATTTAAGATGGCCAACGTGGAGACAGATGCCGATCTCCACACTTGAACTACGTCCACTGTATAGCTAGGGCTGGTCAAAGAGCTCCGAAGTCCACTGTGTACCACTCTAGACATACCTATCAGATGCATGCAAGAACAGCTATGTCTCTATTATAAAGAAGAATGCTGAGTGGAGTCTCCCACGATACACCCTAGGTTTTGGTTGTTATTGTTATCACTCATTTTGAGTTTGTAATTGTGTCGTGGCCCTTATCTAAAATTTTCAATGACTGGCATGTGTTAACCAAATGACAATTCCCAAAAACTATGTATGGCGAATAAATTCATCAAATGATGCCCTCAATCCATAATTTAGAAAACTGGTGTAAAAACATGTCATATTGGAAATTAATGATGGCTCAATATCCATTTCGTAGGGGATCCCTTTGGCTATGTGTACCAAATTATATGCTCTTTTTACAAATGCGCAGTGGTTTAGCTAAGATGCTTACAATGACTCAGATCAGATGCATACAGATTTCAAGGAATATTTTCTCTTGTAAAGATCTTTCACAATATTGTTCACTGCAGAACAAGTGATAAATATAATATGATCTTTGATTATCATTCGATCCTCTCATACATTAGGTGATCGGAAAAGATGAGCACACTAGTTTTTACCAAAATTGGCTTCATGCTAAGTGGTTTGAAAAAGACGCAGTTTGTAAGCCAGTGGGATAATGCAACTTTGGGTTACTGTAAAGTCTTACTTGTCAAATGAAAATGTTTAATATCAAACGAATTGAGTTACTGAAGGGATCGGAAAAGAATTGAGCATCATAACGTGATAAGAAAGCTGAGTTGAGAGATTACACAGATCAAGGTCTTTATAGAATAGCATTTGAAGAGGACTAGAATAATCAGAGGCATTCATTGGGTTACCTAGGGAGAGAGAGGGGGTAAAGCAAAAATCGCTTTTGTCACTTGTAAGATGAGCTGACAGAGGCTTAATGCTTGCGAGATAAGATAGAAGAGGATGTATTATGGCTACAAGAAGAACTGATTCGTCAGATTAAGGAGATTTAATTCCAGAAGAAAACTGAATTCCAAGGCGCGTCAATAACCGCCGCTTAGACTTGCTTCAGAAACAGACTCGGTCAGTCAGTTTCAGCTAACAAAGTCAGATAAAAATATTTTTATGATCCGTTGTTGATTTTTAATTTGAATCCAATTTTGTTTCTCATAGCTTGGAATATTTAGATATTTTTTTTATCAAGAGGCAGTAAAATTCTGACTCGTAAATTTCAACTAGTGGCCTCACTAATGAGTAAATACTCAGCTGAAGAGTTGCTTAATAGAAAGTATTGAACTAGAATTCACTTTTAACGTCTTCTTGGGAATCATAGATTTTACAAACTAAATCGAATACCCAGCTTAACGGGCAGAATAATTCGCCATCCAAAAAGAAAAAGAATTTAATTAAAAACAACAGATAGATGGATAGGAATCAGGTAGTGTCTGATTTAATTTATTTCTTAATGATTAAGTGCTAAAGTGTAAAATTTTTAAATACTCAAGTGTAAAAAAGTAGGGCTAAGAGTTAAATCATAACATAGAAGTTGTAGTACTGTGTGTTTTAAATCAGTTCTTAGACCACCTTCCCTGCATCGTGGTTATATGTCAACAGCACTCAATACCCCCTCCTCAAATATTTTCAATAAATCTACTGAAGAGGAAGTGATTCATTTCTTGAGGCCAATTCATCTTCATATACTTCCCCAGCGTAGTTGCGAAAAGTGCACATAATAAAAGATTACGATTCTTTCAAGAAATTTCAATGGAATTTTGTGGAAGGATTGGCCCTGAACCGAGTAAGGGCTGATCCAATTTGGGAGGTTGATTCATGTACTCTGAATTGGAGCTATTGCTCCATAGAAGCCACCACCAAAGATTCTCAATAAATTTGAATAAAATTTTGTGGAAATGCAGGATATTGACTCAGGAGAGGGATGATTCGTTTTGGGGAGTGGATCAATGTACAGTTACCTCGCCTCATCGTAGTCACATGTCAACACCCTACAAAATCTCAAAAAGTTCTCCGATAAGAAATTCTGTGGAAGAGTGGACAACGCACTGCGAATGCAATGATTCCATTTTAAAGGCCATACATGTAGAGACACTTTCCGAGCATCGTAGGAATAGGTCAACCTCAGTCACGATATCAAAAAGTTATCAATAAATTTCATTGAAATTTGTGGAAAGTGTGTAAAATTTTCCCTCGAGAAAACCCCTGCATCACTCCTTCTTTACCTATTCCCCTCTACATGAATCTATGTTCCAACTGTTTTTTTTTTTTTAATCTTTCTGGCTGTATTTTGAAATTAAGTACCAAATGAATTTGAATCAGGAAATATATGAATATTTCTAAAATTTTGAGAAAATAAAGAGGAGCATATCTATAAAGAAAAGTAAGAACAAATGAAAAGAAAATTAGAAATCATGAATCAAATCATAAGCATAGATTTGGTATCAATTTTTTAAATCTTCGAATGATTTAAAATTTAATCTAACTATTTTGAATACTTCTTGAATTGTTTTTAAATATTTCTCGATTATAAAAAATAACAACTCAATTTTTTTCATAAAGGTCACAAAATAATTCTATGAAGATATCAAGAGATAACTGCAATCCTCTATAATTTGTTGTAACATTTACCGAAAATATTGAAAAGGTTTGATTTTTCTAATCATAGAAAAAATGTTGAATAAATTATAAAACAAAAGAAACATAATAAATGAAAATCAAATATATGTAAATATCTGTGGTCAAAGAATTTAAAAATGAATAAGAATTAGGTTTAAGCATTATTCCTATTGGAAGTACTTACCGGTTTTCTGATTAGGAAAATATTTAAACATAACCACTTTAATCATATTGTGAAGTAAAGGAGAGGAAACTAGCGGACCTAGTACTATTAAAAAGTAAATAAAAAGTGTGATTGTTTCAATTTCTGCTAATTCAAAACAATTCTCTTTGGACCAAAGAATTAAAAGAAATACGAATTGATTTTATGCATTATTTTTGGCAAATTTAGATGTTTTATCTGATCAGCTTTTTCACTTTTTAAATCTTACCTTTTGATAAAATTTCATTTTCAAATGAAAGCAGGAAACTTGAATATGTAAAACTGAATTTTGTCAAATTTTTCAAACCTGATATAAGTTAGGGTCAGTTTTTAACATTAAAGGTTTAGTGTTGTTGTTTTGATCCAGCAATTTTTCTATTGTTTTCAACTGATTTAACATTTTAGTATTCGGTATAATTTCTTTCAGGAAAATCATATGGTGTATTTTACCGGTCTGCTTGCATTCCATAGTTTTCCAATAAAAATGATGCTCCTCTCATTGATTGAGCATTCATCTATTTTTTCAAGTGATTCAAAACTAAAAAGTTAGCAGTATACACATGTGTTCATTCATGAAATTAGAAACATTGTCTTATCGGCTGCTTTCCATCGACACCCCTTCGTAAGCGGTTGCTGCAGTAACGCGAACAAGTGAGCAAATTCAATCGCCACATATATTCAAAATATCTGCTAAAGAACACTTGAAAGACTTTACATTACTTTCACGTTACACGGGAACATTTAATTTCTCCTAGACAAAAAATCATTAATTCAAATTAGTTTTTGTTTTTTTTATAAAAGTCACAGAAATAGTTTAAAGAAATAAAAAATAATACGAAACTTACACTACAGTATCGATAGAAAAATTTCGACTTGACCCTTTTCGCAAGAATCATTAAAATACGGTGGAAATAATGAAGATTTAAAAATAAATGAGTAAAAACTTACTTCAATTTCAAATAGAAGTTCAGTATCTTTATCAACATCCGGGTAGAATATCCGAAGAAACATTGTTTTTGCAGAAAAACAAAATTGAATCAGTGATACTAGAAAAAACAAACGCATTCTTAAGATTATTCTATTCTTCTATTACGTAACGATACGTTACCAGGTGGGCATAAACATTTTTTTAGCGCGAATGGATTAACATATGCATTGGCTGCCCCTCTAAAAACATAATCGGGTGGGGGTGAAAAAACCCAACTTGTGATAAGCCTGCTTAGAGGTCACATTGGTGCGTAGGATTTAATTGAATGACTGTCAGAAAGACGGGCCATATTTGATGAATCATATTAAGATACATACGCAAATGGGATAGTACTGCTATCCACTCTGAAAAAATACGTCTAGTCTATATAGACAGAAAATTTAATGTTATATTGTCAGTGTGAACAGGCACTGATATTTATAATAAAACGAATGACAGACTTCCCTTTGGGGTCATTATTTCATTTGCATGGGCCATATTATTCGGCTGATTTATATGAAGAAAAGATAGCTAGAAATGAGAATATTGGGGTGAGTGGACTACACTATATTTTCGATGTTGTAATTCACTCTGTAGTAATTTTCTTAGAATTCTTCAAGTTAGCATAATTCAGGTGTATCGTAATTCAATACCCCTGGGTACATAGTTCATCTGATGGGGGAGGGCACAGACATATTTGCATAAATCTACATAAGATGAATTACATAACACAAAATACAATCAAAATTAATACTGTATTAGTTGTTTGGTTCTGTCAGGAACAAAGGGAAAACCTTTTTATGAAAATAGCTAGGTGTTCTCTTCATTATCATCATTATTTTTTTACCCTCTTGCAACTTAAGGACTTACATTCAACAATCTTCAAGTAAGCTGGGCGGATCTGAAAAAAAGAATAAGCTTCAGCAAGACTTGAACTCTGAATGATGAGGGATGAAAGTTCAACTTTTCCCGGAAGCTTATTCTTTATTTCAGATCCGTTCATTTTATTTAACGATCGTATAATGAAGATTTTGGAATTGCAAATCGAATACTGGTCAAAAATTAATTAGTGGCAATGCTTCCCCCGGGAAATTCGAATACTAATACTACTAGTGCTTTGTCATTGTAATAAACCTGCTAGTGATATAATCTAGTCTAGAGTACTGTGATTTATAAAACTAAAATCTTTACCTCATGAATTTACTTATGAATTTTATACATATATTTAGTGTGGCAATATGTATGTATGTGTGTGTGCACGCGCGCACGCGCGTGTGTGTGTGGAATCATGGCTGCCGTGGATATGTTTCTATGATTATAGTCGCAGTGTCATGCCTGGTGATTTACATGGTTGTCTTATTCCCACCAGCGCTGATAGACAGTGTTCAAGCTCAGGTTATAGCCAATTGAATGCTGATTTTCAAAGTCAGCAGGTTTTCTTCATTTGGATGATTGGTGCAGCAAAATCTTCTCTATTTCACCCCATTCGGCTGATCTGATTTTTTGATAAGTTTATTTATTGAAAAAATATTTTTGATTAATGAATAAAACTGTAAAGGTACTCTGACAAGAGGAAGGAGGCCACAACATTATTAGGAAATGCTCAGTACTCAACAATGTTTACGAAAACTGAATACACTTTTTTCAATAAGCAACCAACATTCAATCAAAATTATACCGATACTTTTCATCCTCAAGTGGCGTTTTACAAGGGACAAAGTTCTCAGACAAGCAGTCAGTAGTTGACATGTTGATAGCTGTCAATACTCGAAAGCAAGGGAAGGATTTCCTCACTAGCACTATAAGTAAATGAGTAAGATGCGATATGTCTATTTCCCAAAAAATCCTTACATCTGTGAATTTGTAAAAATCTTCTGACTTGAGAAAAATGTAATATAGGATTGACATCTTTGCTTTCTTGTCCCTGGGTATCTAATCCTTAAGGAAGATAAGACTGTTAAGCCATAGGACTCAAAGGGAGGAAATCGTAAATTTTCTCACTTTTTTTCCATAAAGGAATCGTTTTATTCGAGTCTTAACATCGTTATTTTGTCAGAATTTTAATTTCAGTGCAAGGGATCCAAATGGTATAACTTGCATTTTTTATTTTTATCTATATTTTTCATTTTTTATCTATTTATTTATTTTTTTTTTTTTTTGCTTACAAATGGCATTGCAGTTAAGCCGCTTTCAAATTTATTCCATAGGATTTTAATAGATTAAACGAACCAATCAGTCATTTGCTCTTCATGGATATCTTTGAAATGAAGCAATAATGTTTGAGCATTTTTCGTCGGAATTCAATGTTCTGGTCATATTAGAAATCCTGTTAATAACTCTTCATTTTTAAGAATGGAATTGCCTTGAAGGTACTAAAGTTTTATAGCAGTACATCCAGTCTGTTTTCTACAAAGGTATCTACGTTTTATATTATGTCATGTCCGCATATTATGGCATATTTGATTGCGTCCATTGTTGCTGGGATTGGGTTCTGTTTTCATATTCATCTCTTCTTGTATGCGCACTGTACCTAAATGCCTTTTTCTTTTGTCTATTGGCATATCTGTAACTGAATGCCAAAGGTAGCAGCCAATAAAACAAGTACCCCACATATACAACTCTCTCTCTCTCTCTCTCTCTCTCTCTCTCTCTCTCTCTCTCTCTCTCTCTCTCTCTCTCTCTCTCTCTCTCTCTCTCTCTCTCTCTCTCCTTCATCCCTATCCAGTTTTCTTTTAACGAGTCCAACATTCTAAATAAATAAAAAACTCTTACTAGGTTCTCCATGTGCATGAGAATATTCTGGAATAAAACGCTAAAAACCAACAACTTTACTTATTGCAAATACTCGCCATAATGTCGAGCCAATGAAGGGAACTCTATAAGGATGTAGAGGTCGGATTTCAAGAGCAAACTATATTGCATAATTATGCGTGTATTTCATTGTGTTCAGAATTTTAACACTGAATAATATGTACGTATTTGTGTTCCATTTATACAATTGATTTTTGGTTTTGATTCTCTGAACAAATTAGTGTGAAAGCATTGCAAATAACAAACTGTCAATTAAGAAACAAAACATTTGCTAATTTTTGTGTAATAAGTAAATGAAATCATATTCATGATTTTCTTATCCACCTTAAGAATGGAATACTCTAACGGCTACTCCACATTTGATTAACATATATTCTTCTTTGACATTCTTATCTCTCCCTCCTTCTTCGCCCTGCATTCTTTCCGGTATAGATCCGCATTTTCTATTTCGACTGCATTCCAAAGGGGGTGAGACACTCTAGGTTCTTGCCATACCAGATTTCCAGTTTCGCTTTGAAAATGACTTTTCAATGCTCTTCAAGTCCAATTTTCAGAGAGCTACTGCTTTCTCCCTAATATTCTATCTCACACTAGCAGGTAATGTACATACAGTTTAATGTTCGTTTTTGTAAGTTATTTCGGTTGAGGAAGGGGCATGATTCCTAAAAAAACCGCTGCACGAACATAGTGATAACCAGAAGTAACATACACCTAAAGAAAACGTGACAAATAGTCGGCTTAGACAACAAAGACGAGGATATTAGTTTGAAAAATCCATGGAGCAATGATGCTTTATTTCATTTGGCAAATTGAGAGAAAATTATTCTATTTTCCTTGGTGTCGATTCGCATTGCATTTATTGTGCGTCAGTCCAATTTTTTTAGGATTAATTTGTATCATTAGAAATATTGATGTGTTTTAGAAACTTTCAATGTATGTTTTGACACAAAAAAATGACACAATGAAACAGTTGCTTTTTGTATGATTTTATCCCGTTGATTTTCCTCTTGGAAAGAAGTGGTTTGCTTGTTATGAAAATCATTATTTTCAGCACTTACTGACTCCTTGATTATGCATCACCCATTTTGAAACGCCATTCGATTCCTGGCGTCGCCTGCGGGAAAATAAGTTCAAATATAACAACACCGGAGAACAAATAATACTTCATAGAGATTTCCTAAAATTGAATAAAGCTTGTTTGACTTTAAAAAAATAATTCCACAAAATTTTGTTACATTAGACCCTTTTAATAAATAAATTCATAAGATGAATTGGTGCTTAAAATTTTATAGAGATGCGATGATTAGTTGATTTTAAGAGATTTTCAAATCCTTTCTACCTGTGGAGAAATATTATTTATTCTTGATACGTAAAGAAATATAATATATTTTTACTACGATCAATTTAGAAGTTATATTTCCCCGGGCAAAGACGGAAATTCTAATACATTGAAAAAATTATTGAAATTTTTTTCTCTTAAAAACATAGCTAAATCACTTGAGAACCCCGAAGAGATAATTTTAAAACAATAAATATTGAAAAAAAAGTTATGAAATTAGAGTGTTGAAAATTTGCTAAAATGATATTGGTCATTACGTAAATTCATCTCTTAAAAGTTTTCAATGAAAGACAAAAATCTTAAAGAAGGAAACTTTTTTTCAATTTTTACCGAATTTTGTTGAAATTTGTGGAAAAATGAGTTGTCTACTGTTGTCTTAATAATAATCAGAAATGACCTCTGGTGACCTCAAATGACCTCTTAGGCCCACCAAAAGATGTGTCAAGTTTTAGCTACCTTGGTGCAAAAGTGTGGCCAACGCTTGCATCCATTGGAAAAAGATCAACATAAACGACCTCTTGTGACCGGTAACTTCATCACTGAGCCTGTTACCTTTGCCGTGAATAGGTATACCTTCGTGCCGAAATTCAGCTTTGCAGGTGCTAAAATATAGTCTACTATTGTTTCGATTGGAAATTGCCAAAAATTACTTCTGAGGTCGACCTCACATAGCCGATGTTCTCCGCTGTGGCCCTTGAAGTGAAAATATCTGGTTATGTCGAACGGAAGGTCAGGGTCGAATTTAATATCATAATTACATTGTAGATAGAACTCCAATATGAAACATTAAACATCACAGGGCCTATACCGTCCGCCATGAAAAAGATATGCCACTATGCAAAGTTCCAGCTTCCTACATGTAAAATTGTGGCCTGCAAAGTTGAACAGAGCGGCATACAGACAGGCGGACATTGAGTTTGAGAGAGAGAAAGAGAGAGGAGAAGAGATGTCTATTCGGGCAAATTAAGAACGAGTATTTCCTTATACTATAAGAGAACAACTTTCATAAGAGGGTAGAAGGAGAGGTGAAAATCATTCACTAATGGATACGTCTAGTGGAATTTAAAGAGAGATTAAAGACATTCCATTCAGCTATAACAGCCCAGTCTTAGTTGAAATTGTAATCCTTTTGTTTACAGCTGGGAATTGACAACAAAAGATGGAAAGTTTAGATCTTTATTTTCAGAAAAGTATGGAATCATGAATATTTTTTTTATTATTGAGAGAATTCGCCTTATCCTTTTGAATGCTTTTTCAAATTAATCAGTAGCAACATTCCACCATTTTGAAGGAGTATCTATCATTTCGATATAACTAATGCCTTTTCTGTCCAACCAAAGCTACACTAAATCCTCGGTTCATATTCTTCGTTTACTGATTTTTTTAATGTTTAACGAAAATTAATTCTTTTTTAATCTTTGTCGAAGTTTAATTCTCTTTTATGTTTGAAGATTAATTCTCTAGATTAAATGAAATTAGGGTGAGTTGTTTCATTTGGGTTGTATGAAAAACATAACATTTTTTTTAATATATTTATTTAGGATTTTATGGACAATTTTATTCAAAGAGATTTGTTTCAATGTCAAAAGTTCCTCCTCTGGTCCAAGTATTGTGCGGGTGAAAACAAATCTTTAGCAGGAAAGATATTTTTGCATTGTGCCAGGATAGTAAAAGCAGATTCTAATAATGTTAGGAGTTTTTTGTTTATCCCAAATCTTTCAACTCAACAGTCGCCTCTCATTTCTCTACAGCAGAACTACATTGACAGCCCTAAAGATAAGAATAGATATGCAAAGACCGCTTTGTTGCAATGAATAAAGTGCTTGCTTTTTAAAAAGGTTTTGACGCATAGTAACAACTAAATGTTCACCAATTAAAAAAAAGACCCTTGTTCCAAACAAAAAATATACATTTTTATAATAAAAGCACATCAATAATTTTCCTAATGAAAAAAACAGAGAAACCGTGGTCCCGAATAGCTATTAGGGTTCCTTAGATTTTATGTTTTCTCGGACAAAAACAAATCCATGCAAATCAATTTTCTTAAATACCATCTCAAATTAAAATGGTTATTCGTTTATTACTGCTTATGAACGTATTTTCGCACAGGGATACGAATGGTAGACTGACAGCCAATACTACTACTACTACTACTACTACTACTACTATTACTAATAATAATAATAATAATAATAATAATAATAATAATAATAATAATAATAATAATAAGCCAACTGGACACGCAAACAAGCATATCAATCGAGTTTTGGTTTGATCCTTTTAACAATGAAACATGTAACATTGAACACCTGTCGCCATCGACGATAGCGAAAGGTTCCGTACTTTTTTTTTTTATATATGTGCGTGTGTTTGTTTATTCACTTGTTTGCTTGTTCCAGCGCACCTGGACATACTGATTTGTCTACCACGCTTGAAATGTGGCTTTTATTCTGACTGTCTGTTAATTTGTTTAGTAGTTTTTCCAGTGCTCCTGATCATATCATTTTTCTACAGACATCAGTACTCCATTTAACCCCTTCCAAAAAGTTGGTGTTTTTCTGCAGTGTCGGGGGGAAGTTTTCTTGACTTTTTGGGAGCCTTATTCTGGCGTGTTTATTAATAACATCCACATTCTCCAGAATCTAGATGTTATGAGATGTTCTATATTCCATTTTAGATATTTTCCTGTAGAAAACGTTAGTGATGTCATACATAGAATTCATTCTGACCATATCTATTTTTTGATTGAATTTTTTACATGGGTTCAAATTTTGAAGCTACGGTTGTCCAATTATTGACTTTGATGGTACGGTTCAATTTTTTTCATTCGTCCATTCTATTTATCATTATTACGAAAAGTTTTTCGGGTCTTTAATCACTTCATTTCAAATGAATGGCCACTATACAATACCATAATAACTTTTACTGGAGGTTTCAGTATGGTATAATTATAGTTTGGGGGTTACAATTTCTAATTCAAGCATTATTTTGCAAAGCTTAATATTGTCGATTCAAACATGACATATAAAATTGAATCATCTTAACCCATTTATACCCAAAGTTGTTTTTTCAACCGATTTTGGTATAATTAGAAATATGGGGTAAATGAAAGTAAGCTTGTTTCTTTTCTTGAAAGTGATCACATTTACTTTAATCAGCTTTCTTTCACAAGTATATTTTCTATGGCCTATATGGGTTAATTGTTGTCCAGGTTTGTGGAAAAGCCAACCCTGGGACAGGTTCAGAGCAATTTTTGCATAACAGATTTTACAATTACTGGATCTACAATATGCAAGGCCAAAGGGGACTTTCTAAAAGATTTTATAGTAATGTATATAAGTGATTAAGATAGCACTGCAGCTCTATCGGACATATTCTGATCACTGCGACCTAAAAAAAGTATTCGTTGTATTCTGAATGGGTGGTGATTTCCTTTTTAGATCCAATAGATCATATGATTGTCATGATTCAATTAGGAGATCGACCTTTATGCAAGTTGGTTGTTAAAGACGTAGTGGTATGAGTAGGAAAAAGAGGAATGCTTTTAGCAAATAAATTATGTCACGATTGAACATCCATATTGATTTAGAGATAAAACATCAAGAAAACAAATCTCTTCCTTCAAGAAAGTTGGTTTATAATTATTCAGGACGCTAATTGTGTTTGTGAACAAAGATAACAAGAAAAATATGGAAGCTCATATCAGATCTAACTTACTTGCAAATTAGAGATGAAAATGATTTGAAGGAGAAGTATCTTTGAATTTTTCATTTCCTTGCTTTATCATTGTTAGAGCTATCATTATCATCATAATTGCATTTATCATGATTATTTGCATTATAGTGCTAGTGTTCCTTCACGTTGATCTCTCTTCAATAAGATTTACCTTTGTCCCCATAGTGTCATCTTTTTACTACTTAATACCCGTAAAAATGCATGGATATAGGGTGGGGTTAATTGGCACAAATTTCACAAAAAGCTTATTTTCAACATATGATTATAATGATAAATTTACTTGATCATCTTTCTTATAGATATACATCAGTGCAATAATTCAACAAATACGTTCAGCATAGGCTTAGAGAGATTCCTGAAAAAAAATCTGAGACATGAGTTTAGGCCTCCCGACTCGCTCCACTGTGGGCTAAGTCCTAACATGCTATGGGGCATGTTGGAACACGCCAGTAATAATAGGACAATGCAATAATAATATTGGTATCATTTCGATTTTAAATATCAATCATGTATTTTACCTGCTATTTTCAACAAAGCATGATTGCCACTTTGTTTTTCCATCTATACTGGTCCGCCACATGCCCTTGTAATTACTCTGGTTTGTATGTCGATAGATTAACAAGAAACATAAGTTTCTGCTGATAACGCTTTCTTCCTTTACCTGTTGTATGGAGCAGGCAAAATTGATATGATCTCGTAATGTCCATGTGCACATATTTCAGCCTCATCTGATATTGTGAATCTTTGCTCGGAACAACTTTCAAGATTTTAGTGGTTATCCTTGTTAATTCTCCCAACCAATCCAGCATAATAGTAACTTTTTTTTTTAGTCTCTCACTCCTGCATTTCACAGGTATCCTGTTTGTGGCTTTTTCAACGTCAGATGGTTCCTCTTCATCAGATATGATATCCAGGAAAACATCATTCTTTCCACTACTGTCCTCACAATCAGTCTCCTGTGTGAAGTCTTCAACCAATTGCCTTGCATTCATTGCTTTCTTTTGTCTCCTCAATGATCGTTCCTCTTCTCGGTCTGCTATGCGATTTGAAATATCTCGAGAGTGTCATTGAGGACTCTTGCTCTTCCAGTTTTTATCGTACCTTTCTTTTTTCCGGGCTTTAGTGAAATGAGGGATATCCTCTGATTTCAGGAGACCTGAGCCAGATGGTTCTGGTTGGCCAGATGTTGCAACATTTGGGGTCAGAATGGCAACGACTGCGAAACCAGTTGTTGCACTTTCTGTTGTAGCAGAATCTTCATCAATGTCGAAAGGACGACCTGTTACATCAGAAGGGAGGAAATCAACATTGGTGAAGAAGAATCAGGTTTATCGAATCAGATTTGAGTGAAAATGCGACTACACGTGCATATGCATTTTACCTCATTATCTTCTAACTAGCTGCATGCAGTGTACTCGACACAAATATATGCCGTGTACTCGACACAAATTGGACCGGGCAAATTTTTAGTTGCCCCATTCCGAATACTATCAATCAAACAATCGACAAACCAAAGCTCATTCCTGACTACAGTATTTACAGAAAAAATCAATATTTCTAAAAAGAGAAAAATTTTACTCTGAGATGTGAAAATTTCAAAAAACCTTTCTGCACGCTCAGAAATCTACATTATTTCAATATAATTGAAAAGTAGTGAAAGAGACCCTTGAGGTACCAGGTCCTCTATATTTGTTGAAAGTGAGGTGTTTTCAGTTACCCAAGTTCCAACTAACCCCATCTTCTCCTGTCAGAATTTTTGATAAACAATTTTTGATAAAAAGTATTGAAATCCAAATCTAACCTTACGGTTTTATAACCTTTGTTTGTAAACATTAGTTGAACTAGCAGTACTATTATTTTCATTTCTCAGATCAAGCATAGCCAATCATCATTAATTTTGATTAGTATTTCTTCCATCTTCTGTGGTTTCTTATCAAAAACAGCTTTTATTTCACCGTATGGAACATTTAAATTTTAAGGCCCTTGTAGATTGGCGTTTCTGGAAATCATTGATACACAATATTTTGTCTAAGTATCTTGATTACCAGTATTTTTTTATGAAACGTCGGTGTCGTTAAATGGACCATGGATTCTGTTCCAATGGGATTTCAGCCTCTTTGATTCCAAGGGAGATAATTAATCGGGATTATTAAGGTATGTTTACTTTATATATCCACCAGGGTTACCAGATTTGATCAGAATCCCCGACCCTTACACGGGCATTAGAATTGCATCGAATTTCGGGTATGGAGGTAGAATTTCAATGCCAACCTTTTTCGATTTCCAAATTCGAAACTATTCGTATGCCAGTGTTGGATAAATCTTAGAGATAAAGCTCGGGTTATCTTCCCTCGTATTGTAATCTGGTGGTCCTGCACAGAAATACAAAATATAAGATGCTTCCTCATATGGATTTCAACCCCTTCCCCAAATAATTTGGATTTTTCGATCTTCTTCAAACTTCTTATTCCGCTTCAGTTGTTGAAACCAAGGGCGAATAACTTGAGAGCTGTTCGGTCGATATTCTTCCCAAGCAGCCACATCGTGCATTATGCATGAATTCGAAAACAGCCACATTGCACTCGGTGCATAAAATTGATGATCAAAGTAAATTCTCTAATCTAATTAACTGAGTATTTCAGCAAGTTGACGATGAATTTTCAAATAGAGATTAATTCTAGAAATCACTGATTTAAAATCAGTGTGACATTCCTTGTGGCTCTATTCATGTAATGTCTATGTAGATATATCTCGACCAGTCACCCATTATGTCACTGAGACTCTTTGGAAACTACTTTTTAGTGACGTCACAAGGGCTCCATGGCCCCAAATGAGATCATTTATACAAAATGAGTGAGCAAAAGAGGGGAAAGTTAATGAAGCCTCTTGTTTTCATTGGTCAGAGAACAAAATCAATTAAAAAGATTCGTCAGTTTTTTCTTACTTTATTAAATGTCTTCGCCTTATGCAACTGTTTAAATACAATAAATGGATTTTGATGGGATATGTGTTGAGTTGTGTGACTAAGCTGTCTAGGTTTTTATGTTTAGGGGTTAGGATTAAGGCGTCGTTGCTGCAGCGAACATAAATGGCTGTTTGGGGTATTCGTGAAGGGGCCCGATTCTAGAAATTCTAGAAAAAGACAAGCTAAAACTACACGTGTACGGGATGCCATCGGTAAACTAAACTTTTGAATCCAGAATTTCTTGAGGTTGAAAAAACACTAGTTCGTGATAGGATTACAATTTTTTTTACGATTTTGTTTGTGTGTAGGTTAGTTTCGTTTTGGATTTTCTGAGGTGTTTTTTGAGTATGGGTAGGCATTTTCAACTGATATGAATAAGTGATGTTACATTACAACAGAGTTTGTTTGTTTGTTTGTTTTTTCAAAATATAAGATTTACAGAATAAAACAAATTGAAAAAGGTGACGAAATCAGTGTAAAACGAATCACACTACCGACAAACACAACATTAAACCCCCCAAATTGAATGTACACATTGCCATCAGTACCTCCATGACCATCTGGGATCTGGTCAACAAACTGCAATTCACAAAATACCCCCACCATCAAAAATATATCCGGCTCTACAACACGCAAATGCATCGAGGTTGCTCTTATATCCGAATGCAAAGCGATAACTCAAATACATGGACACTTCTAAATAGATAAGACACTTGATTCTTGAGACAAAATCATATTAAAGCAATTAAGATAAGTACATAAGAAAACAAGGTATTGAATGATATTTACTGTCCTAAGACGGGAATACATACTAACCACACAAAGATACATTAACACAAAATTAATCCAGCTAGTCTGGAGACAGAGGTCTAATAACAGTCTCTTGATGCAAGCCAGTGAAGAATTTCTTCATTCTCAAAAGATAAAATTGATCCATCATTCAAACGTTTCCTTTAACATGTCTGGCTACTTCCATTTTGTCCTAATCGTTTGTCTTAAAAAGGATGTATAGGATGCTATTTTCTGATAACGTTCGTGACGCTTTAGTTCGTTTTTCTCTTTTTTCATCTTCTCCAAAATGCAAAGATAACATCGCCTTATAAGCTTCACATTATACAACATTGAATATGAATTGCACCCTTTTTTTTTAATACATACATCATTTAGCTAATTAAAAATATCTAAAATTGATTTAATCGACAATATCCGAAGCGAATGGGATGCATCCTGTTGAGAATCGTTCGAAATCAAGGCAGTCATGGACGCAAGATACAGCCTATTTAGATGAGAAATCGATGCTAGATACAAGTGAAGAATCTCTGAAGGTCATAATCTTATTTAATTGTACAAAATCTTAAAAAGACGAAAGATATAAAGACATGTTGAGATTCATTCGCGGCGTGAAACTCGGAATTGAACAATACAGTAGGGTGTAGCATCAGTACATTAAAGGCTCTTTAAAAGGGAGGACAAGACATAAACGTACTGGTTATTGGAATAGTTCGTCTTGTAAACATACTTTTGAAGAAGTTTCTTTCACACAATCAAATAAAAAATGAGCTGACTGATTATCTTGCTTAGGCAGTCGATTAACTATTTCAGACAAAGAACGTTAATTATAGTTGTTTATAATACCGTTTGTGAAATGAACTTCAATGGATCTTCTGTGTGTATTGGAAATTGCTGAGAGAGATCAGTTTTGTGAAGTTTGTGTCGCCAGAGACTGATGTCTTCTTTCTCTTTATCAGTGTATACTCCTGTTTATGTAGAGGTACTGTTTTCACCGAAGAGAAATTGACATTGGTTTGGCTCATGGAATCCCTGATATAAACAATGATTCTGCACTTTTAGGTTTTCATGTCTCTACTGAATGCTACAAAAAAAGGAAATTTTATGGAAAGGCTGAAGCATTTTGCTGGAAAGCATTTATTGAATCAAGTAATGCCGAATTGGTTGCTTTCCAAGAACTGGGATGTTCTGAATATTTGCCCAGTGATGACATCATCCAGGGTCTTGAGACATTCACAACGAATTGAAATGTGTGTGCAAAAGGCGAGTTGCTCAACTATTACATTTGTTTTCAAAATGACCTAGTTTGCACTGATAGGTGTCTTTGTAAGTCGTGTGAGAATGATGGTCAACTTGACAATGTGCAATATATATATATATATATATATATATATATATATATATATATATATATATATATATTGGTCTTACTAAATATCCATTTGATCTTTAAATGATAATCTGTCCCAGCAGCTCCTACATGCTCTGTGAATTTATCTTATTTGGGGAATTTTGTAATTGAGCTGATGCAGTGATTTTATAAGAATAAGTTAATTGATCATCAAAAATGTGTTTACTTTGTTAAGTCAGTTGACTTTTGCAATAACAATTTTAGGAAGTGCACGGCAATTGTCGGACCAAAGTTCATAGTTGGATACAGTCGACTGGGTCCATGAATTGTTAGGCACTATCTAATTTTACGTGTGATAAACATGTTTTTATCAGCTTACTCTTTTCAAAAAAAATAAACATTTGTATTTTTTCCCAAGTGAGGTATCGAGTATATTAGAGTATATTGGACAGCGAAATTTTGGTCTGGCAAACAATCCTGATCCGTAATTTTCATTTTTTTTTTTTTTAATGTTATAGCATTTTTAGATGGTTTTAAGCTAAAAAAAAATATCTGAAAATGCGGTAACACTGCTTTTAAATGCATAATTGCGCAGGAACATGTGACAATTTTCCCTACATTATTTGTTATGTTGATCTTCATTCATACATGTATATAATCACCGTTCTTCTTTTCATGCCTCTTCAAAAACACTTTCAGTTTTATTCTCCCTCTCTCTCTCCTTCTCTCTCTCTCCTTCTCTCTCTCTCTCTCATGCCCAGTCATATAACCATACGTCCAATATCTGATATAACGCCCACTTCTCATTTTCACTATTTTATGAGCACAAACACTCACAAATTCTCTCTTATTCCTTATTTTAATCACTCAACCTTTCACTCGCATCATTTTTCTTTTACGTACATATTTCATACAATAATTAACGCTCATTTCTTACTTTCTACCTTCACTTTTATCCATATATATTTCTTTTGTTTGTGTATGTTTGTGTATCAGTCTGTTAATATCTATCTATCCCAGTCTGTTAATATCTATCTATCCCAGTCTGTTCATATCTATCTATCCCAGTCTGTTCATATTTATCTATCCCAGTCTGTTGATATCTATCTATCCCAGTCTGTTCATATCTATCTATCCCAGTCTGTTCATATTTATCTATCCCAGTCTGTTCATATCTATCCCAGTCTGCTCATATTTATCTATCCCAGTCTGTTAATATCTATCTATCCCAGTCTGTTAATATTTATCTATCTACCTATGTTACTCATACATACATTTACTCACCCAGATGTGTTCTTTTTTACCCACTTTTCGAAATCGTTCGGTTTCTTTAGTCTACTTCATATTCATTTCTATCAGCTTTCTCATTTAAATTAAAGCCAATTAGTCGTTTACATACGACTTGATTGAAAGAAGTTGTGAAGCCGGCTGAGCAGGATGGACAGCCATATTTGAATCCTTCTATATTTGATCGGAAATGTTATTGGGGATGGAGGCTGCAAAATAAGAAATACGCTTTTGTGAGGCCGGATGTGAACTTCCTTTGGAGCAACCTGTCTTGCATATTCTATCTTTTATGTCATAAGGCGATAAAACGAAGATGGTAGGCGAATTAGAAACACTAAGTCAAGATTTATATCTTGGTTGTGTCACAGATTTCATGAACACAAGGTGTAGTTTTCAAACTGTTTTCTATTCAGAAAAGGTTATATTCTACTTCAAATTTGTTACGAATATGAATATATTTACCCGCTAATCACCTCAATGCGATATTTTCATGTATTCATACCGTGTGCTCAAAATGATTTCTAAATTCTCCTTAAAATATGTGAAAATCATCACAAATCATCACACGGATTTATTAATGATTATTTTTCAATGAAAAAACTTTCACATATCAAATTAAATCAGTTGGATGACCACTTTTACTTGGGAACTGAGGAAATCTCTTGCATCATCTGTTTACATTGAGAACTGCAAATTTACATTTTTTCTCTTTTTATTTCTAATCCATTTGCACCTGTCAGGAATATATGACGTATTTCTCAAGATATCATGAAAAAAAGAGACTGACAAGTACTTACCGGACTTAGCAGACAAAATAAGGATCAGAGGTTAGAATTAAAGTAATCCAATTTATTCAATACCTGTACGCAGTGAAACCATTAAAACCCCGAAAAACTAGACATCTGCTGTGATGCATAACGTCTTTGAAGCTAATCTAGCAAGCCTTTTCTAGCGAATCCGATTCCTCAATAGGTACCAAACCATTCTAGCTCCGTGTAAGACTTGAACTTAGTATAAACCTACATGACTCAACCAACTGTTTTGGTCTCATGAAATATTTGACCATGGCCGAAATATATGCCTTCAAGATGACCCAAGCATCGGGAAAAGTCAACCAGCTCACTCGTATGGAAAATTATTCTTAAACCTAATGATATTTAGTCATACTGGCACTCATGCATACGCGTATGCAATGTATGCGTACGAGGGAGATATTGATTGGAATAAACCTGAGCGCAAAAGTAAGGTTAATTTCCCTCGCAGACGATGAGGCTGTAGTGACAGTAAAGCAGAAAGAGGAATACACAACTGAATACTACAAACTACATGGCAGCCATTAGCTATGCCATAGGTTTTGTTAGGCCAATAAAACATTCTATCCATGATAGCCAAAAGGGTTGCAGCAAACACTAAAAGCAGAAAAGAGAAAGGAGTTGGGGTTTTGTCTTCTTGTTCTTTGTATGTTTTCTGAATTATCCCTATCCTTTACATCTTCTGACTTTCTTCCGTGGTAAGTGTGCTTGCAATTCCTTACGCTATCTTCTTTACTGCAAAGTTCTTTGTTTGCTTCTGTGTACAACGTCAGTAATAAATAAAGTACTTTTCTTTCATGCAGGTGTTTTACTAAACTTGTGAAGCTATCGTTTAATTTCCATCTACCGTTATTCTATGAAGCAGTAAATGAACACTCCACCCACACGCTTCTTCAAGAATTCTTTCTCATTTTACTGTACCTGTAGATGATTATTTTGATCCAAGGTAGATATGGGGCGGATAAGAAGAGATACTTAGAGATGTGATGCTGGAAACACCCCTTACGCTTTAGACATGATTTACAAAATTTGAATTCAGCCATGCTCAAGTATTGATGAGTCTCGATATTTTTATTATTAGATGAAGTGCTGTAACCGATTGTATCAGATTTGACTATTTGCCTTAGCTTGGTTCTTTGTTTGTTTGTTTTTATCATAGCTTAACTCAGGTTGTCATTCAGGTTGTCACGGCAGCGAGCTCATATCGGAAACAAAGAGTAATCTCCCTGTGTAAAGAGAGAACAGAATGGGAGAGATTTAACTTCTGCTGACCATGAAGTTCCTGTGGCTAATTGGTCAACATTTAGGGTGTGAACCAGGCTTCCCTCCAGCAAGAGAGATCTAATTTCGAATCTCAACAGTAGCTTACTCTTTATTTCCGATCTGCGCCGAATGTCAATGCTTATCAGATAAGTAATCATAAATAAGACAAATCCTGCATAAGTACTCATCTACAAATCACAGATCAGTGCATTTAACTAATGTGGATAGCAGACAACTGATCAAATAAGTGATGATAAACGATAGAAGCAAAATCTAGTATTGAATCTTATTTGATTCATTATCTTGCAGTCTGATTAGACTGAAAACGGCAATTTGTGATTGCCAAAAAAATAAGCAACATTTTTGTCTGCGATTAATCTTTTTCTAGACCTACAGTGAGTGCTAAAGTACCCAATACATTTCAAAAGGTTATTTTTAACATTTTCATAAAGCTTCAAATTTGACAGAATTTGGACCAAAGTTTATAAGATGCAAAAATCAAAAGAACATTGAAACAAGATTGAACATTGAAAAGTTAAGTAAAAATATCAGAAATCTCTTGATTTTTAAGGTGTAGGAGTATGTGAATATGAACTTTTTGAAATATGATACCCTTTGCATTCACTGTATCTACGGAGACCGGAATTCGGAATCAGTGAACACAGTGATAAGCGAGTTGCAATCGGGAAAGTGTAACAATAAACTTCGTCTGTCTGAAATGAGTGTCCGGGTAAAAGACGCAGACACCTTTCTGTCAACAAAAAACTAGAAGTAGAAAAGCCTGTACTTCATGACTCAATTACTCTGTTCCTGATTATTTGTTTAGCGATTCTTTCTGCCCCAAAAGTTGACGCCTGTATTAATGTTGATATCCTTTCATTTGCATCTGGTCATAGTCTACTATAGAAATAAGCAGAGACTTGAACCAAAATATTTGCTTTGAAAATGACTAAAGCTACACGAATAAAAAAAGCAATCAACATGTAAAAGACATGATTCCGAACCTTGCTGTTACTTACCGACTTTGGCGCCTGCGCATACGTGTTCGACCTTCTGGCTAGGAGAGGAAAACTCCAAAAATCTATAACCCACCCTTACTGTGGGAAAAATTGCTTATCCTGAGTAGGTTCCATTATAGTCATGGGATTCTCTTCTAAATCTTCATTTGCAAAGTCAACCCATGGTTATAATTGAGAAGAAAAAGTTTCGTGAAACTGAGCACAAAAGTAGGATTATGAAAAAGACGTGAAGTACCCAACCAAATGGGAAGGAATATACAGAATGACAAGAAATTGAAAACACAATAAGAGGTAAGAGGATTGAGAGTGCAACCTATGTAAAAACAAATGGATATACAACTGGATAGACTGAATTCTGAAGCGACAATACTATCAAATCTATCTTTCAAACGCAACCAGTGTCTTCATCTTTCTATATTGAAAGGAAAAATATCAGATTCACCCCAAAACTACGAACAATAGGGAGAAATTAGTAACCTATTTTATCAAAATTTCGTAAATACGCCCAAATCCCATGGGTGGAATGTAATTATTAATTTGGCAAAAAGTGAAATCAATTTTGTTTTCATTTTTCATGCCTTTCATATTTGTCCCTGCATCTGAGTGAGTACGTCTTCAGATATGCTTAACTGCGTGGGTAAGTGTATGCAACGAGAGAGGTGAATATATTTTAAACTGCAAACGACTTCAAAATCATGAATACATTCTTTGAAAAGAAACCCAAAAGAAAATAGACTTGGAAGAACCCCAACCATGAAACCAAAAACGAGATAGACTACATCCTAACGAAAATGACACCATCAAAGACATTCAAATTCTAAACCAAATAAAATTAGGAAGTGACCATAGAGTGGTAAGATGTAAGATGCAAGTAATCACCAATAAAGAATGTAGAAGAATGTTCCACACCAAATCGCAACCGCTAAGTGTACCAGATGAACTCACCCAACCCTTCAAGCTAGAATCGAAAAACAGATACAAAATCTTTACTGAAGGAAACGACACCAACCTCAACGAACTCTAAAGCAGGATAACAACCTCTCTGAATGAAGCTGCCACTATTTTAAAACCAAGAAACACGTAGACCATTAGTAAAATCTTGGACGAAACCAGGAAACTTATTGAAGAATCTCAGTAAAACATAGGGCATGTATAACTACCACGTCGATGATAAGAACACAACTGTCAAAATCGAAGATGCAAAACTGAAAAGTAGATCCCTACATCTATCTAGGAAAATGAATATCTATGAAATCCACAGAAGAAGAAGAAATCGAGCTGATAATCACTCTAGGATGGCAAACCTTCGGCAAAGCAAGTTCAGCCATCAAAAACAAGACGATCCCATTAATCCTAAAAAGAAGATTATACAACCAATGCATTCTCCGATAGTTACCAACGGAGCTGAAACCAAGAGACAGACCTGCAAACTGAGAAGCATACAGCGTGCGCGTGAGAGAATCATGCCCAACCTTACATTGAGAGATAACAAGATAGCACAGTATATCAGGAAGAGAACGAGTCCGAGACATCACAGAATCTACTAGAGATTCAAATGGCAATGGGTCAGTCATGTTGCAAGAATGGCAGATATCAGATGGACATCAAGACTCACAACATGGATCCCCAGAGATTCAGAAAACACTGACTCAACGACGCCCATGATAGAGAGATGTGGTAGATCATGGGGAAGGACTTTGTCCAACGACGGACGATAAAAAAAAAACTGATGATGATAATGATGATAATGAATAGTATGTGTATATGGGGTTGAGAATATGTATGAGTAATTATGCATATGTGTCCATGTGTGTAGGTATTCCTATGTGATTGAGCCGAATAATCGTATGGGTGTATGGACGTGAGATTATATATGTGTGTCAGTAAGTGCATGGTAAAAAATTGCATATTACTAGTATATGAAAATTAATTGATGTATGTATGTGATGAATTCTGTCAAACCTGCAGCAAACATATATGAGTAGAAGCAGATCTATACATGCAGATGTATATATGTTCTAGCAGAGAACTCTATTTCTCTAGGCCAGGGCTTTTTTGCTATTTCGTGCGGAAGGCAACTTTTTGATCGGATAGAATCCATGAAATTATTCTGCTTGTTCAAACCTGGGATAGAAGTACATTTATTTAAACTATGTATGTATTGTATCACGCCTTACTTGAAAAATCATCACCATCTTGAACTTTTCGATCACATTCAATTCAAATGCCTGAGGGGATGAAAAATTAAAAACGATTTCTTTTTAAATCCAAAAACATTTTACTCGTGACTGTCCCCCATGTTCATTGAATACGCATGCCCAAGGTGAGGCGAATCAGACTTTCAGTTGATACCAAATCTTAAATGCCCGACAACAGATACCAAATGTACAATATATTGGCTTCTACTGATCATATCTTTTAGTATAGTACCACATTTCCCATGTTTTTGAGTGTAGGGAATCCATTTCTGAAGTACTTTTTTATTCTAACGTCAAGTATGAAGTCATATAGACCATATCAATGTTATTTTGTGTCTTGAAATGTTTTATCCACTTCATTTACAAGGTTTCATGAAGCTCTTGTTATTCTGTCCTGCTGGGTTGACTTTTCAAAAAGTTTTCAAAGGCCAAAGTTTTTTGAAAACCCCGTCACATGTTGTACGACAACAATGATGTAAATGTTTAATTTCTTTTCATTTTGGGTTATTTTTATTTCATTTTATTTAGTCATTCAATTGATATATTTTTTTATTAAATAAATTAAACCATAATGAATTTTACTTGACCTTGTTAACTCTAATATTCAATGATTACTTTCATCCTCAACGGACCTTTAAATGATAAGGTTTAGTGGATTATTCAGGTCTTCCACTTCTAAGAGGTTATTTCATTTGTTAAATGGTCACAATTGGTGAGAAAAAGGAAAATGTCAGTAAGTGGAGGGCGCTAATCCCTCCCACAACGGTTGGATGCTATTGACGATTTGTGTCTTTGTTTCTGGTCCCTTAGATTTCTGAGAGACATCAACCAATTTCCTTATTGCTATCCTTCAATTTATGACAATTTCAAGGAGGCTACCTAATGGTCCAAGTTAGGAGAGGTTCAGAAACACAGCATCAAGATGCAGAAAGAAAGTAACGAGCCAAAAAGTCTTTATGGTCTGATAGAAGAGAGAGAGAGAGAGAGAGAGAGAGAGAGAAAGAGCATTAAACTCTCAAAGACTGAAGATCTCCGTGTAATTTAGGAGTTTGAATATGCCATACAGCACAATTGGACAGCATTGAATATCCAGAAAGTTTTGAATCTGAATAACAAAGGTCCCTGATCTTAATTGAATCTCTTTTAGACTGGATGAATCAGAAAGTGATCGTCAACCCTTTCGGAGAAACTGGCAATCAACTCGTGACATTGGACACTATGAATATATGAACCCTGGGTGAGCAAGTGTTTTCAGGAGTTGCAACCATTAGAAATGCTATGTATTCAAACTTTGTGAAGGGATATATTGAGGAATGTATCACGCCACTCTCTGATTTCATCCCCAAGGCTAATCTCTCTCTCTCTCTCTCTCTCTCTCTCTCTCTCTCTCTCTCTCTCTCTCTCTCTCTCTCTCTCTCTCTTTCTCTCTCTGAACCACACTCAGTGAACTTTTGTGAAGGTACAACAAACAAGCTTCATGTAAATCTTTTGCAACTATTGCGAGACAAATGTTTGTTCCTCGGTAAACTTGTCTTCATTCAAACAAAGATGAGTTTTTCCTGTATGGAAATCCAAGATATCCATCATCTCCGTCCAATGAAGGAAAAATGCGTGTTTTCACCAAATCCCAAAGTCTTGACTGTTTGTTGGATATGCCTTCACGTGGAAGATATCCGGCATTTAAACAAGTTTCAGTAGCCATCTTAGATATGTCCACCGAACTTCAAATCATTAATCCATTGTAAAATGATATGTTTGTTGAATATACCGGAATGCATCTCTTGCCCTTCATGGAGTATCAAATGTACATGTTTATGACAATAAATGATGCAGTCTGTGATCGTTGTCCTCAGGATAATCTAAAAAATCAAACAAGAGTGAAATTTCCTGGTGAGACATCTGCTCGACGGACATGACCATTAGAAAGGGTTGTGAGAATTATGGACCCTTCCAGTTTTTTATGAGATTTTGAATATGAACTCTTCATTCGAGTACTATATGTTGACAACGAAAGGATAGCTTGTTCTGTCCAACAAGGCAGTTGACCTATTAGATATCAGTCCGTCTGACTACCAGGAGGCAGACACCTGTAATGATGTCACACTTAGTCATAATAAAGCTTTCCTTCAGACAGATGGTTCCCATGTCGTTGTATTGTCTGTCCACCTCTTCATAACAATCATAAATCTGGGGCTTACTGAATTGTGGGTTGGCTTTGGAAGTGGAAAATGGTCCATAGATATCCAAGTTTATGGAGTCTCCTTGCAGCTTGCAATACACTATCTTTTTTCTATGCCTTTACATGTTGTGCCCTAATATCTAGCATGCAAGGCATGGGTAAAAAATGTCTGGATGGAGCACTTGGATGAAATCTCTAGATGTAACTGAAACAATGCTTAATCAGAAATCCACAAGAATTGGCAGAGGATTCTCTTCACATGCATCCCATTGAACAGATTACATTGATCATGTACAGTAAGAAGTTTTCCAATCTTACTGTAAATGGAGCGGGACGACTCATGTCTTAGATCTCTAGAGAGCATCCTACAGCCTTATACCAACATATCAAAAGAACAATTATTGTGTCAGTATTCATTTGATATCGTGTTCTGGAGAAACAATTATGTCTGCCAGAAGACATTGGTCCCGTATTGAACAGATTTGGAAGATATTAGGGCTACCTGGGAACTAATGCTTCGCTGCACCTGTGTCAGAGCTTGTAAAGAGAATTGTAAATGTTTTAAAACTGGATCGAGGTGCATCCCATTGTGCAAATATCAGGGGGCTTGTTGCAACAGTCTTGAGTGATGTGATCCATTAATTAATCCATTAATTGAAATAACAAATTTCATGGACCCTCCATATTACATACACAGATAATAGATATATATTATATGGACATAAAATAGATATATATCACATACAAACATAATAGGTATATATTACATACACACATAATAAGTATATATTACATACACATATTATAGATATATATTACATACACACATAATAGGTATATATTACATACACAAATAATAGGTATATATTACATACACACATAATAGGTATATATGATATTCACACAAAGCTACATATTATGCACACGCATCAAGGATACGGGAACTTTTAGATATAAAAGTTTTCATTTTATTTTTTTTTCATCAAATAAGTTACTTCAGTCAATCTTGATGACGCTATAAACAAATGAATTCTTTTTAGAACTGTTCAACAGACCTACCTCAAAAACTAAATCTACTAAACTACTTTTTTTTACTAATATTTTTTTTAGATAAGTTGCTCTGTCATCTTAAAGATAGCACTGGTACAAAGAGATTTAAAAGTAATTTAGATGGCTTTACAAGGACATTTTGAGGATCTGTCTGGTAAAATTTTCAAGAGAATCTGATCAGAGTCTTCTTTGTCTTAGACAGCAAGTGATAAAGCAACGAAAAACCTTTAGCAAGCAGATAATATATGGAAAGAGTGAATTATATAATTAAAGGTTTCTTTGCTAAATCCCATGCAAGACAGCTTTCACGCCTTGATATTGATCTGGGATGGCTGAAAAACGATCACTGTCAATCTGTCTCTAGTGTTGCTATAATCAGTGCAGTCTTTGTAGATTTCGATTTTGTTTTGTGAATTTACAACGTGATCTTTTTTTTAAATTGTCTTGTAAATAGTGCCTATACTGCTTGTACAATTTAATCATGATTTGCAAATTTATACTTTTTTTATTCGTTTTTAAAGTTGACTTTAAATGTTGTTTATATATTAGAGATGCCGAATAAGAATCATAGTAAATAGCGTCCACACATTTTAAGGTTCACATTTGACAGAATCAAATTTGATTCACTTAAAGTAGAAATAATACACTTTTGTCGTGGCCAGAAGTTGATGATCTTCTAGGTGGGCAGTCTCTCATCAATTGGAATATTGGAGTAAAACAATCTTCCTGCCCTCATTTCCTTCCCATTCTGCCTTGTTTCGCAAAAAGATAAATTTACAAGACATCTGTTGTACTCTTTTACTGTTTCTAACGACCATACGAGGGAATCTTGTTCTAGCTTGAAATTCTGCACACCAGATGCGTATTCGGAGAGAAAATGCAACATTTAATGCTGCTCTGTCCAAAAGTCATTTCAGACAAAATTACTATTTTCGAAAGGAATCACATACCAATAAATTCTCACTACTTTATGCCGGCTCACTGCGTCAATAATTGAGTCGACCACGTATGTTAATGATTTAACTCTGCTACATAGCCCTCAGGTCTCTCCCTCTCTCTCTCTCTCTCTCTCTCTCTCTCTCTCTCTCTCTCTCTCTCTCTCTCTCTCTCTCTCTCACACACACACACACACACACACTAGCGCACGTGCGTGTGTGCACACTCTTTCACCCCTTTCTCTCTCTCACTCTCTTTTTCTTCCCTTGCTTTCAATTTCCTATCACACTGTTCCAATGATTTTTGACGCATATAATTCAGAATGAATTGCATGGCTTCTGTCTTGTAAGGCACCGAGGCCATTTTGAACCCTCGGGTACTAAAAGTAGACTGCAATTTAAGGTCAATTTTTATTTTACGTAATAAACTGCATTTCAAGTTGCCAGAAAATTCTAATGCATCTTATGTTTTCAATGCAAAGTATTTTTCCAATATTTTTCAATATTGATTACAATAAATTGATCAAGTAACTTCATAATATCTACTTAATTTGTGAGTAAAGAAATATCACGGAATGTAATAAAACAAACGTTTCAGTTACTTGGAATTGTTTATGGCCCACTCATCGGAAAATGAACTAGAAAGGTGTCACGTGATTCCATCCATCAAGTGTTTCGTTAGGGATGATTGGTCAGTTGTGAAACTACAAATTACCGATGAGTGTGCATTTCTTTTCAATTACAAAGCTTTTAATCAAATCATCCATACTTCATAGTCTCGTAAGGGTTTTCGGGACCCTGTACCATGTCATTTGGGTGTGTCTTGGGTGAGGTGCAGCCTATCCTTTCTAGGCTGCCTCAATCCAACTCTTTATTACTAAGTGCTACTGAAGTGGACGCAAACACGCTAGCACGGAGCAACGGTGAAAAGTAATCAAACCAAATACTCTTTTTTTTTCTTTTTTTTTTCATTTCACTACGTTTGGCGAAATATCTGATAATTTTATCGAGAATCTATTCTGACACGTTTGTTTGTAAATATAAAAGTGAATGATTTTCTCGTGTAGATTTCCCTTCCCCTGAACACTTATTTTTCAAGCAAGATTCTTTTTCAAAGCGCGTCGATTGGAAAGAATTAACATATTTCCAGTTCTTTAATCTTTTAACAAAATTTGTGCAAGAGAACAAAACTCGTTTATAGATGTTAAATTGAATGATACAATTATTTGAAAATTAACCAATAACGATAGGCATTGTTATTTTTACTTTGTCTTGAAAGTGAATGTGCTTCTTTTTTTTTTTCAATTTCTGAATCATGTAAATATTTGAGTCGAGGTGTGAAAAAACATGGCTTGATAAAAGTACATTCTAAATTTATTCATAGTGTTAACACGCATAGATTTATCAGATAAAGAATTTTTGACTGCTTAAAAAATTGTTTGATATCACAGGCTAAATATACCAAAATATTGACTAAGTTTAAAAACGAAAAATTAAATCAATAAGTCCATGGCCAGATGATGAAAAGGGCACTTATTTTACACAACAAATATTCATTTTTCAACATGATGTCTTTCTTTTTCAGTGCACTCAATTCAGTGGTGAATATTAATCAAAAAGATCAACTAATATACAGTAAATATTCTAGATCAATATTGAGCTAATATCTGCATTTCCGGTTGCTTGTTTATCGGTGAACCCTCGTATTTATTTAGAAAAACGCATATAAGTAATACTTTATGCATGATTAACACAACATAAGAAGAGAAATTCGTCAACCCTAATTGGGAATAGAATTGAACTACCGTATTTCATCATGTATTATCCGCTAGCATAGCTAATCTACCCCGACCCCGATTGAGCTTCAATTTTGAATGAAAATGCATTGTACTTATATTATACAATCATGTATCCAAATACGTATAACAATCATGTTTCTGTATATGATACGCACTTGGATTTTTCAGCTCACAATGGGGATTGTATATGGTGTATGGTGTTGTTTGCTTTAGAATAAGGATAACATTGTTAAAAGATTAATTTTAGGACTTCAAAGGATTATTCAAGGTTAACAACTGAAAAATTGAAACATTTGAAACTTTTTGTCGTATAATTCCTTCAATTAAAAATGAATGGACGAAATCAAAGCAAGCTGAATAGCATTTCTTACATTTTATCAATAGGGAGAGCTCATAAAGGTTATTTCTTTCATTGACACCCGAAAAATTTAATATTGTTGAATAGCTTGCAGATCTTTTCTCGTAGATTCCACAAGACAAATTTTCTCAAAATTCAAAAAATCATCAAAATCAGGGAGACGGAAAATGTCTGATAAATTCGTTAAAAAATCGACCGATAAATATTCGATTCTTCTCTCGAAGTGAGAAAAATAGATGTAACGTTAACCTTGCAAACAATAGATTTCTATTTTTGAATCTCATTTAATTATTTCGTCATTCATTGGATGTTAGAATGCTATTGCACTAATTGTTTGAAACATGCACACCTGGTCAAATTACATTCTACACCAGGGGTTATCAAACTTATTTCTTCTAGCTTAACATCGTTGACATATCCCTCATGAAGAATATCTTGTTAAATTTATCGATACCATAGACAAGAGACACGAAATACATATTTGTTAGTAATTTCATTTAAACTTTTAACAAGGTGGATGAGTTTGGCCCTTTCCAATAAGTAAATTCTAGGAGTAGTTTCAGAGAATCACACTCGCGTGTCATTCTCATTTGACAGTATTACACGTAATGTCTGATTTTACAGAACGATTCTTTGTGCTACCAATTTTATCCCATGCTTACAAGATACGAGTTGCGTTTAGTTGATAGTAATTACAGTGTTTTTACAAACTTCGCATAACTCTGCAATTTCTCTTGTGTATGTTTGAGAACCACTGCCTTACACAAACTACCGTTCTTTCATTAAATGACATTTTTCTTTATCTAAACAAAAATATTTTGATTGAATTGTCTGTTCATTTCAATGTAAATAGAATTCTCCTGCAAAATATTCTAAACATATATAAAAAATAAGTACGTCATTCTACCGTCTTTAAATAAAACTATAAGTATTAACGTGCACCAAACTGTCTAATTTTAGTTTGGCACATTTTCTGATGTTAGCAATGAAATGTAAGAAGGAGTAGGTAATGCCACATTGGTTGCCTGCTGTCTTTAAGTCTATTTCACGTATCACAAATGGACAGAGTAGTAAAAAAAAGGTGGTATGTGGAGCCCAAGCAGGGGCAGCTGAAACCATATCCAGCATAAGGACTTAGCTATGAATGGGTGCTGACTATTGCCCAACGGTTATAAGTTCTAAATATCATTAACTCTTTCAGTGCTTATAGAATAATGTAAATGTTTAATGCAGATATTTACATTTGTTAGATGTGCATTCATATATTTTTACTAGTCCTCGGATCTTTTGACGTTGCAAAGTAACGACATTGTAAATTGTCAATATCCAAGGGGCACATGAGATTGGATTCCTATCATAGCTCGTATGCATATGAATATCCACCAGAGATACCAAACTAGGATAGCATCTCTCTATACTTATCTTGACCCGTGAAAGAGGGAAGAGGTTACCCTTATATTTTGACATCGTAAAAGGAAAAACAGTCTCCTCTCACTTTTGAACCGAAAACGGAAAAAAGTTTCCCTCACTCTTGACTGCATATAAAAAAAATCTTCTCTTTTAATTGCGGTAATATTATGAAGAGGGTTTCATGTCTTAGTCTTTGTGTATTGAGCACCATTCTTAACCAGTCTTTGATATGACTCTCTCTCTCTCTCTCTCTCTCTCTCTCTCTCTCTCTCTCTCTCTATGCACACACACACATACACACATATATACATATAGATAGATAGATAGATAGATAGATAGATAGATAGATAGATAGATATCATCATCAGTCATTAAGTCTACCGCTGGATACAGGCTTTTCCAATGTCACTAAATGATGTCTGCGTTTGCGTTCCATTTGGTTTTATATGAAATAATGCAATGAACACTGCAGTTACTGATCGTTCGTAGAAGTATATATTGGACAAGGTTTAATATTCTATTTTTCTATGTTACTTTACAGAGATCCAAATTCCGACTGGGACAGACCATCGGCAAAAAATGAATGGCCAAGCCATACAGCATCAGGTCGGGAGTACTTATTACTGGACGCCAAACATGTTCATAATTTCAAGGTTTCAAAAGGTCTGAGATCAAAGGAATGTGCCTTCTGGAAAGAATATCTACCTCAGCTTGTCGCGGCCACATGTGAGTAACTTTTTAATATACATCTGTTCTCTTTTTATGTATGTATATATACAAGTCCTGATGTAGAACCAGGTGAACCCGTGTGTCCAAGCTTAAAATGTTTTATGCCTTTTCTTGAGTTGATAATCTTTTCACGTTTCCAGCTTCTGTGGGCTAAAGAAAGATAAAAACAAATATTTCAGAATTTGACTTTACTTCGGGAACTGCCGTTGCCAATCCATGTCGGATTAACTATGTAGCAAAAGTGGCATATGCTATGGGCCCAACATTTTCAAGCTTCCTGCACTAAATGCTTGCAAACTTCCTATCCAGTGACTCTGAACTTGCTTTATTACTATGGTATTATACTGCACTCAACTTTTATGAATGACAGAAAGTTTAAGGTTTGTGATTTATTCAATCGTCAGCTTCAATTGGAATCATTATTTGAAGACAGTAATCAATGGGAGCATGAATTCTTTCAGATACGTACAAGACGCATAAATACAGAGGTATTCGAAATTTAGGTCATACCCACTATACAAAGAGCAAAACGAAAATAAACTATTATTTTTATTGAAATGTAAAACATAATAGTCGTATTATCTGGCTACGTGGCAATTGAACAAAAACATTATTACGTATTTGTTTTAATATTTTTGAGAATTTTCCTAATTTTAGGCCCGTATATGATATGTACTACAGGCCCTACTTTTGCTTAATCCAGACCTGGTACCAACCCTGCAAGAAGAGTCAAAATCAAATCATTAACAAATTAATCCAAAATACTAATTGTTTTCTCTCTTGTTTGTGCTTTTTTATCATTTTAACTGAAAAACAATATCTGTTTATCCAAGTTCGTTGAAAATGTTTACCTTATTGTTGTTTGAGTTGATTAGGTCACTCTACAATAGAGTGTTTTATGTTTTGTTTTGTTTATTATTACATCAAATTCCTACTACTAATAATGACATGAATTTTTGTTCTCCTACACAATCGCTTTTAACTTATAACATATATGTTTTTCAGATCATTCATCTAACTAATCGAACATTTTTGAGAGTTCAGTCTTATATTATATACCATACACTAAGTTCAAGTATATACTGAGCTTATTTTATATACTTATATACTAAACTTAACTGCAAACACAGTCATATCAAAAAGGATATTTATTTATTGCGTTCTGCTAACGTTGAAGAAAACTTGCTGACAATTATTTTTTGCCGTACGTTTGGGATGTCAAGCAAAATGTCTGCATGTGCACCTATGAATATACAAGTAATTACATGAGAATGAGTTATTATTAAAACGTGAATTAGTAGATGAAGAAGTGCGTGTGTGTGATGTGTAAAAAATGAAATTTAGTTAATGTCGAGGTGAATTGTCTAAATCGGAAAGAAAATCCATTTTAAAGGAAATTTCTTATACTGTGCTTAAAATGTTTGTTAATAATCGAAAGTTGTATAGAAGAGAAAAAATGTTTTAGACTAAGATTATTGCCTAATCCATCAATTAATATCCCTTTCTCAGAATCTTTGTGCGTGTGCCTTTGCCATCTCCCAGTGTTCTTCTTAACACGCTACTCGTTTTGTCACTTATACTTCCTATCATAATATCCGTTTCTTTGAGACCATCAATAAAACGAGAATTAAGATCTCTGCATTTAATACTTGTGAATTGCTGGGATTACTTTATAATCACGTCGAAATGTCATCAAAGATCAAATGGTACGAGCAAATTTAATTTCCACAAATTGATGCAAGAATGCTTAGCAGACCTGAAGACTTTTTTGGCATTAAAGAGATGATATGATGTTGCTTTATGGAATTGCTTTGCGTTAAAAAGTTATTCTGTCATTCCCAATAGACTCGTTAGCAGAAAAAATTGACAATAGCAAATAATCTGGCAACATATATTCACTAGTAAAATGTGGTAAATGTTATATCTCTAAAAGATATAAAAACGAAAATTTCCATTTATCTCTACGAGTGCACCTCTGTGTATAAGTGATAGCATGAAAATAAAGTATTACCCAAGTATGTATTTCCAGGTGAAGAAGTGTGTGAGAGAGAGGGAGAGAGAGGAAGGCAGGCCCATTTGTGTACCCGTGACAATATATATATAGGCGATCGAATGTGCAACACGCACGGGTGATGCCAAAAAAGTCTTCAGGTCTGCCAAGCATTCTTGCAGTAAGTGTGTGTGTGAATGAGTTCATGTGTTTATTCGAATGTATGCGTGCATTCAAGTTCATATATGTTGGAGATATACATGTCCACCCTATTATGATTTAAATTATTATAATTTCTTTTGTCTACAAAGTCTCAAATCCCAAAGCGAATAAAACTGTTCTCGAATTGATGCCTTCAACTCATCAACGTTCATTTCTTCACCTTTTTATCCACTTGTTTTGAAGCATCTACCATGAACAAATATTCAGAAATGGTGACGTTATCATTTATTTCTTTTTCATTAAGACTGAATGTGGATCGAGCAGGGAAACCCATTACTAGTGTGTCAAGTTTTCCAAGGAAAAAATGTTCAGATAACATTTTACATGAAAATTCATGAAAATATTTTTCCAAGTTCTGCCATTCACAGAACCACTGCAAAATGTTTCATTTATCTGAGCTGTGTCTTTTCTGTTATCTAATATTGGTAAACAAGAAGATTAGTTGTCTTCTCAAATCATTAACTTCTTCAAGTAAATATATTTTGTCAGCTCTAAGAGAGTGAGACGAAATAGAGAAATGGAATAGAAAAAGAAGCTTACCCTATCATAATCAATAGTCCAAGTATCTGTTTCACAAAGACAGCTTTCAAAACATCAAATCATGATTACTGAAAATTTTTTTTTCTTTTCCATGTTTAGAATGGAGTAGTACTATGCATCAGTATTGTCTTGCTGACCAATAATTTTTTAATGAATACGATTTAAAACTTAGCTAAACTGGGTAATTGTAAAGTATATTCGGCTTCAGTATTTACTGTGTTTCAACAACTTAGTTTGGAATAGTCATTGCAGTGGGACGCTCAATAATTACAACAATAATGATAAACATCATAAGCTTATTAACTATCTGTCTGTCCGTATGGACTCGCTTACCGCAAAAACTACTCAACATAAATCCATAAAATTTTCTGTGGGTACGAGTAATGTTTTGTGGCAAATTAGCTTTTGAAAATCACCCCTGCCCAATATTTTTTTTAATCGATTAACAATGTAATTCTTTGGTGATCTTTTTATAACATATTATGACGGAAAAAAAGAAAATTTGGTTGTACTTTTTTGAATCAATCTGCAAAATCAAAATGTGACGTAAGGATGTGTTTTCTATTCAAGCAGAAGCTAAATGATTTCAAAATTTCCAGAAATTGATGCAAGAATGCTTAGCAGACCTAAAGACATTTTTGGCTTTAAAGAGATGATATGATGTTGTTTTATGGAATTGCTTTGCGTTAAAGAGTTACAAAAGTATAATGCCATTCCAAATAGACTCGTTCCCAGGAATTAAACATCACGCTGTTTATTGGTTTTATGGGAATACCTTAAATAATACTCTTGATTGATGCGAGTTTTGTGATGGTATGACAGAACAGTCTACGACGAAACTATACTTTACTTAATTGGAAAAACGCGAAATTGCCTAAAAAACCATAATAGAGTAAATTTTTATTTCTTACATCTAGGAGTCAAAATCGAAAGGGAACTTTTTTTCACTTTTAGGGGTCAGAAGCAAGAACGTTTTCTCTTTTTTAACATTACCATCTCCCCTTCTTTCAGGACATTAGCCTCACCTTTTTAACATTTGCTCCTCATTTTGAACATTAACCCCACTTTTGTAAAATTATGACCTTTTTCGTATTAGTTTCCTTTTTCTCAACATTACACCCCACCCATTTCAAAATTTTACCTCATCTTTTGAACCTTTAATGCTTTCTTAAAATTAGCCCCTATCTTTTTAGATTAGCCCCACTTTTTAAAGATTACTGCCCCTTTTTGGAATTCAATCTTTTTTTAATATCGATCCCTATTTTAACAACTGCCCCCAACCCCGATTAATTCCCAAAACTCTGCTTTTTTCACACACCCCTATCAATATTTGCATCCCTTTCTTTATAACAATGTAAAGGAGTGCTTTTATGAATTTTTTTTTTTTTTTTTTTTTTTTGGACAGCAGTTCACTCCGTCCGTAAAGTTTGGTATTTCATTCAGTTATTTTATTAATTGTGAAATTAAAAATTCCATGAAATATCTGAAATGCTCACAAAATCCCATGGGATTTCATTAGTGTCACAATATTACTATAATATATTAACATTATCATCATCAGCCGTTGTAAGTCCTCGACCAGACAAAGGCCTTTCCTATCCACTTTCACTTCATTGTGCTATATTCTGCCATGTCTCACCGGCAAATTTGTCGATCTCATCTCTTCTTATAGTGTATGGTCTTTTCCTACTGTGTTTACTGTCCTGCGACCAACAATCGATTACCCTTTTGTTTCACCCTGGTCCATTCTTGGATCCATGCTGATTTTTTTCTGAGAGCTATTCCTGACATTGCACTTTCCATCCCTTTCCGTACGGTTCTGTGTAAAACTTGAAAACTTACAAACTGAATTGTTTTATATATATATATATATATATATATATATATATATATATATATATATATATATACATATATATATATATATATATATATATATATATATATATATATATATATATATAATACTTAAGTAATACAAATGTATTTCACGCTTTTTTATTTGAAATATTGAGCACTTTTATTATGAATACATCTTCATATCATTATATATATATATATATATATATATATATATATATATATATATATATATATATATATGTGTGTGTGTGTGTGTGTGTGTGTGTGTGTGTGTGTATGTATATTTCGCTTTCTGGCTTTGTCAAAGTATTGTCTACAAGTATATATATATATATATATATATATATATATATATATATATATATATATATATATATATATATATATATATATATATATATATATATATATAAAGATAGAGAGGGGGAGAAAGAGAAAGAGAGTGGTAGATTCTTTTTTTAAGAAATAATGGTAAAATGATATAAATTCTAATATAGAAACTACGTCTGAGAATAGACAGTTTTTACGTGTCTATCAAGTCTACAAACGAATATTTACAACAAAGAGAAATGTTGGCTCATTCATTTTTGTGACAAGATCGGTGGTTTTCTTTTTACCTTTTCTTGCCTTTTTACTCTTGACATTTCATTTTCTTCCGTCTTTCGTTCTATTTTCAATCCAAACTGGTGATGAATCCACTTTTCCTCTCTTCCCCTTATCTTTCTTTTTTTGATTTCTTTTTCTCTTCAGTTTTCTTCTCAGCATTTATTTTACATTCTTTATCTTTCATTTCCATTTCTTTCCCCGCCTTTTTCTTTCCTGTCATTCATCCTGCTGGCTATTTCTTCTGCGTTTGTGTTGATTTTTCCCATCCGCCTTTTCATGCCAAAAAATAGATAAATTCGCTGCAGCAGCACAGAAGAATATGGCATAATTAGCGAGCTCGATTCAAAACTTGGACATTTACACTTTCCTATTTTCGTTCGTTATTCAGGAAGAAAAGGTATAACAAAACTTTAAACGAACAAGATAATAAATAAAAATAAATACCTGAATAAATATCTCGTTGAATTAAGAACATTTCTGGTAAATTAAGCATTCATATAATTAGAAAAATCAAATTACAAACCAAAAATCTTTTTCATTTTATTCTTTTTTATCGGCGATTTCTGTTGGACAGATTGACTGGACGGCGTTTTTCACGCAATCAAAACAAACCATCGGCCATAAAAAAAAACACTAATATCTTTTTACAAGAATTCTACTTTCAGTTATGATAATTGCTTTGTTAGAGCATTAGACTGTAGGTCAAGATTCATGTTGTACAATTTCAACAACTGGGTAACGTATTTCATATTTGCAGATAATACGAACGTTTTTTTATAACTGTGTTTTGTATTTGCATCGGTAGGAGCGAAATCTTGAGTCTGGAACTGTGTTTCTAATACTGGTAAGGTAAAGCTCGTTACCACACACCTAAAAAATACTTTCTAATCAATAAAATCATGTGGCCAGTTAATTGCGTTGTTCAATAATTGTAATTTTTCTTCATTTATAATTACTTTGATTGTGTTATGAAATCGAATAAAAAGATGGGAACAGGGTTGGAGAGGGTGCTTTATGTATAAAAATCTGCTCCATCACTGACAATGATAAACTGTTCATTGTGGGAGATAGAGTAATAAAATCAGAATAAATCAATTCTAACTAATCGCCTAAAGTTTAGAAAGGTTGATTACGCATTTCTGATAAGTTATTCCACATTCCTTAATGGTCTAAGTACCCCCCAACCGGTCGGGCGAGTTAACTTGTGCAGACCAAGCTGCACCCTCCAGCAGGATCTTCTGAAACTTGAAAAAAATAATTTCTCTTAAAAGTAAGAATTCATGTTCGCACTTTTGGAGTTAGTAAAACACATGTCAAATCTATTGGATTTAAAGTGTGCCCATATTTTAACAAACTATGGAATTAAAACAATTTATTTAGTTATAAAGATTAAGATCATTATTTGAGTTGAATTATTTTAATGACTCAATTTACTTCTGTAGTTCAATCTGTAATTTATAGTTCACAAGGAAAAACTATATAGAGTCACGACGGAAAGCATGTGTTATTGTCAGATTAGGGTTAGATTCCTTTGAAAAATACTGCCAGACTGACATATGCACTGAGTGGAAGAGATTTTCATATTTGCAGTTACCTATGACTAATGAAAAATAAGAGTACAGTTTAGCATTGTACCACTACATTGTAAAAACAACTCCCTCTTAAACCCTCGGTTCAACGAAACCCAATAAAACAGTTCTCTGATTTTTTGGACACTCACTGCGCACAAAAATCGCTATTGCGTTACCAATTTAGATATCTTATATCTAAACTTAGATATTTTTGTTACATTTAGGTATGAGAAATCGTTTTTAGATACTGGATATCAGTATAGATATTTTTTCATGGGGCTCGGATCTTTTTAGATTTTTTTGGCAAAAATTTCATAAACTTTGATTTTGGGGCCCAATCTAGATATTTTCAGGTATTTATTTGATAAGGTTCATGCCCTAAAAATATCAAAATTTGGCAAATTGTGTGGCACCTGCTTTTTGTGCTGCCGTTTGTTTCTCTACTTTCAACAACCTACAAGTAAAATCGTGATAGAAACACAAAAAAGTGTGTAGAACTGTCAAAACGTAACATTTTCAACAGTGTAAATCGGCTCTAAATCTGGATTGTTTGTATCTGCAACAAATAGTTTCCTATGAACAAATTGTGTGGTACTGTTTGAAAAAAACATTTTTATTTTAGGAATAAATATTAGTCTTATATCAATTTAAAATTTTCTTTTTATGTTTACTATTTCTATCAAGTCTTTACCAATGTAGAGGGTTATAAGGGGAAAATGCGTAGACCAGCTAAAAAAAATAGTTTAGAAATTTTTGTATGTGTGTCTTAGAAACTTGCAATCCATTACACCCTAGAACCTCCTGGGAACTTGTTAGTTTTCTGAAAGAAAGTTTTTTGAAGGTTTTACGAGGCGGCTTATTAACAATGTAACTATAACAAGGCTAAACTGGACACTTATTTTCTGATATTTCCATGCAGGTTCGGCTTGCATGAATTATCTAGTTTATTTTAAATTACCATATTTCGACATAGATTTGACACTTAAGATTTCTCAACAATGGAAAAAATTACTAACGAGATCTCGGTTATCATTGGAAACATGAAACTAAAAACAAGATATTTTTTGATTTCTTTCGCCTTTGTATTATTTGATTATTCATCCTGTTATCATCTGCAATTTATTTTATTCGTTAAATAATCTTACAATCTTCACCACTCAAAATGACATCAGCTGATACAGAAATTAAAAGAAATTTGGAATTTGAATGGGATTCAGAAATTACCGTTGATGGAAAAATCGTACTATGAACATTTTCGGCACTTCAGGACTAAAGCAGCACGATTACTTTTGGTGAATTTTATCGACTCGTTTTGTATTTTTCTTTGTTATGATTCAAAAGATTTATCAGAATTTGAATTTGAAAAGAATTTTTTAAAAAAAGGTGATAGATTGCCTTTCTCAGGTAACATTCGATTTGACGGACATTTACAATAAATGGACAACCATCCACTCCCATTAGTCTGTTAAACCAAAGACATGTCCTGTCGGTGTATTGAGATCTGCCGATTTTTCCTTTGTTATGTGTAAGGTGCGTTACTCGTTTATAAATAGGTATTCTCAAAATTGCATAAGTACTGAGAAAAAGTGAAATTCTCCTCAATTTTTTGTTAAAAACACTTCCCGGGGATCAACTCCGTACCCACTGAAATTTTATGGATTTATGTCTGGTAGTTTTTGTGGTAGCGACAGATAGACAGGCAGACAGATAGACGGTCTATAATCAGATTTCGATTAAAACACAAAGAAATTGGCTTTGCCATGCTTTTCTCTTAGTCTGTATCCGAGAATTTTTTTTCTTTTTCGAATTCTAATCCATTTTTATCATATAAACAGTGATAAACCTTTTTGTGAAACAATTTTACTTGTCTGACTTTATGTTAATTTCTTTTACTTGCTTTTGTCAACAACAACTTCTCAGATTGCAGATGAGATGGAATATCTGAGTGTGTCTGTGTGTATGCATGAGTGTGTGCGCGCGCGTGTGTGTGTGTGTGTGTGTATGTGTGTGTGCACGCATGCGTGCCTGCACGCTAAAATGGTTTCAACGATTCCTGAGAGGCCTGATTCAAAGTCAATACAGCTGCAACCAAGTCGATAAGAAATTTGTTCTGATCGCTAGCTGGTTATGTGAACTAAGATTCATTTCTTTATCAAATATTTAGTGCACATAACTGGCTGATGAACAGCAACTACATTCATCCGATCTCAGCGACAAGTTGATGGAGACCCTCAACAAGCCTCATGAGAAAACTGCCACTTACTCCAACGCATTCTCCAGTTTTTTAAGAAGTTTATATAAATTCAAAAAATATCCCTTGAAACATAAACCAATGCATTGATCTAACAAAACTTAGAAGTTGTGTTTTAGGTTCATACACAATTCCATCATGAACTCATAAACTCTACATATCAGTCACGATTTTAGAAAAATCGAAAAATATTATCATAATGGAAAGCTAGAGTAACAGTTTGAGCTAAGTAACAGTACATGTAATAGATTTCTGTTTCACAAAATTAATCACAATTTTTCCGTGTCTGTCTCTCTTTGCGAAGAGTGTGGCTGCAAACAAAATAACATTTAAAATACATGAAGTTTTCCAGCTCCCTAAAGGTATCATAGAAAAACATATGTGCAGAAATTACCATCGGGAAAGTTAAAAATACATTGAGGATATCTGAATTCGGTTTATTTCTTTACACTAGTCTGGATCTTCGCTGGGACCCATTTCCAAACAACCAGAAGTTAGACCATCTGTGCAGTTGAGCGTTGAGTTACACCATTTTCTTTTGTTTGTGTTATAAAACTTGATCAAATCATATTTAAATAACATTCTTTTGAAATTGTATCATTACGCAGCCGGTTTCGTTCGTATATTTCACATTCATATTTCAAAATGGCAATTTAAGATTATTGCATTGAATGTAAACATTTGAAGTCGATTTTCTCTCTCTTTCTCTCTCTCTCTCTCTCTCTCTCTCTATATATATATATATATATATATATATATATATATATATATATATATATATATATATATATATATATATATATATAAAGAGAGAGAGAGAAAAACAAAAGTGGGGTAGGGTTATATTTTAAACCGTCAACCAAAACTATCAACATAGTTTTCTTGAGTTTTTAAGCTGGTCTGTCTGGTTGTCAAGCTATGTGCATGTGTATCACGCGTACAAAACGAACCAATGAAGCTAAAGCATACTGTTGATATTGAATGTAATTACTTTTATTTTGCGTTATCGCCATTGCATTGACCAGCTGTTGTAAAGACGAAAGCTGGGCGCTGTCTTGTTTTTAGTCGGTAGAAGAAATTTGATACCTGGAATCCAAATAAAAATTTGATATCTAAAATTGTAATAAAAATTTGATAACTGAAATCGTAATAAAAATTTGATACCTGAAATCCTAATAGAAATTTGATAACTGAAATCCTGATAAAAATTTGATATCTGAAATCCTAATGAAAATTTGATACCTGAAATCCTGATAAAAATTTGATACCTGAAATCCTAATAGAAATTTGATATCTGAAATCCTAATAAAAATTTGATACCTGAAATCCTAATAAAAATTTGATATCTGAAATCCTAATAAAAATTTGATACCTGAAATCCTAATAAAAATTTGATACCTGAAATCCTAATAAAAATTTGATATCTGAAATCCTAATAAAAATTTGATACCTGAAATCCTAATAAAAATTTGATATCTGAAATCCTAATGAAAATTTGATACCTGAAATCCTAATAAAAATTTGATATCTGAAATCCTAATGAAAATTTGATACCTGAAATCCTAATAAGAATTTGATATCTGAAATCCTAATAAAAATTTGATATCTGAAATCCTAATGAAAATTTGATACCTGAAATCCTAATAAGAATTTGATATCTGAAATCCTAATGAAAATTTGATACCTGAAATCCTAATAAAAATTTGATACCTGAAATCCTAATAAAAATTTGATATCTGAAATCCTAATAAAAATTTGATACCTGAAATCCTAATAAAAATTTGATATCTGAAATCCTAATGAAAATTTGATACCTGAAATCCTAATAAAAATTTGATATCTGAAATCCTAATAAAAATTTGATACCTGAAATCCTAATAAAAATTTGATATCTGAAATTGTAATAAAAATCTGATAACTGAAATCGTAATAAAAATTTGATACCTGAAATCCTAATAAAAATTTGATACCTGAAATCCTGATAAAAATTTGATAACTGAAATTCTAATAAAAATTTGATACCTGAAATACTAATAAAAATTTGATACCTGAAATACTAATAAAAATTTGATATCTGAAATTGTAATAAAAATTTGATATTTGAAATCCTAATAAAAATTTGATAACTGAAATCCTAATAAAAATTTGATAACTGAAATCCTAATAAAAATTTGATAACTGAAATCCTAATAAAAATTTGATATCTGAAATTGTAATAAAAATTTGATATCTGAAATCTTAATAAAAATTTGATGTCCAATGGCATTGTATGCCAGAGAAGTAAAGAAATTTGTCTCAGCATAGAACAGCAAGTTGTCATCAGGATTGAAAAGAGTCGGGCAAAAATTAGTATGCTGCTCGATGAATCAACTGACGTATCAATTCATGGCCAATTGTATTTGTTCGATGTATTAATGGAAAGGAAACAGAGGAAAAGAACCAGATCTTTTGTCGATCACCACGTTAGAATGGGACATGGAAAGACCACACAAAATAAATAAAAGAAGTACAAAATAGGATTGAGGAGACTCCCCCAAATACAAAAGCAACCATTCAAATATCAAATGGATAGAGTGAATATCAGTTTTACCAATTGCAAGCAAGATTTTCAGAAAGCGAAATTGGCTCATTTGTAGACGCCTCTATCATAGGAAGCAATTCACTGAACTCAGTCCTTTGGTAAATATCATCAAAGGCAATCTGCAAAAATCAACGACACAAGTCATCGACTCGAAGGAACGGGACGACACAAAATACAATAAGCACAGATCCAACGACTCAATAAAAGATAAACACACAAAAGACTACATCTAACTCCATACTTATCGACACATGCATATCAAATCCTTGAGACTCCCACACCCTAAATTGCAAACAACTACCTCACCTAAAAGGTAGCTTTGACTTAACATACTTAACTGTGCACTCACATTTACATCCAAAGACATTAATACTTCAACACACATACAGACGTGTCCACACGTATAGAAAACTGAACTCTGGGCTCATATTGATGAACATTTGCAGACTCTAATGGCAAAGATATCATTTTTAGACCTAATAGGATATCCTCATTGTTAGGATACAGTCTACAATTTTCAGAACATTCAAAGAATTTTTTGGACGATTAAACCCCTCCTTGTTGTTTTTGTTGTTAAATATCATTCCATTCTACGGACTTCTTTGGGTTTTCAAATGATGATGATGAACAAAATATTTCAATGATAGCCACGCTACAACATAGGATTCAGGTAATGTCAATTCCTTCTTCTTGTTTAGACTTGGATTTCCATACCTTGTCCCTGTTGAGTTGAGGGTGCTGCATATACATTCAGTCAACATGTTGATATTAGTTGCTTTCTTGATTTTCAAAGCTTTTGGAAACAGGAAAATCAACATAAACGCTAATAACCAATTTTGAGGGCTTCAGATATTGATGATCTTGCAGAGGAAGCTTTGGATCCAAAACCTTTTTCATTTGACAGATCCATGAATCCAGCAATGAATGATTTGATTGAACTCAAAGAAGGTTAAAGAAAGAAAGCTGGTTTCGAAAAGTCTGACCTATATATGAAACAGTTGTGAGAAAATTTCATCTTACTAGGGTTAGGGGTTGAAAGTAATGAAAGTTATAATTCCTTACGAAACTATCTATTCTCTGTTCTCTATATTATTGAACTGGATATCAAAATGGAGTAACCGTCTTGATGTTTTGTCTGGCATGCAAGTAGCCTTATTTGAAAAATGTGCCAAGATTACATATTTTGACAACATGCAAACAAAGCAAAAACCCAACTAAGACCCTTCCTATGGTCGGTATTTCCAGCTAATTCTGACAGAAGGCCTTGATCTCAATAAGAGATGAAATCTCTTCATACAATTTTACCTCAGTTCTGTGACACAGGCTACAATGCACAATTCTGACAACTTAAAAGTCATATGCATATAAGTGGAATCAAACTTTTGAATCATTCAGTTGGATCGACCTAGAAATCAGATCATTATTATCACTCACAGGGTTCCTGAAGGAGCAAAGCGTATCCATAGCAAAGAATGTGAGCACATATGGAACTGCAAAAGCGGATGTGCTCGTATTGCGTATGTATGAGGTGGGTGCATGTGAACCACTGCTCTGCAAATAATATAAGTAAATGAAAATATGATGTCACTGGGGTTTCTACAATAGAAAAATTGAAAATTTTGAGGTTGGGTAAAAATTTTGTGATGAGCTTTTAATTAAATCACTTAGTTCTACGTCTATAGCAATAAAATATGTCTTTTGCAGTGATCGGTGCAAAAACGTCATGAAATGTGTAGTGTTCATTGGAAGGAAACCAAAAAAAACACTAATTTTAAGTGTTGCGTGAAATCTTTTTTCTACGAAATGGCGAATACGAAGGAAGAGATCGTAACCCCGAATTCAAAATAAAGCTCTTCGGTTATGTTCGCAGAGCGTTGTTTTGAGATAATTTTTGATAATTAGAACTGGCCTTTTTAATAATTTATTCGCTTAAATACCGTCTTTGACAGCCATCAACCTCAATATCAAGACATTATAACAATGTATAACAAACTGCATAATATCTGGGCACGCCAGAGCCAATATATGAAATGCATCTTTCATTTATACATCGTCGGAGCTTCAAAACTATGAAAAAAGCTCTCAGTTTAGGACAGAAACAAATAACTAGCATACTCGAAGAAAACGGAGATATAACAACAGACAGAGCCAGGATTGTCGAATGCACCCAAGAATTCAAACAAAAACTCTACTCTTCAAGACACGGACTACAAAACATCCAACAGGATACGCAAGACGCAAGCAATTAATTCGAATTTACCATGGGATGTGAAGCAAGCCATCAAACAAACAAACAGAGGAAAAGCCCTTGGACCAGATAGCATCACCATTCATCAATTCAGCTGGTAAGATCATCACTAGGAAACTAGCCATTCTATTCAATTTATACCCGAAACAAGGTACAGTTCCGGAAGACTAGAACATAGCAGTCATAATGCTTCTAAATAAAAAAGGAAACCCCAACAAACCTCAACAACTACAGACATATAAGCCTAATCAACTACATCTGCAAATTTATTACAAAACTCATCATCAATCGAATCACAAAAGCACTACATGGAAACATACCACGGGAAAAAGCTGTCCACTATGGACCATCTCCATTCAATAAATCAGCTCAAGGAAAAAGCAGCAGAATACAAAATGCCGCTCGCTGTAGCATTTATAGCCTTCAGGGAGACCTTCGATTTTGCGGAAATTCCCATGGTCATGAAGGCCTTCACTCTACGAGGTCTTGACCCTGTATTCGCCAGAGTACTGCAACATATATACATTCAGCAGCCCCTTTATCAGGCTACATAAAAACTTCCAGCTTCAAAAAGGGGTAAGTCAAAGTGATATCTGCCTGCCTTGGGATGATCTTCTGGAACTTGGACTGGGAGAATAGAGGGATCAAAATAGACAATGAATATCTGATTTACAGACGACTTTTCCCAATTCGTAGAAAACCCACATAACTTCCAATTAATGCTGGATGAACTAAACAAAGAAAGAAAGAAAGTCGGCCTACACATGACCTTCAGCAAAATAAAGGTCATGTGCAACAACCACACAGGAAATGAGAACACAACTGTCAAGATCGAAGATGCAAAACTGGAGAAACTACAAACTACATCTACCTGGAACAACGAATCTCCATGAAACCCACAAAAGAAGAAATCAAGGGAAGAATCATGCTAGGATGGCAAGCCGTTGGCAGAGCAAGCTCAACCTTCAAAAAACTAGACGATCCCATTAATCCTAAAAAGAAGAGCATACAACCAATGCATCCTTGAAGAGCTGACACATGGAACCGAACCAAGAGACAGACATGCAGACTGAGGAGCATGCAACGTGCAACGTGCACTGAGGTTCAGTATTGCTAAGCGCATTGGGGACCTTTGGACGCGTCATTTGGTTCTCTCATTATTACTTGGCCAAGTCGTTGGAAAGCACTCCGCCTCGGGGCAGCACTGTCTCATTGAATCAAGAGGGACAGGTCAGGCGAGTCCTGACATCTTCGTGACCTCAGTTGCATCGACTGGAGCTATTTTTGTGGGCGTTCTATCCAACGTTAAACTCGACCTTGTGTCATATCTCACTCTTTATGGGAACGCAAGTTAATAGGTACTCAACCTCAAATTGAGAAATAACAAGACAGCACACTCAATTAGAGAGGAAAGAGGAATCCAAGACATCATAGAATCCACAAGAAAACTCAAATGACAAAGGGCTATTCATGTTGCCAGAATGGGAGACAACTGTTGGACATCAGAACTCATAGAAAAGATCCCAAGAGATCGCATGCACAACAGAGGCCGGCAGAATACAAGATGGAGAGACAAACAGGACAAATTCAGAAAGTACTGGCTCCGCGACACCCACGATAAAATCCTGAGAAAGATCTATTTCCAAGGATGGGCGATAAAAGAATGATGACATGTATGTATGATAACACTGATGATCACACATAAAATCTTGAGAGATTCGAATTTTAGAAAAAGGATTTATTCAATGTATTTAATTCTAACCAAAATACTTGAAAAGTAACCGTGAAAAATTCCTGGATCTGCCCAAAATATAAACTCAGCCTCCCACAAAATTTGATTGAGAATGTTTATATATACTGTGCAATGTACACGTAGATCTGATGCAGGGGGTGACTATGGAAATTTCAAGAATCAACTCCAAAATGTAAACTGTTTTTTTCCTTCTGTATTGCACAACCTTTCACAAAATTTAATTGAAATTCATTGAGAACCTTTGGAGATATTGTGCAATTCATATCACAAATCATTCCTCCACAAAAAGGAAACACTTCTTCCCTGTTCATTGCCCACCTATCGACAAATTTTCCCTGAAATTCATTGAGAACTTTAGAGATATTGCGTTTTGTACAAATAGCTACAGCGCTGGGGAGGTGACTGTGAAAAATTTTTGACCCAAAATGTATTGACTACCCTCCAAAAAAATTCATTGGAATTCATTGTGAAGCTTTCAGAATTATTGTGATGTGTAAATATAGTTACGATGCGAAAGTAGTAAAGATCCTGGATCCGCCTCAAACCAATCACCTTCGCCCTCCCACAAAATTTCATTGTGAGCTTTTGGAAATACTCTGTTGAGTACATATAGCTGGAAAGTTTCTGGATCCGTCTCAAATTTTCAACACTGCTTCCTTAGTCCATAGTCCATTCTTTTACAAAATTTCATTGAAATTCATTCCGAAATTTCCAAAAACAAAAGAAGAGGGTCAAGTTCAGCATTTTCTTTGTATAGTAAATTGAGTATCATGTACTAAAATAATGTAACGGATGGAAGCCATCTGGATACATAGTTTATTCGTTAAGATCATCCAGAATAATCGGAATAAAACGACTCTCCCTACAATGAGCCGTTTTGATGGATACATAGATACATACATACATACGTACATACATATATACACACGTGCATACATACATACATACGTAAATACGTACATACATACGTACATACATACATACATACATACATACATACATACATAAGGGTAGGTATGTAGGAGTTTAAAAATACAAGGTTAGCTCTCGAAGCATTATTGATTTAGGTGAAAAGGGGAAAAAGGCATGAGCTTATTCACATGTAGTCATCTTAGTAAAGGTAGGATTTCAGATAGTCAAAAATGTGTTCATTCTTGTAAAGGTTTTTATAGTGAATAGAACAACCTCTACCAATCGACAAAGAAGGGGCCGAATCAGAAAACACTCGAGATAAGACATATGTCAGTGGAAATGCAGATGAAAAACACGAAGTTAGCTCGAGAAACATTATTGATTTCGCTAAAAAGGTGAAAAACGAATGAACTCATTTGCATATAGGCAAGTAGATGCTGTTTACTTGAGCCAAATCTTCCATAAAAAAATTGGTGACTATATTTTTGCAGTAACTTCGTCATGTTATAAACATGTAGCGTTAAGCTCAGCAAAAATTGTTCAGCTAAATGCTAAAGCGTACAGAGCTACGCATTGCCAAACACTAGATGTTGCCATTAGTGATTTTATTTTCCTGATGAAATAAATGATGGCTCACTTTTATACCATTTTGTTTTTGTTTATTTTTTTATGCACTTTCTTTATTGAGTGGAAAATTTATTGCTTATGTAACGCCTTCCCTTGTCACAGCTACTTCGTCCCCGAATGTCTTCCTCACTAAGTGACTGGCCTGATCTGGGGGAGTCCGTCAGTGTTGGTCCTAAGCGGTTGGCAAAGCATTTTATTGATGAAATTCCAGTTGTTGGGTTATTTCTCCGTCTCGGCAACAACAAACAACAACAAAACAATTTCCCTACGGTCGGTCGGTTGATTTTAGCCGACTCTTAGTCTCTTTCTCAAGTGGATGAAAGGGAATCTTGGCAGCAATTGCAACCAGTGGTGAGCACCCAGTAAGAATACTGAGCATTGACATTTTTCCCTAAAGTTTTGGGCGGGTTATGATGATTTGGACATCCAAAACTATCCCTTTGGTACGCCCATGAGGCCACTACCAAATGCTCTGATTTGCTGTATTCCTTTTTACTATCGCCAATGGGTGGTTCCACACCAATTCTAATGCCCTATCAAATTATCTACCTCCTTTGAGAAAATTCTAATTGCAAATTGCCTCATATCATCTTATGCCAAAAATATTCCATGTTTTTGTTCACATACAAAGAATTCTGCTTAGCATCTGGCTATCACTCCTCGTTTGACCATAGCATAAATCCCAAGAACATTTTCTATTCCAAGACCGAAAATTCCCCTTGGATATCACTCATCAATCCCTCTTATGGACGTCAAGGGCAATTTTCCATTGAAGCAGAAAAATACCCACATTTCATTGATATTAGACAAAACCTACCTGTCAACAGTATGTGAGATGACCCTTTTCCAATCACCTCTTTCTCAATTTAATTTTTCGTTGTCTTGGAACAATCCGGCTGCCAAAACGCAAAGTATTTTCTCGATTTTTACAAAATTCATATTACTTTTTTTCGGAAACAACTCCCAATTTTTGTACATTTTATATCAAAACGCCATTCACTCTCAATTTATCAAATCATAATGGTTAAAATATCTTTTAATTTTCTCTGCATTTTATATCAAAGAGATCTATTCATGATTATTAAACCATTTGATATTTTTTCACAATATTTTTTCAAACAACTAACACCAAAGAGGTGTGGATTTTTCGCCATAAACATATAATGTATGTATCATCATAATCAATGGTGTTGCAAGATTAGGTACACACGATCAATCGTTAGTAAGACCGACTTCCGGCTTGCTAGACCCATCGAAGCTTTGTTTTGCTTACGGCACCTGGTATACCGCAATTGTCACCTATTTAGGTACTAGGCCTGACGATGCTTAATTTTGGTGATTTTACGAAAAAAAAAACAGTCTTTAATGTTAGAAAAAATTAGGCTAATCCCACAAAAGTAGGTGGGCCTATGTTAAAAAATCGTAGAAAGTTTAAAAAGGGCGGTATATTTTTAAAACTGTGGCGTAATGTTAGAAAAAAAAATCTATTCTTAAGGGGGGTAATGTCAAAAAGATGAGGCTAAGAAAATTCACCCTTCGATTTTGATCCTTGAAAAATGAAAAAAATGGTTCTCTTCAACTGCTATGAGGTATGGTGGTGTTTACAGGGGGGGGGTGAAAGAGAATACAACGTGTGTCCTTGATTTCGAACATCGAAATGAAAAAAAAATTAAATTTATTCCCAATTTTAGCTAAAATTGGGAAAAGGTTCCGTCTCAATGTCAAAACCTGAATAACTGCACTCAATTGGATATCGAAAAAATGAAAGGAAATTTCATCCTCGGTTTTAACTCCTATAAGTGAAGAAAAAAGTTCCCACTTTATTTTGACCCCTGAAAATAAAAATGAATGTTTCCTCTTGAATTTGACCCCTAAAAATGAGAAAACATTTCACCTGGTGATTTTTAAAATTTTCACTTGATTCTGTAAATCAAAATAAACGTCCCTCTTGATGATGACAATTGAAAGGGGACGTTTATTTCCTGTAAAAGAGAAAAAAAGTTCCCTTTCAATTTTGACTCCAAATGTGGAAAAGATCATCCCATCGATTTTGACTGCTGAAAGTGAAATAAAAAATCCACCATTTTGACTCCTCAACGTGAAAAAATTATCTGTCAATTTTTATCCTTTTTCTGATCTTCTTCTCGATTAAAAGTAAAATTAATTTTTTTAAAACTTTGATTTTGAATCCTAAAAGTAGGAAAAAATCTTCCCCCTCGATTTTGATCCCCATGAGTGAAAAGAGAATCCTGGAGACTCAAGGAACGAAATAAAAATCCCTCATTTTTTATCCCTGAAAGTGAAAAAAAATTACCCCTCTAAAATTTCTTCAGGAAATGAAAGTTCCCTACGATTTTTAGCCCTGAAATAGAGAAAAAGATCTTCCCCTCGATTTTGAACCGTGCAAGTGAAGAAGAACATTATCCTCGATTTTGACCCCTAATACTGAAAAAATTCCTTGGATTCCTTGGAAGTTAAAAAAATTACCGTTCCATTTTGATTCATAAAAGTGAAGAAAATCTTTCCCTCAATTTTGACCGCTAAAAATAAAAAGATATCCCTTCAATTTTGACAAATGGTAGCGAAAAATAAATTTGAACCCAAAAAGTGTAACGAAAAAATCTTCCCCTAAAATTTGATACCAAACGTAGAAAAAATTTCCCTGGATTTTGGACGCTAAAAGTGAAATAATTTCCCCACGATTTTGACCCATAAAAATGAATTAAAAAATTCCCTTGCATTTTGACACTAAAAGTGGAGAAAATATCGGCCTCAATTATGAGCTCTAAAGGTGAAAAAAACTTCCTGTTGATTTTTATCCCTAAAATCTAAAACAAAATTCCTTTGGATTTCGACCTCTAAAACCAAAAGAAAAAAAAGATCTTCCTATCGATTTTGATTCCTGGAGATGGAGAAAAAATGTCCACTCTCACAAAATTTTGACCCCTAAAAGTAAAAAAGATTTGTTCAACCAAAAAGACTGAAAGAAATTTTCGCATCGATTTTGACCTCTAAAAGTGAAAAAAAAATAATACCCCCTCAATTTTGACACCTAAAAGTGAGAAAGAATCTCCCATCTGATTTTACCCGCTAAAAGTAAGAAAGAAAGAGTGTGAATCTTCCTCTCGATTTTAACTCCTATGAGTGAACCCCCCCCCCTTTTTGAGCCCCGAAACCGAAGAAAAAGACTCTTCCCCTCAACTTGGACAGTTGAGGAAAAGATTTTTTTCTTTGCTTTTATAGTGAAAAAAATTCTCTAAGAGTAAAAAGAATCTCCCTCGATTTTGACCCCTAAATGTAGAAAAGATCACCTCATATTTTGGATCCATAAAAATGGAAAAAATCCTCCGCCCGATTTTCACAGCAAAAAGTTTTAAAAGCAAAAAAAAAAATTCCATTTGATTTCAGACCCAAATAGTAAAAAAAAAAAATAGTGCTTGATTTTAAACCCCTGACATAAGCTCTGATCACCAAATTTCGTATTACGAAAAAAATGTAGCAACATCAAAACATGCACTAATCAATACAACATTATTCAATGTATCCACGTACAACCAATAAGCATTGCGATATGAGATACGTTAAAAAATGTTTTGCTTTCTGAATAAAGAACGCAGTCTACGACACATTTCAATCTCCTAGAAATGATTTGAGAAAAAGGGATAAAAATATTCTTTTATTACGTCATCAAAAAGTATTTATACCATTGATGGATTATCATGTAAAAAGTCTATTTACACGATTGTTAATTTTTTTTGTAAAACTGAATTAAAACTCACTAAAAACATATTTGGGGGGTAAACTTTTTTTATAAAAACACTTCCCAGGGATTGTGATATCGCCAACCCAATTACACATGCATGCAAACAAACAGACACACCGATAGACAAAAACAGATGGACTTTTAGCGAATTATGATAAGTTTATAGTAAGTGAGCATCACATTTTTTAACGGTCCAGGCATGGAGTGAAAAGTATAACACAAGGACACATAGGAAAAATTGAGGTAGGATAATCGTATTGTGCCAATCTTCAAAGTGCAGTGAACCTTCCAGTCTTGAAAAATTAACATTCGAAATCCTTGCTATTATTTGGTCTGACACATCAATTTGTGCCACTGACTATAGTGTAACGTAGCTCTTACAACTGGAATTATTGCAAATGTTGTTGAATGATATATCATTATTGTAATGGAGCTATTCGATAACCATTTTCAAATCTATTGTACATCAAATAAAGGTTTATATTTTTCGTTGATAAAGACATTGTTAACGAGTGTTGTCTAGCTAGCACTCATATTCATTGTATACTCACTGGGGTTCAACCAATGTGCTATCAAATAGTGGCTTTTTAGAGGGTTGGTTACCGCAATAATCATCCAGCGCTAGAGGATTAAATGGTTGGAACACTTCATAGAATGGCAACTGACCAACTAAGGCTGAAAGCCCACACTGTCAGAAGTTGAGGCGTCTGGGCAAGAAGACGACCTCGCAGGTTTTGGATCTCGAACACGTGGCAGTAACTCTCCAGTTTCATGGCCTGTCCGTCAGAGATAACCTGCAAAGCCATTGACTGCCATTTTTATCCCCGACCCGACGCCTCACAATATGCATGGAAGATAAGATCGAAAAGATGTTAACCAAAAGTACTCCACAGGTGGGGATTGCTGCACAAGTTATATTTCCTGTTCCTTATTGCAATGGGGGTGCTATCATGGGGGCGTATTCCCAATCACCAGGATAGAATCAGTGATGGAATCATTGAGCACTTGAAGGCGAGGCGATTTGATAAATTAAAATCCTGATGAATGGCAATGAATGTTGTGCCAATGTTGTTGACATTTATTCTATTGGTATGTCAGTAAACCCTCGTCTTGTCTACAATGACTTAGACAGTGACAGAGATCATTTTGTCATTTTGCTTGTCTTTCCGTTGACATCTGAAAAAGAAGTTGCAGACAAAATGCTATTCATTCCAGCAATTGCCGATGAAATTCTGTTTCCAATATATATATATATATATATATATATATATATATATGAAACCCAACACTTGTACAGAAAATATGATACATCATTGGAATGAGAATTGTGTCAGCTTTTCAATGTCGTATCTTGCTCGTATCTGTTGTACAAAAGAAATAATTGCTAAGAACGTGAAGGTATTTATTCCAGCATAGAATTATTAGTCTGTCGGAAAGTGAAAGTTATCATTGAGGGATAGAGTTTTGGCATTCTGGTTAAATCATATCTAAAAACAATACAAATTAAGAAAAAATTGTTGCCAGTTTTTTTACAAGCTCTAAGGGTGGCCATTTCGAAATTCAAGACAGACTACCGTGAATCATGACTAATTGATTAATTAATTAACTTCCAATTATGATTAAGTCATTGAGCATGGATCCGTCCGAAATCATTTAATTATTCGAGGTGTTTTGGGCCAGAAGCAGTGCAACAAGCAATAAAAAGTATGAAACGAAGGAGCAGCAAAGGATATAAAATGGGAACAGAAAAAAAATACACGGGGAATTTAAAAGACAGATACAGAATATCACAGGCGAGTAATCATGGACATGGCTACGAAAAGGGAACCTGAAGAGAGAAACAGCTGGCCAAAGCAAATGCCTTGAGACAAACTATGTCATGGTTAAGATCGGCAGTACCCAAACAAAGGGTGCATGCCGCCGATATGAATAAAGGGACGGGACTGTAAACCACATGTCAAGTAAATGTTGTAAAGTAGCTCAGGAGTACAAAAACACACACGAAAGAGTAGCAACATTTATACACTGGGAACTAAGCAAACGACTGGGATTCGGCCATGTAGACAAATGGTATCAGCACAAACTGGAGACAGTCCTGGAAATGTGATTTGGACATATAACTACGCCGTAGCGGATAATTGTGCATGGATCAGCTCCATTTAATCAGTTCTCTCGTAGGATACAGCCTACCCCTCCAAAGATTTCCAAGAGAGTTCATTGAGAACCTTTTGAGATATCGTGTGTAATGTCATGAGTGTAATCATAAATGCAATTGAGGAAAAAAAAAGAAAATATATCTCCCAATTCAGAAAAGACTCCCAGATCCGCCTTGAAATTTTACCACCTTTTTTTTAAATCACTGTCCACCCTTCTATAAACTTTCATTGAAATCCATTGAGTACTTTTGAAGATAATGAGTGGACAGACAAATGAACAGACGAACGAACAAACACGACTGAATACAGCATCTTTGACAAAGGTAAATAATTGAAAATCAATATTTTATGATTGCGCTTTGCTGTGAGGTAATTATTGGCAAGTTAGTCTAGCTTATTACTATCTTCAATCCTCGGTGGGATCAGGAGCTGAGGACAACGAATTCTGTCAATTCATGGCAGGGCTTAGAGAGTACATTTGGCGACCTTTCGCTTAATACTTTGAACTCAAGAGTATCAACTTTGCTGTGAGAAAGGTTTGCTAGCAAATCGAAAATATTTTATTGATACAAGACAAACCAGAGGACGAATGATGTTTTATTACAGAATAAACTCTAAAAATTGTATATTTCAACATATGTTCTCCCACTGAACTGTATTCAACAATCATTTTGGAAAATGGGGGAAATTTACAAAGTATCTCTTGAGTCTGAAACAATCAGACGGGTTCATACACTGCTAAATTGAGACTGATGTATTTTGTTCATATGGCACCTAGACTTGAAAAATGGTGAGCACTAATCCGTTCCTGGAATCTCAATCTATTGTACAATTTCAAGAAAAGGCAGATCAGTCTTTTTACCACAAATTCCACATGTTGGTAATTAGACTCTTCTTACCTGGGGTGCAAAATAAGCTCTCAACGTGCGTTTATGAAACAAACAGGATTAGATTTTCTAAAACTCAATTTCTTTATCAGATCAATCACTCGAGACATATTTTGTAAGCTATTTAAATTGACAATGGTAAATTTGTTTTATTCTACTTTAAAGAAAGTTTTGCAACTTTCTGGCCGGCTCCGGAATATTCTTGAATTATATGAAACAGAACTAATCGATAGTACTGATTTTGTAAGCTCGCCGAAATTGTATTGATTTCAGTGAATGGCACTGCTGTGTAACACCAATTTGCAAAAGCAAGTAAGACCCATAAAGACTACACATTGCCTTATAACAGGCATTATTACTCTATAACATCTACGAATCTAGTTCAGTTGTTAAAGACAGAGCACCAATGTGTTTTACCTTGCGTTCTTATAATTCTACTTATAATGTTTACCAACAGGGAAAAAAAAATTTTCCAGTATTTTATAAATGCATCAACGGCATCGAGAAGATATGAATGTGTAAATTTTTTTCAAATCTTCCTTATGAGATACGGTAAATAAGCTTCACCGATTGTACACTGAGGACCACTCTCAGATTTTCTTTCGTTTCATTTCTGTTAGCTGAGAGATAAGGAGTTTGCAAGTTTTAGAACTGATGCCCATCACACACTTCACGATGTTAACCAAATCGTTCCGATTTTCGAAACTATTGACTTGGGTATTACGGATTTTAAGCATTAAATAAATATTTTCACTTATTTCAAACCACGTCACTGTTTATTACTTCAAGATAACGATCATTAGCCAGTCACTCTAGCCTAGTGTACTTAATATCAGTACTCTATTTTCCCTATCATTGATATTAATGGGTGCAAAGAAAATAATAGCACCCTTTGATTTGAGATACGGAGATTGAACGATGGAAAATTGTGCTGGATATATTATGCAATGAGTTGGCTGGAATATTTTCAATACAGCGGGGCTTTGCGAGCTTAGTCTCACAAGCATTCTACCGTAAATTCGTTTTTCACTAGCTTCGATCTCTCTCCTTTTCATTACCCTCCCTCTCTCTCTCTCTCTCTCTCTCTCTCTCTCTCTCTCTCTCTCTCTCTCTCTCTCTCTCTCTCTGTAAATTCGTGACATGGTCGCTTAAGACGTTATTCATTTGTTTTCTGACAAAATTAGAGGAAGGCAGAGGAATCTCCGTTGTTTAATCATTATCGCTTTATCATCATCATCATCATCAGTCTTTTAGCGTCCGTCGTTGGACATAGACCTTCCCCAGGATATGCCACACTTCCCTATCAAGGGCGTCACGGAGCCAGTACTTCCTGAATTTGTCTAGCTCGTCTCTCCATCTAACATTTTGCCGGCCTCGGTTGCACATGTGGTCTCGGGGGATCCATGTTGTGAGTCGTAATGTCCATCGATTGTCTGCCATTCTTGCATCATGGCCAGCCCACCGCCATTTGAGATTTTTATGGATTCTATGATGTCCCTAACTCTTTTCTTTTCTATGATGTACTGTGCTGTCTTGTGGTCACTCCATGTGAGGCCAAGCATTATTTTTTCATGTGCACGTTGCATGGTTCTCAGTTTACGGGTCTGTCTCTTGGTTAGTTTCCATGTTTCAGCTCCATAAGTGACTATTGGGACGATGCATTGGTTATACACCCTTCTTTTTAGGATTAATGGGATCTTATTATTTTTTAAGGTTGAGCTAGGTCTGCCAAAGGCTTGCCATTCTAGTGTGATTCTTCGCTTGATTTCTTCTTCTTTTGAGGGTCTCATGGAGATTCGTTGTCCTAGGTAGATGTAGTGATCTACTTTCTTGAGTTCTGTGTCCTCGATTTCGATTTTAGTGTTTTTATCTCCAATGTGAATGTTGCACATGATCTTCGTCTTGCTGAAGTTCATGTGTAGACCGACTTTCTTGCTCTCTTCATTTAGTTCATCTATCATTAGTTGGAGGTCGTGTAGGTTCTCTGCGAAAAGGGCTATGTCGTCTGCAAATCTGAGGTTGCTCAGATACTTGCCGTCTATCTTAATTCCTAGTCTAGCCTTCTGATGATCATCTCGAGGCAGGCTGTGAAGAGTTTTGGTGAGCTGGTATCACCTTATCTTACTCCTTTCTGGAGCTGAAAGGGGTCTGAGTCTTTATGTAGCCTGATAAAGGAGCTGCCGTGATTGCATATTTGTTTCAACACTTCAACATATACTGGATCTACACCTTGCCAACTGATGGCCTCCATGACCTTAGGGATTTATACTGAGTCGAACGCCTTTTTGAAGTCATGATTACATTGATTGGAAAATTGAAATTATTTCGTTTAAACCATACACTGCTTTTATTGATATGAATTTCAACATGAAATATTTAGTCATAGAAATATTAATTCGTCAAAAGTACCAAAATGAAATATTTAGGAATATTCCAATTATCGTTTTTTTATCAAATAAATGGAGAAAATGACAAGTTAACCATAAATATCAAATAGGATAAATAATCATTTTTTACTTCAACATTACATCTACGGGATACTGATGCTATTAGATTCCTCACAGTTTCTCTCGTTGTTCTATCAGTGCTTTTCGTGTCGTTATCATATTGAAAAATCCAAAACACGTATGATTTGGGGCATATAATAGCATAAATGTTATCCAATTTTCCGTCGATAAGACGTACAACCAATAATTCCCTTGATTCGATAGAGCAGACTGAAACCGTTCCCCAACATACAACACCACACGATGAATCATTTTGATGAACTTTCGGCGATTAAACCTCAAAACTTTCAATTTAGAATTGCCACATGAAAACGTTTGAGAGAACTTCTCCATATATACTTATATTCTCTGGCGGAGGTTTTTTTTCTGTGCTAATTATTTCATGAGCTCAAATTGTTTTAAGCGTTTTCTACTGTGGTTCTCAAACCATATTTTTATTTATTAGTTTTCCTTGGTAGTTCAGATCAGATTCCATACAAATAGCTACCATTCATGCTGTAGATATTTATAGTATTGTAAGCAGCACTTCTTCAAACTTCTGTACGTCAGATCTTTGCCTTATTTTCTGACAAACTATGCTGTTTGCCCATTTCTGACAATAAAGTATAACATTTAATTTCAATCAGTTCCTTTAAATAAAATGACCATTATGTTTATGACAAAACATTAAAATACTATAACTAAGCTGTATATACACAGTAAATACTGGAGCAGAATATTCTTGATAATTACTAAATTTAGCTCAGTTAGTTTGACACAAAGCAACAGAGGCTAGGGCCTCAGTGAGGATCAAACTCATTACAGTAGTAATGGCCTGCATTACAGGATTGTTAATCATTTCCACACGGCTTGCGACCGAGAAAACTGGAAACATTACATGCCCGAGAGAGAGAGAGGGGGGAGAGAGAGAGAGTTGACTACGAAGAGTGGCTGAGTTAAATCTTACAGGCTGTCATACACACACACACACACACACACACACACATATATATATATATATATATATATATATATATATATATATATATATATATATATATATATATATATATATATATATATATATATATATGTAGTCCTTTCTGCGTTCTGTTGGCGTCCAGCAATGCAAACTAGACGGAAAGGCCAGAAGTATTTCTCACTTCCGTCAACGGAATTCACCATCGAAACAAAAATTGAGCTCCGTTGGCATTTGGAACATGTTCAGTTTGAGCCAGAAAGGAAAAGTGATAATCAATGGGACGGGTAATTACTATTGCCACACTGGACGAACGTTTTTCTTCGGTTTTGGCTACGCAGTTTGCATTATTGCCGACATGTTGGTCTTCTGTCCGAATGATGGACGAGCGACTTGGTTGGTTGCCCGGTTCGCTGCTTACATTTTGATTTCTTATTCCACCGACCACACGAAGCATAGAAAAAAATTTTCCTTCTTTCTTATTTCTTCTTTATTTCTTTATTTTCTCTTCTTCTTCTTCTTCTTCTTCTTCTTCTTCTTCTTCTTCTTCTGTATTTAACAATTATAACTAGAAAGCGCAAAGTGAGTGTGTGCCTCTGCCAACGCCATTGTCAAGAGATAATTGTACAAAATTCAAACAATTCTTCCATAGCCTATTGTCCACCCTCGAATCGAGATTCATTTGGAACTTTTGGTAAAACGTCGACGTCGAGGGATAACTGGGCATTGATCTGCTCCAAAGATCTAATCAGATCTTCCATTGCCTATTGTCCCAGCAGCCACAGAATTTCATATAAATTGATAGAAATCAATTCCAAAATATTTTCAGCTTTTCTTTACTCTATTTCTCATCCTTCCATAAAACTTCATTGAAATCCATTGAGTACTTTTGCAGATCATGTGGACAGACGAACGAACTGTCGAACTAATGCGACCAAACGCAAATAATTCTTTTCAACTTCGTTGACAGAGATAAAAAAAAATATATTAACACATCAAGGATATAAAGGGATTCTGATGAAAACATTAAATACATGATATTCCACGTTCGGCTCATGTAAGGTGAAATGAACGAAAAACGATGACTTTTGTCTTAGATTCTATGACAGTTGCATCTAATTCATCAAATACAACTCCCATTGTCTCTTAATTTCTATTCTTCTCTTCCTACCTAACTGCTTATCAAAATCTCAATCTATTAGATGTTCACAGATAATTTGCTTAATATCTTCGCTAATGTTTAATATATTCCTCCAGTAGACTGACCTTGAATTACTTTTCAGCTCCTGGTGATTATAGGTCCAGATTTGACGAAACAGGCCCTGTAACAAACAGAATAGGTTAATTATATTTGGAAGGGCGCTAGAAATGTTTGATTGCTCAATATCAATCATGTAGCTTCAAGGGTTACGTTTATATTTCCAACTAACAACATCAAAGGAAGGATAACTTTGTTCGAGTGAGGATATCAATCGTTAAAGTACAGCTCAGGGGTTGTTCTTTGTACTCGTAATGTTATCAATTATATAAAACGACTGGCCCTCCCCTTTAAACACTTGCACAGTTCTACCAAATTTGACATGCATACTCATTGAACCAAGGAAATGTTTTAAAGTAAACAGTTTAGAGAAAAAATGTTTGAGGATTTTAGGAGACGGGTTATTTACAATGTAACTAAAATGCTAAATACATCGTAGCTAGAAACCAGGCGTGGATTATGATTGATTTTCCTGGAAAATTATCTTATTATTCATTCTTTTGATCAAGAAGTTCATCTTTGGAGATATGTAGAGTCAGAATTTTAAACAAAAACCCAATTGAGCTGGTACAGTTGAATGTTTACCACACAAGCCACCAAGAGTGGTTTCAAATATTAAATATATTTTCTCATGTTACTTACAATCGCTGATCGTCTTGTCAACCTCAAATAATATTCGTTGTTTGTACACAGGATCGATCGCAGATTTTCTTGACGAAATCTTTCAAGTCGACATATTGGTGTTGATATGTTATCTTAGTCTCACAGCCATAGAGAAATGATAAAAACATGCTTGCTCGATATACTGTAACTTTGGTTTGGAGACTGTTTTGCAGTCTGCTTCTTGTCGAATAATGATGTCTTCTTCAAGGGAACAAGAGATGTTTTCAAAATGATGCGTGGCTATTTGGAGAGGTTTTCTTTAGTCTCCAGATGGATTTGGGGCAAGGGTCATCGTTTTTGTTATACCTTCAGTGTGGTTCAACTTCTTGTGAGAGTGAGCTGGTCTGAAGAATAGATTCAGTTAAGGGCGAAACGACATTGGCACCAACGCCCCTCGCCCCAAGACTAAGGAACGACACAGGCTAACCATTTTCATCATGATCTGGCTAAAGCCTTTGACACCGTGCTGAGACCTACTCTATGGGAAGTATTCGAAAATGTGGATGCTCAGACCACTTTATTTAAAAAAATCAATCACTTCATCATGGTTGAGTGTCCTAACAATGGTTCATCAAAGGTTGAGTGTCCTAACAAATTATTTCATGAACTTTCATCTGATTTTAACATCAATAGTAGTGTTGAACAAGACAGTGTACTTATGCCCATTTTGTTTTCAATAAATATGAATGCTGTTCTGATGGAAATCAACCGTGAATCTAAAATTGGGGTTATTATTCGATACATTGACCAACCTACAACGACTCGAATCGAAAGAGCAGACATCTACGATCATCTCTGTTTATGCCCCGCATAGATTACAATAACCTCCTTCAATATATCTATCTCTCGAGAATTCTATATTCTTTCTCTCTCTTCGTACAGACACCCCAATATCCCGTTTTCAACGGCTAAATATGATTATCAACTCATCGTGTATCTTTCTTTTTATCAATCCTGACAACTGATCTTCTTCGAATCTACCAGTTTGTTTAAACTACTGCTAACTTCCTCTATATTCTCTCACGTGTCCTTGTATCTTTAATCTCTTCGAAACATTGCTCTAACACACAATCTCGACAAATCTCTATATATGCATGTATAGGTAAATAGAAAGAATGAATGTCACTCCGAAAAATATGTTTGTCGATAATCAATGTTCAAAGAACAAATGTCGCTAGGTATGTCGTTGATATTTCTCGTTTTGCACCTCACTTATAGAATATAATGAATGGAAAGTATTTTCTGGGCTTATCTATTAGAGTACATCAAGTTGAAATTAGAAAATTAATATATTTGAATTTTAACTGGACTAAGAAAGAGAAAAGTCCAAAATATTCCCTAAAAAAGCAAATCTTTATTAATCACGATGTAGAATTAAATTTTCAAAATCGATGTTTACTTTTTAATCTATAAATCAATAATTTTGACACCATTTTGTTTCAAATGTTTGAATTCAGTAATTAAAAAATCTACTGAAAATATAATGTATACCTGCGATGAAGGTAATTCAATTCTCAGGAGCTAGTTCCATCATTATTCGACTAGGATGTTCCGAAAAATCATCTCTTACAGCTTGAAAATACTATGAAATATATATTTTTTCAACGGTAAGGATTGTATTATGCTCTATTGCAGGTTGATGAGCTATTTGCATGGCGTCAAGAAACAGATAAATACGGGGGGTAGCGTTGAAAGACGTCAACAAAATATGGATTTGATAGAGTTCCTTTCTAATTGCCAGTATTCAGAATGGTTGGCAAGACTCTATTGTGATAACAAAATTTATACAAAAATATAATCAAGTCAAAAATAGCAAAAAATTGTAAAGAGTTTATTTTTTAAATTCCTAGGGTCATTTTTTTACTATTCTATTTGATAATTCATGATTGGTTCGTCGAAATGACATAAATCTCGATCTCTAGGGAAAGACTTTAATAAGATTTTGAAAAAAATCAAATTAATCGAAATAATGATTTTGAAAATCTTCATAAAAATTTTAATGTTAACATTTTTTTCTTTTTCACAGAAAATAGCTATGAGATAGCAGATAAAAATAAAAACTTTCCAATAAGGGCAACATCATTTTCTGCTTGTTTTTGTTTTGTTTTTTTTTTAATTTCTAAATAAGGCTTCGATGCAGGCTGTTTGAATTGAATAGAATTTGTTTTGTCGTGGACCTATCTTTGATAAGTGTAAAATTCATCATCTGAAATCATCAAATGAATTAGGGGAGGGGTCATCACATGAAAAAAAAATTTTTTCACTGGCATTACGAATGGAAAGTTCGTTATAAATATTTTGTTCTTTATTAGATAGGAATAAAAAAAAATGTGATTAAAATACAATAAATGGTCGATTTTTTGTGAAATTTTCTCTGTTTTTCAAATGTAAATTATCATGGGTAATTTGTTGCTTGAATTGCAACAGCTTTTGGCAGTATCCGTTTTGAAAACACTTCCGGTTCTCCAAGATGTCTACAAGTAATCAGCATCTTAAATTTCTCTCCTATCTCTCTTGATAATGACACAAAGATTCCGATGATGAAATTAAATTTTCTATGATATTCACGTTTTTTTACTTTTTTTTTCCTAAGTATATCAGTACAGTGTGTTCAACGTAATGTGAGCGTAACCCCCTGCTGGGATGTCTTCAAACCTAGACTTTGTGCAGAGTTTTTAGCGGGGAGGCTTTGAGTACCATTTTTTAAAAAGGTGAGCAATCTATTACTGGGCCATGGTGATCGGTGTCAGTAAAAACAGTAGCAAAAGAAGGGGATAGAAAACTGAATTAAAAGAAAGAATAATGAAAACCGAAGAAGAATGAGTTAATGATAAGATGAGGGAAAAGTTGATGAATGAGAAAAGAGATCGAAGAATATAAACTGGTATCAAAATGGGGCACAATTTGATTTTTAGTAATATCAAGCTGTTGTCTCTCGTCTGTCTGTTACTCTGAATCGGTCGCTTTGTCAGTTAGTTTCTCTATTTGCTTGTTATTGTTTCTGTCTATGTATTGCCTTTCACCAGATATTGCAAATTCAATATGTCTGGGGATTAAATTTAATCCTATACAAAGAATATGACTTATCCTTCGTCGAAGGAATTGTTAAATTAGATTCGGTAGCAAGCTGAATAGAACAAATGAAAAAGCAAAATTCACACAGGAATGAATACATAAAACGAATAAAAAAAGGGGGGAAGGAAGAAAAAAACTTATGCAGAAAACTTTTGTTAGATTTTAATTTTATCAAAACAAACATTGAAGTGATTTTCAATAAGTACTAGTTCATTTTACTCTCTCTCTCTCTCTCTCTCTCTCTCTCTCTCTCTCTCTCTCTGTGCATGTGTGTGTGTGTGTGTGCGTGTGTGTGTGAGTGTGTGCGCGCGCGCGTGCGTGTCAGGGGGCCAGATTTTGTTTGAAGAGAGATAATCCAAGCATTATCTCAGACTTACTCAAAACAGAAGACGAAGGTTCAGTACCAGCCTCTTGGGGCAATCCCATCTTGAAGCTCTGCCTCTAGGTTCGCTCAATTCACAAATGTTACGCTATTCTAATGTTTGTGTTGGGTAAGTCCTTGAAATAATGCTCGGATTATCTCCATTCAGGTCGAATCTGGCAACCCTGATATGGGCGCGCATATTTCGATTCGGACCGGAATGAATTGGTTTATTGCGCATTTGTAGTAAGTTGCAAGTTCGAACACTTTATTTTCACCACTTTCTCGCAAGGGAATGTCTTCAACACCCAAGCAGAAACTGAAAACATCTTCGAAGAATTCATTCCTTTCAGGATTCTCGAATTTTATGTTCCAGAATAAATGGACTTGCTTCTAGTTGGCAAAACATTCGATTATTAACTTTTATTCACCGATATATATATATATATATATATATATATATATATATATATATATATATATATATATATATATATATATATATATATATATATATATATATATTATGCTTTGAAGCTGATGATGAAAACCTGCAATTATTTTTGTACCAATCTAATATTTTATCCTTCTTCAAAATTAAATTTCTTTTTTTGTCGGGATGATTTACATGCAAAATACATTTGACAAGGGATCTGCACTATTCGCAGTTTCTTTCTATGAAGCTGCCTCCAAGTTTGTTGGATTGATCTGAAATTAGGTACTGGAGACTTTTGGACCAAAGGCGCAACTTTTATGTACATTGAATTATAAAAAAAAACTACCCTAAGATATAAGAACGTATGGTGGAATTTTTTTTAAATATTCCCACAGAAATTTATCAGAGACTTTAGAAATCAAATTTTTATATAAATAATTGACTTCACCCCTTTGATATAGACGGGACTGTTAATGTATTATGAAGTATTCCACCTGATTTTAATATAACGGCACTAAATTCGTCCTGAGCGAATAAGTTCAAAAATAAGCTTGATCAGAACGGCCCGGAGCTGTGCCTCCCCATTGCTCTAATAGGGGAGGCCGGGTACTTGTACCGGCAACTTCACGACACAAGTTGCGCGGATTAGAGCTATTTTTGGTCTGTCTACTCAAGCATATAATATAGTTCAGTTTAAGCAATAGGCTAAAACAATGAAGTCACCTAAGCGACGAATGTTTTCAGATCAATTTTCCTGTCAGCGATGAAAATAATGAGAGGACATAATTAGTTGAATTTATTTGACATTTACAGGTTTGGGAAGTTGCCATTTGTATAATACACACAAGTCATTGAGATTCAAGATGGCTGTCATGACTGGTATGAAGATGTAATTGCAATAAAATAGCGTATGGTAGGGCAATTTAGCTAAAAATTCCCTCACAACTGCCCATTTAGTGATAAAAGTATGCAATTCGATTTGCTCATAGTTGGAGGAACTTTTTAAAAAATCTGGATATTGAGCCATTGATTTTCGCCCATAGCAGTAATTTTTCTTCTTTGAATAAAATACTTTTTGTAACTAATTTTAAAATAAATTGATTTACTGCAGCTATTTATAGTGGATTCAATCTTGGTTTTACTTTTCATCCAATGGAATCTTAGACCTCGAATGTACGTGTGATGGTCTGAGAGAAAAGCTTGAAATGCTTATATTTTCGGCTATCATTTGTAATGATAAAGGATTATCATTGTTATTATCATTGATCATAGTAATGGTGGTGCTGTTCTTGGTGATGATACCGATGATGGTGATCTTGACGATGGTGTGGTGATGATGGCCTTGGTGATAGTTAACATGGTGATGATATTGGTGGTGGTGGTGGTGGTGGTGATGGTTGAGGTGGTAAAGGTAATTGAGATACTGGTCGTGATGATATTTGTGGTAGTGGCGGTGATGATGATGAGGTGGCGGTGGTGATTAAGATGGTGGTAGTGATGATATTGATGGTGGTGATGATGATGAGGTGGTGATGGTGGTGGTAGTCAAGATGGCGATAGTAATGATAGTGGTGGTGGCGGTGGTGGTAATGATAAGAATCATAAAATGACACAGCCAAACATCACATAGTTTTGGGGAAGTGCCACTTGGATAGTACATTCACGGCATTGAATATTCATAGATGGCTTGCAAGACTGGGATGAAAACTGTAATGGCAATAAATATTGTATTGCTTTCCTGGTACATTTTTTTTTTTTACTTATCATTTTAGAGGGTAAAATGATGACAACAAGCTTTAATCTAAAAACATCCACATTAAGAAAAGGAGATATCGAGTGGACAGACAGCGAATACGGATATTTTGGTGGGGGAGGATGCAGAATGATATATTTCTGCAGGTTTTTTTTTATATTTGATCCTATCTGTCTACACGATATATCTGGAATCTCTGAATGAATTTCGGTTACACTTTGTGAAAAGGTAAGCCACGAAATAAGGAAGAAGTTATTATTATAACTTTGGGGCAGATCCAGGAATTTGACTGCGATTGAGAGATATCTGATGCATTCCTATATTCGTTCACATCTGTCCATACAGTATCTCCAAAGGTTCTCAATGAATTTCAATGAAGTTTTGTGGAAGGGTGATTAACATGTACGAAAGAATTGATTGAATATTCCGGCAGATTCAAGAATTTCTTCTTCCTTTGGAGATATCTATGCGTTTGTTTATTTATGCATTTGTTTATTTTTTTCAAATGAATTTCTGTATTCGCCCCACATCTGTCCATAAGAACGGTAAGACATGAAGTAAGAAAGAAGTAACTGAATTCGGGGGTGGATCCAAGAATTCTTTATTTGCTCCTGTCTGTCTGCCTGATTCAGTAAACCATCGGTTTAACTGATCACTATACAATTTTCGAATTTAGCGTTATCTGCGATGTACCTGTGCGCAATCAGGTAAACCTGACCAGTTTTTCCTTATTGAGCCAAAAAATTTCGGAGATAGCAGTTAACAATCTGGTCATTTTTTAAAAATGATAATTGGCTGATTTAATCTTATTTTATAGGTAACTCAAAACTTATGTATTGATATTTTAAGCAATAAATTCAGCCGGGGATATTTTAGCCAGTTTCTGAAATTACATAGGAAACTATTTTTTTCATATTTGACATTATATTTTTTTACATAAGATCGATTAACCGAATTTTAACCAAAGTTTTTGCTTTGGGAATATTTCTTGAGTCATTACTAATTGTTTCTTTAGCAAATTCACTTCAAACCATGTTTGATAAAAGTAACTTTTGGATCAGTTTCAGCAGGAAAAAGTCAAATTTGAGTTGGTAGCAATAGACTTGCTTTCACTCAGTCATCATTTTACGTCTTGTTTTTTCAAATCGATTTTTTCTTCAGTCATAAAATAATTTGTTACAGATTCATGATTTGTCAATTCTATCAATCTATCTCCCTAAAAATATCTGTTTAAACTCGTGGACATTTCATTTTTAGCTTTATTCATTTGATAAAATGTCGATTAAGTAATGTTAACTTGATATAAAACAAGTTAAATAATTTTTTGCTCGAAACTGACAAATTTCTGGTAGTGAATAAGTTGAAGGTCTTGAGGATTGAAAGCACGTAAAAAAATTTTGCAATTTTTTCTATTGAATATTCGACTTTTCACTTCTTTTTTTGTGTGTGTGTGTGTGTGTGTGTGTGTGTGTGTGTGTGTGTGTTTCCATTGCTTTGCAAAAATGTTTTGCCATAAATATCTTTGTTTTTCGAAAAAAAAAACTGCAAGTCTATCAGTACAGGGAAACATTGACGAGGCATATTTTTTGTTGTTTTTCTTAAATTCTTCGCTATATTTCAGCAGCTCCAATGAACTCAATCAAATCAAAAAGGTGCTCATTCTTCACATGATTTCAATAAATCAATATTCTACATTGAATTAAAGCTATTTTTGTACTAAAATATTTGAATTTGAAAAGAGTACAAAAAGGTGGGAAAAAAATGCCATTTCTCAGGTAACAATTGATTTAACGGTCAACCGTCTCTCCCTACAATCCCGTTGGACTGAGGAATTACTGTATCTCAAAAAATTTCTAACGTAAGGCACATATCATGTAAGAGGTGATTGAATTTTGAGGCAGATCCAGGAATTTGCTTTTGATTCAGAGATATTTTTGCAGTTTTTTTTTCGATTTCGTACATTTCTGTATTCGCTTCCTACTTTCACTGCAATATCTCGAAAAGTTTTCAATAAATGTGAATTAAATAGTTTGAAAAGGTGCGCTACAGGAGTAAGGAAGAAGTGATCGATGTGTGAGGTGAATCCAGGTGTATGGTTTTGATTGAGAGATATTTTTGTTTTTTTTGTCATACTTCCTGTATTCGTTCTTGTCTGTTCACTTGATATCATAAAAAATTCTCAATAAATGTCAATGAAAATTGTGGCAAGGAGAAAGCGAATACAGAAATGTACGAAATCGAAAAAAAACTGCAAATGTAAGAAATGTTGTGTTAGGCAGTGCAAGTTCAAGGAAGCTGCCTTAGACTGAACAGTCCTCTTTTATTGTGAAGGGCGTGCTAAATAGACTTTCCCTCGATAGGCACTAGGTTTCGCTTATTATTGTTATCACTTATTTTCAGTTTGAAATGCCTATTCTTTAGCTAAAAGTGTACCAAATTGTGTGCTTTTATGACAAAATGCACTATTATTTGGCTCATGTGCCCCACTATGAAAATACCGTCGAAAATAGATAACGAGACTGAAAGAAAATCAGTTTGGCATTGTCTGAACATTTGAAATGAAATTTTATGTTGATGATTTCATGTTGATATAAGCACAATATTGGAAAAGGTATGTGCGTGTGTGTACATATATGCATATGCATGTATATGCCCATCTCTCTAGATATATGATTCATTTTTTTCAATTTGTAAGAATACAAAAAAGAAAGAAATAGAAAACGATCGTTAATGATATCTTATCACAATACCCAATATCTAAGAAAGTGAATAGAGCTATTAATATATATAAAATAAGATTTACATGGATATATACCTGGTGTTTGTCAACATTTCGTACCTAATGCACTTCTCAGCTACCGGCAATGTTTCGCTCGTGTAATTATAAAAGCAAAAAGCCCATTCTCATTTGAATGACATATTTTGGTATTATCCAATAAAAAATGTTTTGGAAACTAAAGATTCTAACCAATAATTACTTTAACCGATTTAACTATCTTTTATTTTATTTTATCTGTTATTCAGGTTTGTTTATTTTCCACATATTTCAAATCTTATACTATTTGATAAAAGTTTTCCTGAAGATAAAATTATAAATATAAGTAAAAATAAGCTCACAATAATTCTCAATCTAAACTTTAAAAACACATTTTCCAATGAGGAAATTACCAAATTTAAAATTTAAAAAACCACTTTGAGTTTAGGACCGTTCTAAAAAATATATTGTAATTCAATTGAGAATATATTCTTACACATATACATTTCTCACGCATACAAATGTGCATAAGAGTATGTGGCATATGTATGTGACTCGTATGCACGTTTGTAATTAGTATGTGTGAATATGTGTGAGTATGTAACCCGTGTCTAGGTGGCATGTGTGGCATGTGTATGCATGTAGAACGTGTGCATGTGTACCTATATACATATCAAAAATACAAGAGCTACATACACCCATACATAAACATATGCCAAATATGCTCACACATAAACATTCATATTTATACACATGTACATATACTATATACTCACTTATGTACTTGCATACGTGTGTCAAGTATGTGCACAGGTACACATTTGCCATATATGCATGTGCACTGGTCTAAAAAGGTGTAAGGCAGAATGGTCCAATGCAAATGGAGTTTAATGCAAAGAGGTCCAATGAACAAAAGGTCCAATGCAAGAAGGCTAAATGTAAAAGCGCTAATGAATAAATATATATAGATGTTTCATTATCAAATGTACACGTTTACGTACACATATGCACACGTGTGCACATGCACTTAGCATACGCATATACTGATAGAGCACATACATACACGTTGCATATACACAAGCACATGTACCACATGCATATATGCCTCACATGCACAAGTATAAACAAATATTAACTACAGACATTCACATTGATATTGTGTGCTGTGAACTGTGCATGATTATTCCCCAAAATTGAATTTCTTCCTTCCAGAAAATGTTCCTGGAATTTATAGACGACTTTTGGAGATATTGCGTGGGCAAACATGATTGATTGCATAGAACATAAATGTGTGACAGAAAAAAAAATCTCTTAATGAAAAAACGAATCCTGGATCTGCATATGGCTACAATGTAGGGGTTTCTCTGAATGGACCGACTGAAATATATATTTGTGACCCCCGCATGCGTAGAGAAGGGAAGTGTGGATCAGTACAAAGATTTATACCTGAGATCTCTGCATGATACTTGGTAGGTAAATGTCATCATTTTCTATTTATACCCTTATCAAGGGTGTCGCTGGGTTAGGTAAACGAGCATTGTTGGTAAGACCCAGCTGCTAAGCCTGTCAACGCTTCGTTTTACTCACGGCGTCCAGTATTTTCTGATGATCACCTATCAAGGTACATTGTTTTATTTCGATGATCTTTCGAGAACTGGCGGATCCAATGTGATTTGGCCGTAACCCCTTAGCCTCAGCAAATGGTTTCTCAATCCTAGTCCCTTCGCTTGAGAAGCACCGAGAACCATTTTTCGAGTCTTCTGTATGAATTGAACCACAGCCTGCCGAATGGAAGGCGAGGAGGGTTCCACTTATATTTGAGATCTCCACATGATACTTGGTATCCATGTTAAGTTTGCTTCAGATTGGCTTGATCTTTTCTGAGTAGTGAAAGTTGTTTATCAGTGACAGAATTTCGGGATGTCGGGGAGCTAATAGTGTATAGATCCGTTCAAAAATCCCATCATTTCTTCCGTAGCCCAGTTCTCTCCCTTCTTTAAATTTCAAAATGTGGTCCTAAAATGAAAGATCGATTCACAGTGTACATATCATGCAAAACTGGGCCCTTGTTATATGTTTACAATTTTCTCTAGTCTATTGCATTCCTAGGTTCATGTTACATAATCCTATTGAGGTTTATCTAATTTGATTCTGTGATTTAGGCGTGCATAGACTTCTAACGGATGTCAAAACTCATTTGGATTCTAAAAGAATTCCCCAAATCCAAATACTTTTTACTTTAAAACCTTCACCATTGGTCCATAAAGTATGCGTGCAAAATTCTGATGGGAGAATCAGACTTTTAGTATTATAGAGAAGTAGATGGAAATCAGATCATTATTATCGAGTTGAATGCGAATTCAGACCCCACAAAAATCCCAAAACTTTTTTTATTTCAAAACCTTCCCCTAGGTCCATTCAGTACAAATAGAAGATTTGATTGGATTGCGTCCAGACAAACTTATATTATATATATATATATATATATATATATATATATATATATATATATATATATATATATATATATATATATATATATATTCCTAATCCCATTATGTGAATGTTTGTAGAGTTTCGGATAAACAGATTTTGTAAAATTGTTGAAATTTGTTCATTGCATTTCATGCTGTTGTTTTGTGTATATACTAACCAATATCATTTTCTCCTCTATTGATCAGTTCCCTAATAAATTTTTATTGCATTTGTGAAGTTTGAAAATTTATGCATTTTTTAGTTTTAGTTGCCTTCCCTCGATGATGTGAGTCATTTTTTGAAAAATTCAGACCTCAACAGAAATTTTCCTTCTTAATAATTTTAGTAACTTCATGCATATGCAACATTCTTAAATTGCTGATTTTTGGTGACAAACTGATTTTAGATAATAAAATCAGAATATCAACTTCATGAATATTATTGCAATAGCTCTTCATTTAACCTTTTGTTGTTTACCTTCACTAAAACCATTATGATTTCTATGTCCGGTATGCCAGATTTAAAGGGGAGATAATCTGAGATTTACCAAACACAGGTATTGTCTGGGGGTTTAATAACAGCTTCTTGGGGTAGGATTGCCTCCAAATGCCTGTGTTGGGTACATCTCTGAGATAAAGCATGGGGTATCTCTCATTCTGACAACCCTATTTCATGTTAGTATGCAGAAAATTAATAATAATAATGATAATGTCGCTCTTCAAAGGCTTTCAAAATTGTTCTTACCCTTTCACTATTTTTATTACGTTTATATCTTTATTATGTACTTACGCAGTCTTCCGTACAGAACTTTATCCCTATACTTCCTCGCCTCGAAGATATCTTTCTCTAGATAACATTATAAATGCTTGCTCAAAGTGTTTTCTGTACATTGTGATATTTCTGTTCTAATGAAAAATATTTAGTTTCTCCCTTCAAAACACTGAAAGTCTTTTATCTATTCAAATTATTACATCAATATTTCATTAAATCGTTTCTCCTGTCTTGTTTTCCGACTTTTCCCCATTTCCTGCTGATGATTGAGATACATTCGAAATAATGAAGGCTATTGTGAGATTAATGATTCTAAAAGGGTGCTACAATAGTATTGCAGTAGTGTACTGTACAATAATGTGCGGTCTACCAAGACGCCACCTGACCCGACTGAGCTGATCATTAAATGTCGACCACTAGCATGTGACTTGTATATTCCAACAAAGAATTGATATCTATGAACCTACCTTGATTCTTTTAATAGACTTTTTTCATTTTATCGATATGAAATAGACATTTACCTCTTTGCTTCTTAATCACTTTAGTTACGAATACAATAGACAAACCTTAAATTATCTTAGATTTTTATTGATATTCATTCTAAAGTTCAGTTCTATTTAGTAATTATTTATACTACATATGTTGTAATTACCTTGGATTAAATGAGATATTTGATAGATTCTTAGTTATTTTCATTCGATAAAACATTATGTTATTGCTTTCAATTTTTCTCCATATTTGATCGATTCTTCCAATTAAATTCATCTCTAAAAAATCTTTCCATGATTACATTTTTAGTTTTATTTACATTAAATAAAGCTGTGTGTATTTAACTTAAATTTTAAGGTAAATAACAAGACTAATACTCGTCCTAACGAACGGAGTGTATTGCAGTCCAAAAAAGAAAATTATAAAACAGAAAGATTCATAGATGAAAGTCCGATAGCGTTTGATTTAATTAGTTTTTAAAATTGATATGATACCACTCTCTCTTTTGTTCTGTTGAGGCAGGCAGTCGTTGAAAAGATAGTGCAGGGAGGTAGAAAAGAAGTGTTGGGCTAACGTAAAAAAAGGGGGTTATGTTCAAGAGGGAGTTGATATCATTAAAAAAGGTTTCAAAGAATCAAAAATACTGAAATAGGGACTTAATGTTAAAGGGAGAGGATAATGTTTAAAAATATGAATATTCACTCACACACCATGTTATTCTGGCAGCGTCATAAATTTACGTCACAACGCGGACACAAAGCGTGTGTCCATTTCAGCATAATTTTACAATTGTCTGAAGAGAAAGTGAATGCAAACATAACACCACTATTTCCCCTCACTTTAAACCTCTGAAAAGAAAATTGCAAAAATAAAATCCCCTAGATTTAAGAAAAATTTGTCCCCTTCCCTATTTCAACTTGATTTTGACCCTTGAACATGAAAAAGAATTCTCTTAGATTTCCACCATTGAGAGTGAAAAAAAGGTTCTCCTTCGATTTTGACATCTAAAAGTAATTATATAAACAATTTTTTTTAATTCACTATCGGATTCTGTAAGTGAAAAAAATATTCCCCTAGATTTAAATACCTCGAGAGAGAAAATAAAATTTTCTCCAATATATTTACCAGTAAAACTGGAAAAAATCCACTCAATTTTCACCTCTAAATCGATTTTAAAATTTCCCATTTGATTTTGACCGCTAAAAATGGAAAAGGAGTTTTCCCCTGGACTTTGACCCTTAAAAGTGAAAAAAATCTTTGCCTCAAATTTGAGCCTTAGAATTAAAAAGAGGATGTTTCTCTTGATTTTGACCAATCGAAGAGAAAAAATCCCCTAGATTTTGACCCTTTAACCAGAAAAAAATTCGCCTCTATTTTGTGATCTTGAGAGCGTAAACAACATTTTCAACATCCCTAAAAGTGAGAATTTGAAGTTTCTTATCGATTTCGAGATCTATAAGTAATTTGGGAGAATGATTCATCAAGGAATTAAAGGGTTCAGCTGAATACATTGTTAATCATGCACCATTTTGATTTCGATAATTGATCTGAAAAAGAATAACGAATTTTCTTTTATTATATCATTAAAAAGTAAGATATCATTTTAGCATGATAAATTATCATATAAATAGACCCACCACCAGCACCCGAATCACCTGAAACATGATTTTGGTGGGTGGTTTTCAAAAACAAAGTTTACTAAAAGATTACACGATCTCACATCCGTCGAGTAGTTTCTGCGGTAGGCGTGTACATACGGACAGACGGGATGTGGATAATTGGTGCCTTTTAATCAGATGAGAATCGAAGGTTAATACAGAGAGTTCTTTTAACGTAACTAGGACAGAAAAAAATGAATGATGATAAATATCGAGAGTGAGCATATAAATTTCCATTTTAGATAAATAAAACTGAAAATCTAATTCACATGATTTGAGAGTACACTATATTAGTACCATCAAAAGTTTTTTTTTTGTTTTTTAATTATCGCCATTTTATAATGGATAAATATTTTCTGTTGAAACTATTTCTCTTTTTGGCATTTGAAAAATTCTTACAATTTGATGTAAATGAATAACTCCATGAAAATAATATTTACCAAAAAATCATCCATAGAAAGGAATGCTTTTACCTTCTCTCGCAACTTTTTATTGTTGGGTCTTTCAACGATTTTCAGACGATATTCAAACAGCTAGGTTATTTAACCATGTGTGTGTGTGTGTGTGTGTATGTGTGTGTGTGTGTATGTGTGTGTGTGTGTGTGCGTACGCATATAACACTCATCTGGAACCATTTCATCGGTTAAGTACAATGACGTATGAGGATTGAAAACATTGCAATTTATACCATTTCTGGTTGATGGCGAGTCCCTGGTGCCTTGTAAAGTATTGAGGTATGCCAATATCACTTGAAGCGTATCTCAACACAAGTTTAACGGACCATCTTTTGACTAAATCGTATTTAACAACATTTGGAGAAAAGAATATTCCATACTGCCGTCCCTAGTAATACATGTTTCGTCATCCATCACGATCTAAGCCCACACGTGTTAACTGGAACCGCACAGACACCCAAGACGGGTTTTTATTTCATCAATTTTCAGGACAGAATGCAACTGAACTTGTCTTTTCTTACTTATCTGGTATCTAATACTATTGTGACTATTTGTGAGTGTAATGTGAATGAAAAAATATTAGGTTCATTCCTCAAAAAATGCAGAAAAATAGATGTATGTATGTAGGTGCGTGTTGAGAATAATCAATTTCGAAAACAAATTCATGGTGAACGCAGAAGAGAAAATTCTCGGCGAATACTTCAGTTTCCCAATAAACTCATAGCCAATACAAATTTTGATTTATGTATTACGTGAGAAAATGAACCACATTCAAAGGAAAATCTTTCAGCATAATTATTTTATCAAATAAATGGTGACCGGAATATACGAACGGATTAGGCAACGAAGTCAGCCGAATATGGTCTTTCGTGTGACTGATAAAATAATCCTTTTATTTTTGTTTTTGTTGTTTTCTGCTCTCGGTTGTTGTTTTTTGTTTTTTTTTTTTTTGTCGTTTTACCTCACGTGACACTTAAATCGTCAAATGATGAGCATGCGTTTGAACTAACCGGCCAATCAATGCGATCCTCAAAGAAACCAACGAAAATTTCCGTCCAGCCCAGGAGGACATTGTTTAAGGTAAATAAACAACTTTTGTTCTTGTTTCTCACTTAATGTCTTTGCATGAAATCCGTTTGATACCTTTATTTTATTTGACTTTAATTGCTTTTTTTGATCCACTAATTTTTACTGCATGTGAATGATACAACTAACAACATCGATGAATTTTGCTCACAGAGTTCAATGTCGGCAGATGTTTTGATTGGATGTGTCGACTTTGAATCTGAGTTGAATCTAATAATCTTGATTGAGGAAAATTTTTTTCTTTAATTGGTGGATTATTGATATATTTCTTACTTTTTTCATTTATTTACTTATCCATTTTTTGTGATTAAAATATTTCTAAATTGAAAAATGATTAAAGTATACTGCATATGAAAATACAAAGGTTGGTACTGCATGTGAGGCATTAGGCGTAAATTGCTCACCGATTGTTGTATTCATCAAATATTTTATGATTAATTTCTTATTGTTTGTTTGGTGAAATAAAATGGATTCTATGCTATTGAAGAATTGCAGCCATCAAAGATGGCGAAAAATTTTATCTTTTTTATATATTTGCGTGTGCTTATGAGTTTGTATATGTGTTTGTATGTTCCAGTGCGCCTGGCCAAACTGTTTTGTCTACAGGCTTGAAAATTGGCATCAGTGCTTCTGAAGATGCTTTTTTTATTTTTTAAAAGAAGCTTTTTTGACCTTTTGGTGGGTCTAATTTTAACAGATATAGTTTATAAATAGTACTTAGATTCTCCAGAATTTGTTTTTAAATATCTCTTTACTCTATTTTAGATGCTTTCCCGTGGAAATCGGTGTCATAAATAGAATTTATTCAGACAATGTTTATTGTTCGATGGATCTTTGTTGTGCATGACTTGGAATTTTGACTCGATCATCGACTGAGATAGCGAGTTCTAATCTATTCATGTACATACACGTGAACTCGAACGCTATCAAATCGAAAAATTTCCAAATATTTTTTAGATCTCAAGATAGACCGATGGATAGATTGATAGTTATCTTTATTAACATTCATTTGGTTCCCGATTAGGTTGCTTAGACCCTTTGCCAAGATTAATTTCCTGTGTCCTGTCTGTCTGAGGAGGGGGAAGATGAGGTGATGGTGGAAGATGAGTTTGTTCAACTGAACTTCTGGATCAAGCTTCATATCGATGAAACGTGATACAGTTGACAATTGATAATTAGCTTTACTAGATGTGTAAGAAGTAGTAGCAAAAACAGGCTCCAGCCGACGCATCTGAGGTCGCGAAAGCGTCAGGACGAGCCCGACCTGTCCCTCTTAATAGAATTGGACAGCGCTGCTCCGGAGCGAACTGCTTCCCCGCAGCTGGACCAAGTAATTGAGAGAAAACCCAAGGATGAATTCAAAGATTCCCAATGTGCATCCTCAGAGTCCCCTCATTGGCTAACACATTGCACCTGTGCACTTGGTCTTGAACACATCTATCCAACTAGTATCCGGCCCATTTGGATGTCAAAGGCCGTGGTTTAGATACTACATTTTGATCAGAGTCAAAAAGGCCAGAAGAAAACACGGCCACAATGTTGTCGGTGCATTCACTGATCCCTTTTTTATAGTAATCCTACAACAATCGGTGTCATTTTGGTCCTGAGTTGCCACATTCTACTGATTTCTATCCTAAGGTTTTTGTATTTGTGATAGTTTCCCGAATTTCTTTGACAGCAATGTTTTTATCCACAAAAAAATCCAATTGAGAGGTGCGTTTCTTCCTTGAAGTCTTCCTCTATAATATCTGGCTTGTTTGTGTTAATAGTTCTATTTGTATGCAATTGATGGTCACATCTTTTGCTTGTATGACTAATTCAGGCCAGTGTTCTATCAGTTCTTAGCACATAGGATGTTAAAATATTTGTTATTATTCCAATGTATATACTGCCTAATTCTGCCGTGTCTCATCTCATATTTATTTGCTGCAAGAACCGAGCACCCAGCTACTATGTGGTCAATTGTTTAGGCCTTAACCTACATTTAGGTTCAGTACCATTTCTTAGAATGTTAACCTGGTAGTTTCTTATTTTTAGTCTCTGGTCGTGGGCTGCCATTATGAAACTCTCCATTCCTGCACTTGGCAATCACTGGTGGGTTTTATTCTGATCTACTTTGGTACGAAGGTGGTGTAGGCCATGGACTGGTTTCTCTCGACAGCGCTCGTATAGTGTTTTTATTCCTTCCGGGTTAGCCTTGTCTTTTACCCTCTTGACTGCTTTAGCCTCTGGTTTGCTTTTGTCCTTGGGGTCAAGTTTTTTCCTCTACTTATTTGCACATTTTTTGCTCGTCTCGTGTTTTCTCACCAGTCGTTGGTAGTTTCGATATACGTTTGAAGACGGGTGGTAATTGCCATTCTAGTTGCACAAGGCCCCTACCCCTTGACAGGTGAAGTCTACCAACATCTGCCTTAGGGTGGCACATTTTATTTGCAGTTAGATATTTTCCGGTAAATTCAAGGTTGATGATGTTCAGACTATATTGGACAGTTACTAAGTTAAAGATCTGTGTTCTATTTTTCTTTGTTTGATGCATAAGTTGGATAAGATGGCTAGTTTTGCATTGGAACACTGTTACCATAATGCTGTTACATAAAAAGAAAACCCGAAAGACAGCAGACCAATAAGTCTACTCAACTGCATCTACAAACTTTTCATCAACCGAATTACCAAAACACTGGACGAAAACCAACCACGGGAATAAGCTGACTTTAGAAGGGACTTCTTGACCATGGACCATCTCTATTTGATGAATCAGCTGAAAAAGAAAGTAGTAGAATATGCCACTCACGGTAGCATTTATAGACTTTGAGAAAGCCTTCGACTCAGTAGAAATTCTCAAGGTCATTGATGATATCACCCTACAAGGTATAGACCCCGTATATGTCAGAGTATTGCATCATATATACAGCAGCTCCTTTATCGGGTTACATAAAGACCTTCCAGCTCCAAATAGGGGTAAGACAAGGTGATACCAGCCTCAAGATGATCTTCTGAAACCTAGACTGAAAAAACATAGGAATCAGAATAGACTGCAAATACGTAAGTGACCGCATATTTGCAGACGACATCGCTGAGAACCTCCCAGACCTCCAATTAATGCTAGACGAACTGAAGCAAGAAAGCAAAAAGGTTGGCCTTCACGTGAACTTCAGCAAAACAAAGGTCATGTACAACAAACATGTCAGAAATAAACATACAACCATCAAAATCGAAACGCATAGCCGGACAAAGTAGACCACTACGTCTACCTGGGACAACGAATCTCCATGAAATCCTCAAAGGAATAAAAATCAAGCGGAGAATCACTCGAGGATGCCAAGTCTTCGGTAGAGCAAGCTCAAACTTCAAGAAGATAATATTATTAGTCCTAAAAAGGAGAGTATACAACCAATGCATTCTCCTGATAGTCACCTATAGAGCTGAAACATGGAACCTAACCAAGAGACTAACCTGCAAACTGAGAACCATGAAATGAGCTTAGGGGAGAATCATGCTCAACATCACATGGAGAGATTACAAAATGGCACAATACATCCGGGAGAGGACAGGAGTCATGGACATCATAGAATCCATTTTTTTAAAAACTCAAATAGCAATGGACTGCTCATGTTGCAAGAATGTCAGACGACCGATGGACATCACGACTCACAACATGGATGCCCAAAGATCATATGTGGAACTGATGCCGTCAGAATATGAGATAGCGAGACAGTCTGGACAGGTTCAGAAAATATTGGCTCCGTGACGCCCACGGTAGAGAGGTGTGGCAAATCATGAGAAAAGTGTATGTCCAACGACGGACGATAAAAGAATGATGATGATTCTATTTTTCAAGCTTAATTTCGTTTTCTTCATCAGCCTTTTGTCTGTGGTATTTTCTTATTTATTTTTTCTTCATTATTGTGATGTATACTTTTTACAACCACATCAACTAATTAATTGGGCTACATAAGGACTCTGAACCATTTCAGCTCGAAAAAGGAGTAAGACAATATGATACCAGCTCACCCAAACTCTTAACAGCCTACCTTGAGATGATCTTCCGAAACATGAACAGGGAAAATAGAAGATTTAAAATAGACAGCGAATATCTGAGCAACCTCAGATTTGCAGACAACATCGTCCTTTTTGCAGATAACCTACGCGACCTCCAACTAATGCTAGACTATCTAAACAAAGAAAGCAAAAAACTCGGCCTAGACATGAACTTCAGTAAAACGAAAATCATGTGCAATAATCATGTTGAGAATATGAACATAAGTGTCAAAATCGAAAACGCAAAACTCAGCAAGGTAGACCACTACATCTACCAAGGACAACGAATCTCCATGAGACCCTCTAAAGAGGAGGAAATCAAGCGAAGAATCACTTTGGGGTGGCAAGCCCTCAGCAGAGCAAGCTCAACTTTCAAGAACCAGATGATCCCAATAATCATAAAAAAAAGAGTATCCAACCAATGCATTCTCCCGATAGTCACTTATGAAGCTGAAACACGGAACCTAATCAAGAGACAGGGCTGCAAACTGAGAAGTATGCAACACGCGCATGAGAGAATCATGCTCAACCTTACATGGAGAGATCACAAAACTGCACAGTATATAAGGAAGAAAACAGGTGTTCGTGACATCATAGAAACCATTAAAAAACTCAAATGGCAATGGGCAGGCCATGTTGCAAGAATGAAAGACAACATGATCCCCGGAGATTACATAAGAAACCGAGGCCGATAGAACTCAAGATGGAGAGATGAATTGGACAGATTCAGGAAATACTGGCTCCGCGATGCCCATGATAGGGAATTGTGGCGAATCCTGGGGAAGGTCTATGTCCAACGACGGACGTTAAAAGACTGATGATGATGATGATGATGATGATGATGATGATGATGATGATGATTTATAACTTGCTTCTCGGTTTTATTCTTCGATCATACTATATCAATTCTAATGGATGTTGAAGCGGTTAATTTCCCCCTTTCAAAAGTAGGTCTGTAGTCAAGTCAAAACCCCAACTCAATGTTGTCTCTAAATCTATTATTATTATTATTATTATTATTATTGTTATTATCATTATCATCTGCAATTTCACACCAGTTATTTATCATTATTATCATTATTGTTGTTGTTGTTGTTGTTGTTGCATTTTCACACCAGTTGCCTGGTGGTCGTCATTGAATGCTGAGTGACAATAAGTCTTCTGCCATCCTCTTAAATCGTCTTCACATATCAAAGCAGCGCTGTGATTTGTACTGCCTCCACCATGCCTTTTTTATCACAGCTGTTAGGTAATTGCGGACAATTGAATGTCGAAGATCTCACATTTCCTGTACTCTTCTCTGTGCAGACCTCAGTAGTGCAATGTCTCAACCCTTATCATGTTGAGAATATGAACATAAGTGTCAAAATCGAAAACGCAAAACTCAGCAAGGTAGACCACTACATCTACCAAGGACAACGAATCTCCATGAGACCCTCTAAAGAGGAGGAAATCAAGCGAAGAATCACTGCCTTTATTGTTGCTTGTATTTTCACACCACTTGCTTGGTCAACATCGCTGAGTAATAGCAAGTCTCTTCAAGTCTGGAGCCCTCCTCTTCGCACTCTCGAAGTCCACAGCTGTTCTGTAAATTACAGTTTTACACCACTTGCCTGATGGTTATAGCTCTAGGTTGAGTGACAGTCAGTCTCCTCAGGTCTCTAGCCCACCTCTCATATTGTTCTCACCTATCGCAACAGCACTGTGATTTGTACCGCTTTCACTATTTTTTTTAAAGATCATCACCAACCAAATCATAAAAACACTCGATGAAAACCAGCAACGTGAACAGGCTGGCTTTAGAAGAAGCTACTCGACCATGGACCACCTGCACTCGATAAATCAGCTGAAAGAAAAAGCAGCTGAATATAAACTACCACTTGCCGTAGCATTTATCGACCTCAAAAACGCGTTCGACTCAGTAGAAATCCCTAAGGTTATGGAGGCCATCAGTCGGCAAGGTGTAGATCCAGTATATGTTGAAGTGTTGAAACATAAATACAATCACGGCAGCTCCTTTATCAGGCTACATAAAGACTCGGACCCCTTCCAGCTCCAGAAAGGAGTAAGATAAGGTGATACCAGCTCACCTAAACTCTTCACAGCCTGCCTCGAGATGATCTTCAGAAGGCTAGACTGGGAGAGTAAAGGAATTAAAATAGACGGCGAGTATCTGAGCAACCTCAGATTTGCAGACGACATAGCCCTTTTCGCAGAGAACCTACATGACCTCCAACTAATGATAAATGAACTAAATGAAAAGAGCAAGAAAGTCGGCCTACACATGAACTTCAGCAAGACGAAGATCATGTGCAACAACCACATTGGAGATAAAAACACTAAGATCGAAATCGAGGACACAGAACTCGAGAAAGAAGACCACTACATCTACCTAGGACAACGAATCTCCATGAGACTCTCAAAAGAAGAAGAAATCAAGCGAAGAATCACACTAGGATGGCAAGCCTTTGGCAGACCTAGCTCAACCTTCAAAAATAATAAGATCCCATCAATCCTAAAGAGAAGGGTGTATAACCAATGCATCCTCCCAATAGTCACTTATGGAGCTGAAACATGGAACTTAACCAAGAGACAGACCCGTAAACTGAGAACCATGCAACGTGCACATGAAAGAATAATGCTGGGCCTCACATGGAGAGACCACAAAACAGCACAGTACATCCGAGAAAAGACAAGAGTTAGAGACATCATAGAATCCATAAAAATCTCAAATGGCGGTGGGCTGGCCATGATGCAAGAATGGCAGACAATCGATGGACATTACGACTCACAACATGGATCCCCCGAGACCACATGTGCAACCGAGGCCGGCAAAATGTTAGATGGAGAGACGAGCTAGACAAATTCAGGAAGTACTGGCTCCGTAACGCCCTTGATAGGGAAGTGTGGTATATCCTGGGGAAGGTCTATGTCCAACGACGGACGCTAAAAGACTGATGATGATGATGATGATGATGAAGTAATTGCTACCAACCTGGAGTAGTAGGTCTCATATTTCCAATGTTCTCCTCAGTATTCATGCAGTCCCTAGTAGTGCTGTGGTCTGTATAATCTAAATCCTTCCTCTTATCAGAAGTTCCTCCAATATTGTTTTCAGTATCTTTGGTATAGATTCAAGTGCACTCACTATTACTGGTACTACCCTGACTTTTATATTCTACACCTTCTTCAGTTCCCTGGCCAGGTCCTGATATTTCCCTAGTTTTTCACTCTCTTTCGTATTCAGTCTATGGCCTGCAGACACAGCCTCGTCCATTGTTTGGTCAGATTCTCCTTTTCTTGTCCACGATAACCAGGTTTGGTCCTCTAGCTTGGATGGGGTGATCCGTTTGGATGTCAAAGTCCCAAAGTAATTTGTGATTTCCATTGTCTAGGGCTGTCTTTGATTTGTGCTGGTACCACTTTTCTGCATGATTTAATCCAATTCGTTTACTCAGTTTTTTGTGTATCATTGTAGCTACCCTGTCGAATCTGTTTTTATTCTTTTTCTGGGCTAGTTGACTACATTCACTGGTTATGTATTTTATGGTGTTATCCCTTTCCCCACATAGGCAGCATTTGCTATTCGTCTGTGTTCTGTCGATTTTCGTTTCGATATTTGTACTAATGCATTTGTTTTAGGCTGCCATGATGAGTGATTCTGTTTCTTTCTTCATGTTTCCTTTTCGTTGCCATGTCAGTGATCTCTCGTCTGCAACATCCTGTATCTATCTTTTCAATTCTCCGTATAGCTTTTTCTGTTCCCATTTTTCTTTCCTTGTTTGCTGGGCTGCTCCATCGTTTTCCGCTTTTCTGTTATTTGTTACACTGCTTCAGGTACCCTTTATATCTTTACTGTTTGTTTGATCATAATTTTCTAGACCTGTTTTGGCCCTCTGGACACAGTTTTCTATGCTGATGAACCTTCTGCTACCTTCTTTTCTCTTCATGTACGGTCTTTCCGTGTCATCTCTCGGATATAAGACCTTGAGCATTGTAATGAGCTTTCTTGTTTGCCGATTCATTGACTGGAGTTCTTCTTTTGTCCATTCAAGGAATGGTCCTGTGTATCTTATTACCGATACGGCCCATATGTTCATACCTTTTATCAGCTTCCTGCGTTTTTACTTTGGTTTGTAATATTTTCCTCGTCCTCTTATGGTATTCTCTTCTCATTTTATCGCGTCACATTCGATAACACCCAGGTATTTGTATCACTCTCCTGCGGTCAATGCCCTCATCTTTTTGCTGTCAGGGAGTTTTTTTGTTTTTTTATTATTATTATTATTATTATTATTATTATTATTGTTGTTGTTGTTGTTGTTGTTGTTGTTGTCGTTGTTGTCGTCGTCATCGTCGTCTTGGTCGTTGTTGTTGTTAATCAATTTCTTTTTTTTCTTTTTTCAGTGGACGTAAGTGAAGCAGAAAAAGAGTGGAAAATGCAATTCGCTGAATACAGCCAAAAATACATTGTCGAATGGAAACATCAGTTTGAAAATTTCATACGAAACCACGAAAAAAGAATGGCCAACTGCAAGCACAACGGATAAGCAATAAATACACGCAAATAAAGAGGGAAATTACAAAAATATTAAAGTAAAATCTTAATATAAAATAATATTACATAAATAATGATCATATAAAACAGACACGAATGATTGGTTAAAAGCAAAAAAACTGACTGGAAATCCTGAAATTAGAAAAAAAAAGGTGCAAATACCGCATATAAAAACGAAGAAAGGGTAAAAAAAAGTCAAATAGATAATAAACATGAAGTTTTTTTTTAAGATAAGAAAACTGCCATTGTGAAAATGGTGGGGAGAAAGTTTTGTGAGACAGTTTCTGCTTTTTCTTCTAATTAAAGACTCAATTTTTATCAAGTACAAAATGTAAAATACAAAACGGTGACTGTATTATGTGGTGGAACGCAATACTTTTTCCTTTAACCTCAAACAAAGAAAACTCGAGAAATTTAATCGACTGATGAAATCTTGGTGTTTTTTCTTGTTCATGATGAACAGATAAATCAAATATTAAGACGATAATGGTGAAAATGAGGGCTTCTCAAAATTTCTGTTGAACTTTTCCGATGTGTTTTGTGTTTTTGTTTACCCAGACACTCACATTAACCTAAATAACAGTGCCTGCATATACATCTACACTTACATGTTCACGCATATATATATATATATATATATATATATATATATATATATATATATATATATATATATATATATATATATATATATATATAAATGTCTATGAATACTAATGTAGTTTTTAAAAATGCACGCATATTTCACAAGGTAAGAAAAATGAAATACCCAAATATTCGTAGCATTATACGCTTGTTTATATTTGTGTATAATATATTTAAAGAGAAAAACATTGATGAATAAAATGAATAAAGGTCGCTGATATATATATATATATATATATATATATATATATATATATATATATATATATATATATGCATATATGCATACATACGTACATATATATATATATATATATATATATATATATATATATATATATATATATATATATATATTAGATGCATCATGCATGTATATGTGAGCGTTAAAATTCTCATGTATATATAATAGATATATGAATTTATATAGAGAGATGTTTTTTCATATACTACATTAAGATGACCAATTCAAACATGCTTATGAATATATACATAAACATAAAATGTGTGCGTGCGTGCGCGTGCGCGTGTGTGTGTGTGTGTGTGTGTGTGTGTGTGTGTGTGTGTGTGTGTGCATGCGTGCGCACGCATCTGTTGATGTACATTGCCTTCATTGAGCCTTCTTGAGTGGGATATTCAAGTTGATAATTTCAAGTATGGTTGAAAAGATTATTACTTCGGAAGAAGCTGATAAAGTGAAAATAAATTAAAAGACTGACAAATTTGAATCCAACAGTAGTCAAATTTGAATTCTAAAATTAGGGAAAGAACCAGGGTTGCTAGATTTAGAGGCGGAGCCGTAGGTTCAATCCCAGCCTTCAGACTCACTCACAGCGATAGAGATCCGATTATCCCCCCTTTATGTATGAAACAGGCAACCCTAAAGGGAATATGAAGAATTTTCAGCATTAGAATTAGAGCAGGATTATTTTGTATGATTGTGATATTAGAAATTCAAGTCAAATATTGGGTAATTTAAATGTGTATGAATACACACGAACGTGTATGTATGTGAGCGTGTACGTGATTATATTCATACATGAATAATAAGTAATATTGAGGTATTTGAAGCAACTTCCTGCTCCTCAAAAACCGAACAGCAAATCGATCTTTTTGTGTGCGGGGGGGTGAATTTCAGTCTATCTGTCTATGCCCGTGCGTGTCTATGTATAATGATAGTTTCAGATACACCAAGTGAATAGACTAGCAACCTAAATGAACAGCATTAATTGCACACACATCGTCTGCATCAGTATCTCAATATAGTCGGGCATATTATGTGCATAAGTATTCATGCATTCATGGGTAGCAGAAAAGCGAATCTGCTTTTTCTATATCACATTCTATCGGACACAAACGGTCCAATGTACTGATATATTATGTATGTAAAGACATATATTTAGAGATATGTATATGTGGACACACGCATACACACAGCCCTCCATATATATGGAGAGAGAGAGAGAGAGAGAGAGAGAGAGTGAGAGAGAGAGAAAGAAAGAAAGAAAGATCTATAACTGTACTTTTTCACTTGGTCTGTCTGACTGGGTCTGTATGTAAGGTCTACATCATACGTCCAGACCGATGGAACTAGAGGACTGACAAATTAAACATTCACTCCTGATAAAAAATTGTTAGTTTGTTTTTTTATTCTCCCTAAATAGGCTTTTAGGGGGAATTCAATTTGCAATGCAACTTTAGGCTAAATTGATCCCTAGTTTATGTCCAGCAGCATTCACGCTTGCCTTTTGAAAATTCTTCTCAAGTACTCTTAAAACCATACCCAATTTGCCGAATATATATATATATATATATATATATATATATATATATATATATATATATGCATAGTATTCGTTAAAAATGAGAGGATTATTCATGTATGGACCGTCTCTCCAGTCTTGGATCAGAGTATCTATGCGCTCTGCTTGAGAACAAAGTATCACTTCCGGCCCTCTGTCTATGATCAGAGTGTAGAATATGCGCACCCATTAAAAATGTTATGCACAATTATATACATATATATATATAAAAAAAAATATATATATATATATATATATATATCACATACAAAGACACACACACATATACATATGTGTGTGCACTTTATATACGTGGATCCATTGAATTATCTTTGCGGCTTTTATACGGTGAGTTGTCTTATGCGGAACTGTCCGGTCACGATGTATGAACTTATTTATACTACTACGACAACGATCAACTTACATCATAACACGGTTTGTTCTTTTATCAATTACAACATATGCGTGTGTCTACGCACAAGGATTTCGTATGTATATGTATGTGTGAGTATCTAATATATATATATATATATATATATATATATATATATATATATATATATGTGTGTGTGTGTGTGTGTGTGTGTGTGTGTACATATATATATATATATATATATATATATATATGTGTGTGTGTGTGTGTGTGTGTGTGCGAAATATATGCATTTATATACACATAAAAAATATATTTGTATGCGCGTGTTATGGAATGCTAGCTCATGAATGCATATATATATATATATATATATATATATATATATATATATATATATATATATATATATATACATGGATAATTCGAAATAGAACGCTGTACTTAAGTTAACATGACAGTATCTCTCCCGCGTTGAGATCAGTTTTTCTTAGGAAATATGCCTGTATGCCACTATGTATGTGTGTGTGTACGTGCACGAAAGTTCTTCTTAATTATCATGTGCGTAAATGTTTTCCCAGTCGTTAAAACTTTACTGTATATATTCCCAGTTCTACATATTTACAGTGACTCTGTTAGAACAGCAAATGGTACCACCATTCGTTTTTAGGATTTCGCTAAGAGCGGGCTTCGAATATGATGATTGTCATCCAAACGCCTTATACACAATGGAGAAAATGAAGGGATGACAAGGGCTATGGTGTATACCTATCTCTCAATTTCCAGATTTTATGGCCAATGTATATTAATAGAGACATTATGGTGTACTTAGTTCCTAAAAGCTAGTTTTACCGATGTAAAAAAAATTATTTCCATCACTGCTCTTATTCGTCTAACAAATGAATAAATAGTCGTTGCTGTTCGCTGAATTTTCTCATCAAACTTTCAAAGTTCACGTTGATTGCATTGAAATCATTTCTTCAATGATAAAGAAATTGTTTTTGTGACGAATTTAGTTTCTGTTTACCTTGTATTCTATTGTTGCTTAAATCTACGCTTTTTATTTATGTTTTGTTAATTGATTCAGGTTTTAATTAGAAAACCGAATCAAATGTTCATCATTACGTTCCAGAACAAACATAAAAAGTTAATTTCTCGAGTCAGTTTTTTTTTTTTAATTTAGTTTTCATACTCATGCTTTGATTTCTCCTCATCGAATATTTACTGTTATTGTTGTTGTGTTTCCATTTTTAGTGCTTTTTATATCATGTTTGTTTGTCTTTTAGAAAAGGTCCCAACAAAATATTCTCTTAATACACGATCAATCGCCGAAATCTCCAAACTTTTATAAAGTATATCTTTTTTTTTTATTTCTCGTTAGAAAAAATCCTGCATCTTTGCAATGATCTATACCAGTTGGCCAAAATATGTTCTAAACGTTAGATGGATTCTAGCGGATTCTGGTGAAAAATGAAGACTGTTTTATCAATTATACAGGATTACCAATAAATGGCGTTATTTCTCAACAAACAAAATAGACTCTTTTGAAAAGTCTTGCCTCTTCCCTTCCCATCTTTCACATTAAATGGGTTTGGGATTGCTGTGCTTTTCTTTCAAGAAGTCTTGTCTGTCCCCTTTCAACGCTTTTATATTGGGGGTGCTACTCTTTCACGAAAGAGAGAGAGAAAAAGCCAAAACCTTTATAAATTAAATCATTTTCAACTTTTTTACATTATGGAATTGAGATTGCTGTACTGTTAGGGACTACAACGGTGACTAACTAGAGAGGATGAAATAAGGGAATAGAACGTAGAGGAATTTAAATTAAAATATCATACACCCTTCTCATCGTGACAGACAAACCAACTAAACAACTAACCAACACACATCGTGTATTATATATTAGATTTAAGCCTAAGGATATGTGATTATGTAAGCATGCAAATAACGATATCTCATATTCATTTCTCGTATGTTGAAGGAAACATGTGAAGTATGAACCTTCTATAGAACATCACTATTCAAAGGGATAGTCAAAAGCCGAATCAGCACCAAGGATGGTTTGTTTTTATTCACTGCTTGTGATATTTGGTACTAAACAAGCAGAACGTCACTTAAGAGAACAGCATTTCCTCCAACGTTAAAGCCTGTAAACAACAATATTCATCTTGGTTGAGTAATGAACCATAAACTGCATGGTTATTTATAGTGGTGGACATTTTCAAGATTCCAATCTGCGCAGTCAGTTAGAAAAATTGTCCAGAGACAAAGAGCATTCTTGGTTCTATTCACTGGGCTTTGTATTTCTCATTTGTTACCCATTCGCTAGTAAATAAAGACAATAAAGTAAAATTCATCTTCGAATTCCTTTGTTCGTTTCCCAGGTCTCCATGAAACTATTGTAAAATTCATGATATCCGTAGAGGCAGAAATTGGTCAAAGATGCGATTCCTTGTTATAACTCGACCTCTATGATATTATTTTAAAAACAGATTATGCAATGTTGGAAAAAATAGAATTACCTGGCCAAACAACAGAAGACAATTTGTGCGATTCTTCAATAGTTTTCAGTATTCTAAACTTTCTGAAGTGTTCAAACACACACAAGCAAAAAAAAAATATATTAAAATTATCTAATGCTCGGATTGTAATGATCTTTACAGATTAATCTTGAATCTCTGAAATTAATAAAGAATGAATTATTTTGTCGTTGAAATTCACGCAATTCAAAAATTTTTTTTCCTAAAACAGTAGATTCTTTTTACTCACCAGTTGTCAAATGAAGGTTTCTCAGAATCGAAGGATTTTAGATTTTATAGAATTAGGCCGTGGCTGCAAAAATCCTGTATTATGCAGACCAAAACACAGAAAAAATGATTCGATGTCTGTTGAAATGAATGGCTCTAAATAAGATAATACCGCTTTGATTGGCATTTATGCGCTCAGTTACAATATGCACTAACGATCTATGCAAAATATCGATTTTAATGATATTTGATTGATTTTTAAAGAAAACGACTCCTGTTCTCTTTTGTAAAGCATAGCATGAGAAGTAGGGGAGAAATTATACATTTCAGACTGTAAGGAACGTGATCCAGTTCAGGTTGGAAACATGGCTTTTATTGTCAGCGTATTTACGCGCCTGGAAACTTAGCAAATCTTGTTAGTAGGAGATAACGAAACTACATCTTCCATTTTTTATTGATGAGCCAGAGTCTCTTCTAAATGGAAAGAAACAAAGGTGGTCCAATTTAGCCTACACATGAAAATGGGACTTGCTCTTATCTCTCTGCTAGAAAAATGATATTCAGTAATTAAAGATTTTTATTCATATATGTTTTCTCTCTTTTTTTTTTTATTTATGTGTGTACTTCGGATATTTTTTGTAATGTGTACAAGGACGTATATATATTTTCTGCCTAAGAATATACATATACATACATATATACATACATATATATATATATATATATATATATATATATATATATATATATATATATATATATATATATATATATATATATATATATATATTCAGATTTGCTTTGGACCAAAATAGATCTTTGTCTGTATTGAAATGATGTAAATTTGCTTGCTTGTGCATTTTCATTTTTGTTTATGTTTTTTTCTTTTCTTAATGGTTCTAGCCACCCATAGAGTTATTGGTATGTGTCTCATCCCTTCTTTTCAAGTGATTTTAGTGAAGACACTGGATGACAGTTTTAAAATGTCTATTATGAAGATTGTAAGTCATAGTTGTTAAAAGTACTCGTGATGGTGGCAACCGAGGCTAAAACGATCTCCGGTCGGCGCCGAAAAATGGTGACATCACCGTTGATGGAACTGGAGTGCCTTCAGTTATTTCTTTCTTTTTCTTCTTCTTTCTCTTAGTTCATGTGCCCTCAATTGTCGTAGGATGCTTTCAAGTGAACTTGCACTCTCTTCACAAAGTTCGTTCTCTCCTTTATTTTGTGTCCCGTTCAGACTAGACATGCAATAATTGTGCCTTGTTTTCTTACTCGGCCAACATTTTTACTGCGGGTTTTTGGGTTCTATTGGCTTGATTTGCTACTGAAAATTTCTAAACCGGATCCTGTTAATTACAACTGTTGATGAGTATCATCATGCGAGGGGGCTTAGCCACCATCTTGGATCGTACTCCCTGCGTTAGCAGTGTCGTTTCGTTAAAGCCTTGTTCTCGTTGATGCAAATCTCGTTATTATGAGATCACAACACTACACAGACAAATCGTAAATGCAGAGTTAAGTTACATTGAGAACTCCACACAAATGAGAGCACATATTTTTTCTAGGGTATTTTCTTGTAATTAGATGTTACCAAATCCATTGGAAATCAACGTTTTAGTTGTTTAGTAGGGTATAAAAAAAATACGGTCTGAAAAATGTCCACTGAGTGATGTTTTGTTACTCTCAGCTGCAGCAAACCAGTCTTGGAAATATTTTCGGGGGCAGTTCTGTGACCTAAACGCAAGACAGCTCTTTATAGAAACATCTTTTTAAGTCTCGTTGATGTTTCAACCGTTTACTTGTGGGCTCCTGGGTGAACGATTTTGAAAATATTTCATGCATAAATACAGAAAACAATTCAAATTTTTATTCTCAACATGATCCTTTCACTTCTGTGGAACCATATCGATACATAAATTCATTTTTTCCAATTGTTCAGAGTCAAAGATTAAAATCAATGGCTAAAATGCGAATAGATCTTTAAATATAAATAGACTTTTCACCAATCTTAGTATGATGAACTCATCTTTTTACTGTTATACTTCATTCCGTTTCAGAGCATCAGTAGCCAATAGAATTTCTGACTAATGTCATTGCGATATGTTTTCCCAAATTGGGATTCATATTTCTATAACTGAGAAGGAAATAACTGACGAATTCTCTTTAAGACTTGCGCAGTTTTCTTGTTTTTGAAAGTCGAAAAACCATTATATTTCCTTTTCAGTTAGAGACAAATCACGTTGGAGACACTGATTCTCATACAAGAAGCTAAGCAATGTTGAACCTGGTCTGTGTCTAAATGGGTGACCGTCTGGGAACGCCATGTGCCGTAAGCAGCTGGAGATCAGGGAGGGAATCTCCAGTGACGATCCCGTTAATCTACCTATGTAGCAGATCGATTTCTACAATATGCTCAATAACGCAAACCAAAGACCCTTTACCCTCCCACCCCTGACTGGCCTAGCTGAGAGCGCAAGAAATGATTGAATCTAATTTAGTATCTGAACAAGGAAAAGTCCATGTCCATCGAACGCCTTTCCTCTCTCTTCACCGTGTGTTTACGAGAGACCAAACGTAGGCGCCTGATGCAGAGCGAAGATTTATAAGCTAGACTAGCAAGCGATCCCCAACTGAGAGGAAGAGATAGATAAAAGACAAAGGCTGTTTACTCATATCACTAATTATCCCTGTTCTTAGAGATTATGTCTATCCATGAAGCAAGCAGATAGATCAATCCATGTGTAGCTGTCGTATTTCTCCTCTCATGCCCTGTAACTACACAGAATGTCAGAGAAAATTGCTTTTCATCTTTTGCTTTTCAAATGCGGAGAACGAAGATGCATTTTTCTTTTACTCTCCCGTCACCGGATTTGGAAACAATACAAAGCTCTGATGCAGATCGAATCGATCCAAAGGGGAAATACATTGTGTTTTTACACCCCCTACTCTTTCCCATTCTCTAACACACACGCGCGCGCGCGCGCGCACACACACACACACACATACACATACACAAACTGGTCCTTAAATTCGCCTAGGAAAGTCAATTGGGGAGAACTTCCATTGCATAACGACCATTTGGATTTTCACAATCACACCATCCTCATTCCTCATTGGGGCATTTACGTTACCTAGCAACTAAAGCGTTTTCATTTATTGAGGGATTGTGGGAAACCAATCGTGGAATATTTGGAATTGCAAGTGTCGAATTATGCAATTCACATTGATTAATTATTATTGTGCAGTCTGATGCATTCATATACTTGTCTGTGTGGAAGAGGGGGGTTTCATTTCTTCTTAAATCAAATAAGAAATGATATTCTACCAGAGTGAGTGAACTCTGTAAGCGTCTGTATTTCTTAAAGATTCTGCAGAAAATTTTCTTTCGGAAGCCTAGAACAAATTTCAAGACAGACTTCGTTGTGAACTACGAAACCATTTTTCATTAAACGTTTTGAAGGACGTAAACATTACGTGAATCTTTCGAATGCAAAAATTCTGACTGACTTTTGGATTTCATGTGTTTACAGTTAAAATATTCTGTTCAAGAAAATCGAATCGCTAACAAATTATTTTGGCCAAAACTTTGTATCTAAATCGCTGTGTTAGAAGGAAACATGCATTCACATAAGTATATGTTTTTTTCTAACACAGCTTGTATCTTATTGACAATGAACATCTTTTCTAAGTCAAATAGCATGCAACATTCAAAATCAAATAGATCGAAGCGACTCTCTTCATAGTTTGTTGGTCCCATGGCCCAGGAGTCGTGCTGGTGTCATGCATCTCAGAGGGTGAGTCACCATTTCTTATCCATATATCATGCAACATATGTTACAAAGTAGCTGTAACAGAGGAAAATTCCTGATCTGATTGAACTCCCCCATTCCTTTGCCATCTTGACATGCCAGTGTCAAGATATCTATCAAGATATCTGTTAATGGGGGGGGCACCTATAGAGGTTAACGCATGCCATTTACCAGAGCGGTAATGAGGAACAGCCTCACTCAGGATCAGCATTCGCTTCGCCAATTCACTATTAACCGGTAAACCTCTTGGCAATCATGGATCATCGTGAAAGGCGAAATAGATAAAACCGCTGTGGAAATAACTCTTGTTGATCTTTCAGTAGAATGTAGTTTATACCGTAACTGATTAGTAGATAGATATAACTTGTTCAATTCATGTCACATTTAGATAGGGAGAGATGAAATGGAAAATGGCAAACGTTTTGTCAACTGTTCATCAGCCCTACTATTCGCTGACAAGGATACTCATGCATTCGGTGAGTTATCAATCACAGATATGTTCCATTTTTCTGTGATTCTTAAGATAGCGAATATCTCGGATAAACTATTCTAAACACCCTTTTTAAAGCGTATATTCAACCTTCAATAATGATTTGCATTCAATAACTTTCCCTGAGAATATCTGAAATGACGCTAGATTTTTTGGTCATATCCATTTTAACACTACTGAATCAATCTATCAACTATTCACACGATCCCGATCTAATTTAGTGATTTCAAGTTTTCTCAAGTCTCAACTCAATTCAAGCTGTTTTAATGTATGGTCTGACGTTTTCAGTCTTAAAAGTTTCTAAATCGTAATCTATGACGTAATTGTTTTGTCATCAGCGACACACAAATAAACAGAAATAATCACATATAAGCTTATTATATTTTAGAAAGGATATATATATATATATATATATATATATATATATATATATATATATATATATATATATATATATATATATATATATATATATATATATATATATATATATATATCAGAAAGGATGATTGTCACCAAGGAACCTAAAGTTATTTTATTGGACAATTTATTTTCTATTTAAGTATCCTAATTTTCATTTTTTTAAGTCTCAACTTATCTCAAGTTGTGTTTAATGGATAATGATCAGACATGAAATCTTGAGAGTTTCTATCAGGTAATTTTCATTGCTATGTCGTAATTGGAAGGTAAATCAACCAATGTAATCATCCGATTTGAGCAAGAACAAACAGAATCATAAACAAACAAATAAACAGAGAAGTTTGCATAAAGCTCATGAAAATAATTATTTATACAACATTCAGGCGAATCACCACACATCCATACAACTAACATATACATATATATATATATATATATATATATATATATATATATATATATATATATATATATATATATGCATGCGTGCGCTCGTTTGTATGTGAACAAAGGTTAAATTAAGTGTCAAGGATACAACAAATAGCTCTGAAATGAACCAAAAGAGATAATATATTCTATAGCATTCAATATCTTAGAGATGATGATGAAGAGGAGGATTATTTTTAACTGTTCTATTTTACCTTGGAAGATGAAATCTCCGAGGAATATTTCTCTGTATGAATTGAATAGCTTGGGTCACCATTGAAATGGAATGTTGTCTGTAGAGAAATGTATGCACGCATTTTTAGTATTGTTCCGATATAACCTTACTCAATTGTAGAATACATGCTAAAGGAAACACAAGCAAGACATATTTTTTCTATAAAAATTATTAACTAAATGGATTCAAATAAATATTCTGGTCTACAAGTGAGAGATGTGCACATAGAGAAAATTGTTTCAAGGCATATTTTACGTCTGTAGGGAAACAGACAGACCACACCTCATGGAAGACAATGCGAAATGGGTAATTCTTGCATTTGTTTCTATAGTAAACACCCAGTCGTTATTATATATAAGCAAAGATAAGGCGATAAAAATGATCAGCCAAGTAAGGAATCTGTTAGTTTTATGTTTTAAATCTTTTCGTGTGGGCTCACCTTAAGAGCAATCTTGTTCTAACTTAATGGAAAAGTATGTCTACTTTCGTCCTAAATTCAGTGTCAATTTTGTATTTCTAAACTTCATGGAATTTATATAAAACCTTATTTTTGTTGAATTTGGACATAGTAAAAATATTCTTCTAGTAATAGTTAACTGTTACAAATATACGACTTACATTTGGCTGCTTCATCTAGTAGCCCCATCCCGTGGAACAAAAGCCCGCAAAGGGTCAAATTTCATGAATGACCAATGCTTTAAAGTATTGACGACAATTTCAATGTACGTTTAGTGGTGTGTTTTTTAAATGAGTACATCATAAAATCACTTTATTGTTTGTGTTATTCATAAAATCACTTTACCGTTTTGCATTTCGACAATTTCAATGTAATACTTCTGCAGTTTTTATGAGATACAGTAAAATTCTGAAATTTTCAACACTGCTTTTGATGTTTATTTGATGAAATTTGATGTACAAATCTTTAAAAGAATCTTTCCACAACAACGTTTCTGATAAACCAAATTTTTTAATCCTCACTGCAAATGAGATGTCATAATCTATTTTTACAATTATTTGACGAAAGGGGGAAATTCTTGAAATGAAATGAGTTTCACCGGAGCGAAATTCAATTGTATACAACATAAGTCTTTTGAATTGGCTTATCATTAAAATTCGTTCTCTTTATCTAAATCCACGATCATAGCAGTCGACACTTCACGTCAAAATCAGCATTGGCCCAAACGGGAATCAGTCAAATATCGGGTCCCCGAAAACATAATTGAGCCAAATTGGTTGTAACCAAGCTCATCAATGCATCGTTTCAGATGGAACCAGAATATCAGTGATGGAAATGGGTTTTGTGAGCTAGGTTTATGGTGAGGCTCAATCTAAAATGTGTGCTCAGTAACCACAGAGTGGTCTATCGGGGATGAACGAAATTGAACCGTGCAGTTGGGGTTTCGGGGAACTGTAAGCCCCCGTTGGCAATTTGAAAAAATATGACCAAATTCGTGACAGTCATACAAAAAAAAACTGGAAATTGAGAAATAGATATACCTGCGTCACCATCCACTGCCTGCCATTCCCAACACTGCAGACTATAATATCATTTATTCACATATGCCCCAGACTCGACAAATTTCCAAATTATTTCAATGCCTGTGTTCGGTAGGTCTCTGAGATAAAACTTGGATCATCTCCTCTACAGTCAAATCTGACAGTATGCAGATTATATAATGAACTGATGAAGTTTCTCTTTCACCTATAATGCTCAATGTGTTCTCTTTAAATATCCTTACTTGTATTATTGTTTAGAACCTCATTGACATCATCTCTCTATTACTGAACAAAACCAGCAAGAGCTGAGATAACGACCAGAATTTTCAATTCGCTTTTTTTTCAGCTGTCATTTCCTTATTTATGTTTCTTTGTGTTATATGTTAACTGATGACTGTTTGAATTCGATCTTTTCAGGTATTTTAACACTTTCTACTAATCATATATCCTCGAGATTTTTTTCCAGGTCGATGACAATGTATAATAATTTTCGTCGTTTTTTTCAGATAGGTTTTCCCCTCTTGTATCACTTAGACAATAAAAAAATATTCGGTCACCCTTTCCTTTCTTTTTTTTTTTTAGTTTTTTTGTACATGATATCTGACATTTTGAAAACTTGTTGAACTATACATGGAAATGGGTTTTTTTTAATCATAGTGACCTATTTTATGAATTGCTAATCTACTCAAATAAGTGAGTTAAATATGCCTATTTACATTTGAATTTAAAATTTTCTTTCTGGTGTGTTTGAGGAAGTAGTAAAAGCGAAAATTCGGTAGGGTTGCAGCTGAGGGTATCGATTATTTGAAAACGTCTGGCTCTTTTGCATGATAGTGTACCTACTGCATCTCTTCTGACTAATTGCAGTAAATGTTGGAGGGACCCCTAGAGAAGCCAAGCCCACCCAGAGCCCCTAAATGTCTAGCTACGCCTCTGGTATCTGAAGGATATGTACGTTGAATATAAATCCCTACAAATACGATTTCACTATGATTAGCACCTTTATGCGATAAACATTCTGCAAAAATTACGAAAAATACTAAATTGAATAATCAGAAAGTTTTCTTTGGATAAAAGCATCATTCAAAAGCCATTTAAAAGTTTAAGAGGAAAGAACTACTCATCAGTTGCATATCCTACCCTCAACACTCTCTCTGACTGGTCCCAAGAAAATGTAAGGTCGAGGCTTACGAAACTCAAAATACCAAGCATGCACTCCGGGGGGTCGGGGCGTAGGAGACATAATAGAGACATACAAATATACCAACAGTTTATGCAACGTAGACAGTCCGTTTGTTTTTGGAAAGCGAAATTATGATTCAAGGTAATGTCGTAGAGGATTATTGGTTGAAGTTTATGATAAGTGCGTATCTGATTCCAATGATGAATGATTAGAATGTAATGTGATCGAACAAATATCGGAAATAGTTAAGAGAGGCCGTGTTTATCGGATGAGCGTAATGCTGTCCCTTAAGGAGTAGTAGTCAACTGAGTAAAGTTGTGTAAATACCTGTTAGTGAGTGTGAACGCTGGTAACAGTCACTAATCCAGGTTAGAGAGAGAGGGAACAGTAGCTGCGTCAAAAACGATAATAGTATGTACGCGTCAGAATGGATGAAAGCCCCCCCCCCCAAGGTCAAGGTGCGACGAATCATCGTTATTAGCCTTTCACCATCAGTAGTTGGACATATGATTCGCCACTGCCCTCTATCGTGGACGCAACGCCAATACTCTCTGAATTTGTCCAGTTCCTCTCGCCATTTTATATTCTGCTGGACATGGTTTCGCATGTGATCTCTGGGGACCCACGCTGTGAGTCCATTGGTTGTCTACCATTCTTTCAACATGACCAGCCCATTGCCATTTGAGTTTTCTAATGGATCCTATGATATCTCGGACTCATGTTTTCTCCTTGACGTATTGTGATGTCTTGTGATCTTGTCATGTTAGCCTGATTCTTTTATGTGTAAGTTGCATGGTTCTCAATTTGAAGGTCTCTTGGTTAGGTTCCATGTTTCAGTTCCATCAAGAGGGTGCATCAGTTGTATACCCTTTTTTAGAACTAATGGGATTTTCTTGTTCTTGAAGGCTAAGCTTGCTCTTCTGAAAGCTTGCCAACCTAGAGTGATTTTTTGCCTTTGAGGTTTTCATGGAGATGAGTTATCCTAGGAAATGTAGTGATTTGAGCAATGTCGAAAGTAGGAATTAATAAAATACAAAGAAGCTGGTTGTATCACAAAAACTAACGAGAGATGTATTTATTAAACTAGAATACAACATTTGAATAAGTTTTTTCAGGTGTTTGGAAGTAATTGAGAAGAGTTAAGGATGTGAAAGAACTTATTACATTGTTTTGCTCGGTCTAAGTCTCATTCGTCTCTTTCACATGCTGTAGACTCCAGCCTTCTTTGGGTGTTTTACTTTTTCAAACTTGAACCTTGTTCTGAAGGGGCCTGTGCGTTATCTGTCCATTTTTTGATCATCAAATCTTGCATTTCTTTTGTGACCGGTGACTCCAAATAATATTGATCTCTACGCTTGGATGCATGTTTTGAATACAGTGTCATTTCTTCAACCGTCTTATTCTCCAATCCAACTCCTCGTGAGATTCTTCAGACTTTTTTCCAGAAAGGTTGATGACCCCCCACCTGACCTGATCAACCATCCTCAGTTTCAAAGTTTCTCCACGGATTATGACTTTCCAATATCCCTCAAGTCTTATGAGACGGCTGGTCCCACCCTTATATTCCGTGTCGCAAATTATTAATCGATTGCTTTGGTCTCTTCCCGAGTTTCTATTATTATTTTCATATCATTTTTATCTTTTCTTTTCAATCACCAATTTTTTTATAAACCGTATTAGTTCATTTATCATCGATTCCGATATTGAGCGAAGTTGCAAGGAAATCTTCGTTATTAGACGGCTTGTCAAGTCAGAAGATAAATGATGCGTTTTTGATAAGACTAATAATCTGTTTTGAAGCTTCTAAAAAGACATTTAATTGATCTGATTGATAGAAATAGTGAAATTATCTTCTTGAGATAAAACCACCAACCCCCCAAAATGACATTAGGGCTGGTCAATTTACAATGTAAGTTCATGTTAAATTAGTCCTTTAGTTTGTATGGCACTGTCTATGCTTGTTCTTTTGACGAGACTTTTTAGTGATTACCGCCCAACAAAAGGCGAGAAAAGTAACTCCCAACGTTGTATACTGACAAAAGGCATGGTTGCATAATGGTTTATTTCGAGTAACAAACCAGATTTGGGGCTTCAGGTTCTAAACTTGGATAGTTCGTAATGGGACTTCAAAACATTTTTCCAGTTCAAAATGGGGTCATTTGTTTCACATACGATGATTTTTTAGTACAGCCACGACATAAAAAGAGTGGATGAGTACCTTACCTAAGTTAATCTTCAATTCGAGATGTTTTAGTGTTTCCAACTCCACAATTTTGAAATCAATAAGCTATTTAACATTTTCCCTCGTTATTCTCAATTCCGTCGCGTGAATAACTCTCTTCCTATTAACCCTTTGGTGTGAAAAGAGATCGAAAGTTAATAAAAAATAAAGTGGAAATCGATTAGCAAAACGATTTCTAGTTATAATGATTGACCATTTTGTGAGAAGGCCAAAAGATCATTACAGGTCTTCACTTGATTGTCACTCGCATTTTGAGGTCTTCAACTGTCTTTCAATTACTTGAACCACACATCCATGAACAATATTTGTCTTCTGTGTCATTCATGGATGACTAGCTTGTTGACTGTTCGCAATATGCTTCCGTGTTGCTTCCAGAACAAGGCTTTCTCGGAAAATCACTAGATTACTGCTTAAATACTTCGTATTCCCATAGCAAGTGTTAGAAGATGGTGTCACTGTACAAGTCTAGTACTTAAAATTGACCGAAGCTATGACCGCACGAGCAAACTACTCTAAAGTATGAATTTTTAGATGGTGAATGTCTCAATGAGCCTCACCTGCACAAAATTGATAATGCTTATTTCGAATGGTTATTGTTATCCAATGCATTATCAATTCTCAAGTTAAGGAGTTTACAAATCATGGTCTGGTCTATAACCATTTAGAATCCCTATGCACAATGAGAAATCAACAATCAACAAAGAAAGACAAAATGCAGCGGGGACTATTTACCTCTAAAATTGGCTTAAGATCCTCATCGAGGATATTGTAGGGTTGGGTGCACGTGGGAAATTGTTAGTAAGACCCACTACTGGTTTGCCAAGCCTTTCAAAGTTTTGCTCAACTTACGGCACCTGGTATTCCTCAATGGTCATCCGTCTCAGTACTGATCAGGCTTCGGTGATCTTACGAGAACCGGTGTAGTCAACGTGATTCGGCCCTAACCCTTTAGGGAGACGGATTGCGTACCATTTAAATAGTCTTTGGCATGAATTGGTGGTTGATTGAACCACGCCCTACCACACCAGAGCACTGTGCTCGATAGCTATTAGTAATCATCATCGATTACTCGGAATATTATCTTGAAAAACAACAACAACAAAAAGATGATTTTATTTGTTTAATTTCTTATTTTTAAAAAAGGCTACCAAACTTTAAAATCATACATTTATACAAACCAAATGTAGAAAGACAATGATATGGCTTCTTCGATAACCACACTAGGCCGATGCAGACGCTCAACCAATGATATAAATGATGGGTTGGGTTTTAATTGGGTGCACATGCCTACCGCTTATTCACACTCGGTATGGAGAAAGTTTTTTAAAGAGAAAAATGCATCGTAAACATTTTGTCTTTTTTCTTAAATTAAGTAAGACAAATTTTATGACTGAAAACAGGTTTTAATTAGAATTACAACTGAAAAGATTCCATCATTTAAAAAAACAACATTTTAGTCTCAAGAGTAATCTTAACATTCTCACCATTATTATAGAATCACTTGAGGCCTGACAAATCAATACCATCCGCTAGGGTAAAGTGTGTGTGGGGGGACAACTGTTAAAGTTTTAAATTCAGACTTTTCCATGTAAAATAAATAAATGAATGGATAAATAAATGTTAACAAGTCTTACGCCTCAAATACTGTGAATGAACTGAACGGCGTGATGTATTTCAAGTACTGAGTAATCAATCATTAAGAGTAATTTTATTTGAAGATATCCAATAAGTTGGAATTAAGTGTGACATTCAGCTTGAAATGAAAACAATCTTTTAAAAAAAAAAAATAAAAGAGTATAAGTCGACCTGTTTGTTTTGGTTTTCGTTTTGGGTTTTTTTGCAGGGGGGGGTACTTTCAGTATTAACGACCCTACTTCAATCCTGCCTCTAAGCAACGGACTTGATGGGCACTATAATATTGGTATTTCATTACAGGTAAATTGCATCAGCGCTCATAATTCATATTATTCGTGAAACTGATTCATTGAAATGTTTATTTTAGAAGAGTTTAATGGGCTCATTTCCATACCTTGAAATCAAAGGTAAAGTTGAGATATCATGGCAAAAACGCCAGAAAGGTAGTTTATGATGTACCGAATTGCAACACACACACTTTTTTCCTCTTTATCTACGATATTTCTATTCTTCTGGTGGTAAGAAGCATCTCATCAAGAAACACTAATGAAATTTCAACTAAATCTTACTTGAAACAGCTGTGAAAATCGATTTTTGCAGCTAAGTATAAACACTATTATTGCCAGATCATTGACCCTGGGGGGTAGCTAAGACGCATCTTATCACGGGACACCTTTTCACCAAGTTTCAAGTAAATCTGACAAAACAGATGAGAAACAACATGGGGACAGACAGACTGATCAAGTACAACGCTAAATAACTTACCTCATTTACATGAAATTGTTGTGCAACATCATTGAAAAGGGCAAAAAATAGCAGTTACATATTCTAATTAGTGCACTCTTACTTGAAATTATAGGGTTTGGTGCTTATTGCCACTCAGTCTATTTCATATTGAGTGAGAAGACGTGATAAATGGAGCTGAAGCCGTAGTCAGCGTAAAGGCAGTACTTACTTTATGCTTGAAATTGTATGAATTCAACCGCCCAAATGATAATTCAAAATACATTTTCCAGCAATTTCAAGTTGCAAAGAAAAAACTACTCGGCCATGTTGGCATCTTCACATCCCAACTGCACTAAAGGTTGAGTTTGTTGACTTCATTTGACAAATTATGGACGGTTAAAAGACGCTCGGTTTCTATGCAACATTATTTCAAATCACGATCAGCACGCCAAGCGATAAATACAAGCAGTTATCGTGAAGAGTGTTGACCCTTCTTCATTCCATACAAGATATTATTTTCAAGTTAAATCCCAGTTATAGCTGATATTGACTAAAATGGCTAAAATCTGCTAAATTTTCCCATTTCCAGCTAATTTTATAGCTAAAAACCAGTGTGACATTGAAACATGAGTGTGTTGACTTGTCTAGTAAATGTCTATTTCATTTTTGAGGAGCTACAAAATTTATCAGCGCAAAGTAATGTGCGCCTAAGGTGTTGACCAAATAGATAAAAGAACCAATGCTGATCAACTACTTTCAAAATATTGACCTAAGCAGGAGGATTCATGATGGTTTTAAATGTCCGATGAAAAGTGGAATCTGAGAAAGGGTAATTGGGGGGGGGGTATCTTCATTTAATGAGTTATGGATTGTCCATCCCAAAAATACGAACGGCATATATAAGCCCATACACAGCAAATATCTTCCATTTCAAAATTGCCACTAGAATTTTGATCACTGAAGCTAGCTCAACCAATTAAAGTCCAAGTCAAATCAGTCCATTACCTTTCAAAATGAGCTAATGATTTCAAATCCTCGCTTCTTGAAAAAATAAATTTTCATTTCCCTTGAACGATAATTCAATACTGCCTAAAAGCAGAGGAAACATGAATCAGCAAGATTAAGATGTTAGTCTCAATAGTAAATGATTAAAATATAATGTATAGAATAACGTGAATTTCAGTGTAAAGGTGTGTTCAGCTTTTGAATATTTTTCATTTCACAATCACACCTTCAGCACCTTTGGAAGATTGTTTTCATTTTTGTGTTTTGGGGGGTTTTTTTCTTGCTCAGAGTCGAAGTTGTAAAAATCTGGGTTCTCTCTACGATCAGAATATTGGCTTTTGTTGTGCATCTCTTACACACAATTAGAGTTTACATTTTCATCAATTGTTGAATTCACAATTATGAGTCTATTGTATTCAAATTCAACTTTCCCAATATTCCTGGAGCTATTCAAGGGTTATATTCTCATTTTATATTGTAGCAAAGGTAGAAAAATATTTTTTAAAGGTAGAGAAACAAGAAAAAGTAAAGACTGTTCAAAAACTGTGACATTATATATACAATTTTTGAAAGCATTTGTCAACATTAGTTACTGAAATTAAACTATTTCTTTCAAACTGAGTTCTCAAGTTAATTCCTGTTAAAATAAACAATCATTCCATCAAAAATAAAAGAAAATATTGTCCGAAATGCAACATAATTCATTATAAAACATTGTATAGTCTGCTTTCTTTCCTGTACTTTATTTCATTTATTTTTATCTTGGGAATTGTTTTTTTTTTTTTAAAGAAGAATATGACGTAGTGTAACATAAAAAATTTTCCCCTTTCTTTGTCCACTCTCTATATTGTATCTTTTTATCTTTACAAATGCCTTCTCTCTATTATAACCCCTCTTATTAAGAAAACAGCTTTCTCTCTTTCGTTACGAACAATATCTCTCTTTAATCACTCTCTCTTCAGGCCACTTAATTCCTTACAAACGCCATTAACCTATTTGAGTCAGGTCTTATGGAATTTTTCTCATTCTTAGAACTGTTGATTCACATCGTAGTTAAAAAGAGAAGCTTACTAACTGCTTGATATCAGCAATGAAGATGGATCGAAAGATTTTGTGAAGAGAACAATGTTGACATGATTAAAATAAAATACGATTTCTATTGTTCAAAAGGAAAAAAAAATTGAATGAGGTGAAAATATTTTGATTGTAGAAAGAAATTATGAAAGGTTTCAAATGTAACATGCATGTACATAATTCATCTGCAATGTTGGAGGAGTGCCTTGAAATGAAAGAGATTAACACTTACTACATGGAAGTTATTTTACAATGTGTGATCTTGTCAATGAAATAGTCTTTTGGAAATAGAAATTATTTCTATTCATTTTCAAATTTCTGATAAGTTTATTGATCTGATTAATTCATTACTTTTTTGTGATAATCTTTAATGGCTGAAATTTAAGGCCAAAAATCTAGATGATCTGATTTACAGAAACATTCAGAACTCTGATCAAAGATTGCCACAAATTCCAAAACCATCCATTGTATTCTCGAATTAGAAGAGAAAAAGCCATTCAAACCCTGCAAATGACTTCCACTTTATGTAAGTAAAAACTGAAAGAAACTGATTATGCAAACCGGAGAGTATTTAATTCTTTTTTGCAAATCAGCAGAACTGAATGAGCAAATAGATTTGAATCAGTTCAATATGTGCTATTCACATGCAGGAGTCAAGAATCTAAACATTGATACAACTCTGCAGATTAAATACATTCACAGTAAAACAGTGTCTTTCCTTAAATTCATTTAGTCTACTGAACAGATACAACAAACAGTTCTCTTTTAAAGATTTACATGGTAAGGGTTTAGTTGTTTTTTCAAACTTTTTTCTCAATTATGTCGCTATGTAAACATTATAATAAACATATCAAATAAATGAACAAACTATCTTCATGAATTGTTAATAGCTGTTTGTCCATACCTCAAGTGTTTGTTTTACAATTCCAAAATCCATAACGAAACAATAAATTTCAGATTTATTGAGATTATAAGTACTTACTCTAAAAAGAAAAAATCCTTATTTTTATTGCAATTAATTTCTAAGCACCACCAGGAACTTGAATCTCCAACAGTTTGTTCATTATAAAGGAACAAGATATCAAACTTGTAAATGTCATAATTTTCAAATTTTGAAAAGGTGTCAAAAAATGTCTATATCTTAAATAAGAAAGAATCATGATGGATTTTTCAAAATACAATATAACTTTACAATCAATTTCCAAAATCTATCAAAAATGTACAGGGAAATTATCCATATAATAATTAGTAAAGGAAGGAGTTGTCTATTTCTCAAGTTGTCAATTTGAAATGCATTAAGGATCAGTAAAGAACTTATTAATTTTGTAAAAAGCTCAAATGGCTATCATTTACAATTCCAGCCTTTAACACCATGTCTAGTCTTACTATAAATCCTAACCAGCCATAATAATAATGTTTTTTTGTGAAAGATGGAAGAAGAGGTGCAATTGGAGGTAAGAGAGAAACAAGTTGCAGAAAGTTATGACTGACAAAAAAAAAAGAAAACACATAAATTAACTTCATACCACTCAAGTCTTCATTTTCTGCAATACATTTTCATAGAAAAATTGCAATTACCAAATTTTACAGCATATAAAAAATAAGAGGCTAGTGATTTGGCACTGTATAAAATGCTAAATACTTAACCTCTTATAACCCAAAATTAAATTCCAATGAAACCCAATTCACAAAAATATATCAATACTTAATAACATTCTATAAGACATAATTTATCTATAAAATGTCCTAATTAGTGATTAAAATGTTTTTAACATGTATTGAAATCAGAGCTCTTCATTTCTTAGGTCATCCTGAATGAAATACTTAGAACAGAACTTCAAATTGAAGCAGTTTAAAAACACTGTCATATAGAGTACAGATGTTTGAGGGAGGTAACTATGAAAAATCACATTAAAAATTGATTATATATGGTCTATAATAATAAAATCATAGTAGGGGGCTTATATGCTGTAAAATGTACCTGGCTTAGTAATTAATAATGAAATCAATTTTTGGAAGAAATACAATAAGTTAGATACACATTTTCTTTAGCCCATCTTGAGAGTTGTTTTAAAATAAGAACAAAAATAATATAACATAAAAGGTTACGATATTTTTAATGAAATTACTGTTAAATTATTTCTGTATCCAAACAAAATGAAACAAGAAAAAAATAGAAAGTTCTCCTGGCCTTTCTTACATAAATAAATTTCAAAAACAGGAACTGACCTTTCGAGTCAGGTCAAAGGCTGACAATGTGAACAAAAAGATCAGATCCTCAGACGTATGATAAGATGCAAAATCTCTCTCTCTCTCACTCTCACTCACTCACATGGTAATGAAAATTTTTCAAAAATCATAAGAATTATGCTTTCATTTTTCTTTCAACTGAACAAATATGATTTGAACATTAAAATAAATTTTTCCACATTGTAATTTTTGATCATTAAGATTATTTGACTTGAGACTCCTTTTTTTATTTTAATTGGATGAAAGATTGATTTTTTTTCAACATTTTGCACAAATTTAACAAATATCAAATAACCAAATGAACAACTTGTGCAGTTATTTGATATTTTTTCTACTATGTAAAAATCCTAGTATAAAAAGCCACTTTGCTATATGGTAACAATATAGAGATTGATATCACTTGGAATAACAACCCTCTGAAAGCTAACAAACAAAAAAAGCAATAATAGAAAATATGTTGTTAGAATAAGTTAAGGCAACATTCATAAAAAACAATTAACACAGACTACTTTTACTCAAAATTCCCAAGCTAAAGAAAGATGTAGGGCAAAAATGCTTTCATGAAACACACCCCAACTTCAGCATTCAGAGGGTATTATTATTTGTTTTACTTATTTATAATTAACTAAAAATACCAACATTTTTGTATATATTGTTGGAGATCAAAAGTTTTACTGGTAGAATATTTTTGCTTTCATTCATCAAATGTAAAAACGCTTTGGTCCCAATTGTCATACTTTACAAGGCACATCTTTGGGTTAAAAATGAAATGAAAAATAAAGGAACTTGGTCTTTGTTCTGAAAGAAGAAAGCTATTTTCAATTTTTCAGGCAAGATGGAGGTTTTATAACTCATTTTGTTTTAATCCAACAAAATATTCATCGTATCATCATACAATAATTAGGAATAGAAAAAATCATCCTTGCAATTATGAATACCATAATTGTGTGTGTGAGACAGAAAATTAAGTGCTCTAAATATCATTGAAATAATAATTTGAATGGTTCAAAGAATATTTCACTGTAAACAGAAGAGAGCCTGTTCATACTTCAACTCAACTAAAACTTTGCTATAATCTAAAGCCCACCTTAAGCCAAAAATCATTGTGGCTGACCTTGCAAAGGTTCAAGTTACTATATCTTGTGCTAAGGACCAACACAAATCTATCAGGGAGTTTGGATGTCCACACCATCAAAATAATTCAATTTTTATCATTAAATTATTTTGGCTAATGTTATCTTCACTGCATTTTATTTGGTTACCAGTTTTTACTATTTTTGAAACATCCAGAGTTCACAATGTTTTTAAAAACATGAAATAAGAATAATGAATAACTTCAATTTTCAACACAGGGGAAATGTATGAGTTAGAATTCTCTGAGTTCAAATTCTGGTCATACATAAATTCCAGCTGAAAAGTATTAACCAAAGATAACAACTAAATAGTTGCATTTGATCCAATAGACCTCAAGGGAAATATTGGAGTTTTTATGGACTAAGTACCCTCAAGTTTGCCTTTGATTTCAGTCTACATGATTTAATTACTTTAAATATAAAATGGTTTTCAGCTATAAAACTGACTTTATTTCCACGGTTGTGACGTCAAATTCAGTCACCATTCAAGTTTTTAATCCATAAGGTTTTCATCCTTTGGTCCTCCAACAAGTTCAGATTTTAGAGTTACGCCATAAATTCCCTGAGATAGAAATAGCTACACATGCAAGTTTATACACACAGAGTATCCAAAAATGAGCCAAGTAAAAGTGAATCAATTCTTTTTGATAAATTCTTTTGGGAGTCCACAATAAAAAATATATGTATAAAATGATTATAGTTCAAAAGTTGAGAAAATGATCCCAATAAATTTCCAACTTATGCCAACAAAATGCCCGGATAAGCAGTCATAACTCAATATTTTTTAATACCACAATTGTAGACATAACAGCCTAGTACATGAATGTGACTATTCAAATGCTAAAAATCCTGCCTGGTTTATAAGTGTGTAATCTCTGCATGGATTTCTATCCTTGAAATTACTGGAATAAAATACTAAACACGATACATAAAATTAAACAATATTTTTAAGTGACTTTCCAATAATTTAATACTTTGAAACCACCTCAGTACACCTAAACACTAATGTCATTCTGAATAAACATCTTGTAAGTAATCAGAACCCTAATCATTAACAAGATATAATTCAGAATATCATCATTCTTCTGATTTCTCAACCTGATTATACTTACACACAGATCAAACACACGTTCTGTAGTTCCCGAACTGAACCTATGAAAATAATAAGTCAAATAATTTCCTTACGTGTAGATCAATTTGGCAAGAGGGGGCAATCACCCCCAGGTGCAGTTGTGAAAGGGCATAAAATTTCCTCTGGCCTATAATGGCTATTAATTAATAATTATGCCCCGCCCCTCGAAGATACAGCAAAACTAATCCTGGGCACCGAGAAACTTTGCTTCAACACTGGGACTGTCCATATATGAATATATGTGTGTGTGTGAGTGTGTGTGTACAAATTGATATACTGTTTGGCAATATTAAGTTTTTAAAAAAATTTAATCTTAAAAGATAAATACAGTTAAAGGCAGAGAAGGGCAAAAATGACAAATCTGAATAACTTTCCTTTTTCTCCTTTGAGACAAAAGAAAAAAAGAATCTATAAGACCAGGAGTTCTTTGCAGAATATTGAGAATCTAGAACATTTAAAAAAAATGAAAGCTCTAGAGACCACAAATAGGAAGTTCTCATCAATTTCAGTCTCTGCATTGAGCTCTGTTTATAAACGTATACATGAGGAAGGAATGGTTATTATATATTAATAAGAAGTTGAGTGACCAATGATGCAAGAATTGTTTTCAAGTCTTTCTTGTGAATTTCATCATCCATCTGGTTTGGATCGTTGAGAAGAATCTTTCAGGATTCATTTCAATAAATTCATTTTTTCCTCCCAACGAGGATCATCTTTACATAAAAATGTTTGCTGATTTGAATCTCCAGAAAATTTGAAAAAAAAAATTTTTCATGAGGAATAAGGTAGGATTTTTTTTCAGTCGTATGTAAAGTGTAACTCTGCAGAATTGTTTACAGTTAGAGAACCGTTTTATGTCCAGTTCAAGGAATTTTTGGTTTATTATAATGCAAGAATAAAATAAATAAAAGGTTAAATTAATTTAAATTATTACAAAAAAAATTTAATGTAAAACAATGTTTGAGATAGTACTTGTGGTAATATTAGTAGCAATGGTGGAAATGTTTTTTTTGGTTGAATTTTTTTTTTTTTGTATTTGTTCTCAACCAGCTTACAGTTGTACCAACTGAGTAAGACTTGGTCACTCTAGCTGATCAATATAGTGCCAGGTCACTACTTGATAAGTGACCCTCTGAGAATAAGGATTTATAAATAAAACCAAGTTAGATTGCATTCCTTGGAGTACAATTTATTCCATAACACCCTATATTTTCGACTGTGATAGCCAAACAAACAGCATAGTGTGGTAAAGAGCCTTTCAACATGCAACAAACAAATTCTTCCTTGCAGGCAATAGGCATCAAATACTGATTGGTTGACACAAGCACACACACACACATACACACACACACTTGATTTTCTTTTTATTATTTTACAAAAGGCAATTATCGATGTGTGAATTTATATGATCATTACTCATGCCTGGTTGAAAACCGACATTACAAACAGGACATTGTTGAAACTGCCTGGCTGGTTGATCCCCATGATGCATCTCTGATTGCCGCTTGAACATCAAGGTAATAGTTGACTGACGGGGCTTCTTTGATACCCCACAATCATCAAAGTTCACAGTGCGTTTCTTCAATCTGTCATTTCTTGAACTTATCCTACTGCTGTTGCAGCTGACACTGACATCTTCATGATTGCTGCAGCTTACAAATGACGAAGACGAGGACGAGGAGGAGCAAGAAGGTGATGAAGACAAGGAAGAGGAATGCTGAGTATGTGACTGCATTAGAGGGCATGAAGATGATGATGATGATGATGATGAAGATGATGCTAATTGTGGTGAAGGCTGAGCACGTAAATAATGATGATGCTGCTGCTGCTGCTGCTGCTGCTGCTGCTGCTTTTCCATTTCCAAAGCTAACTTTTGCATTTTATGTGGACTTCTGCCCGCCCTGGATGATTTAAAGAAAGTATGCATGGTCACAGGTGGGGTGAACGCCTTAGCCAAACATTTTGGAACAACTGGACTCACTTCCTCGATAACCATTTTGTGTTGAGTGGTATTGAAATTCGACATGATCTTTTCGGCTGTTGGTCCCTGGCAAAAAGAACAAAATAGAATCATATGAAACCAATATTTGTGCCAAAGATGAATATCTAAGTGTTAAGCATATCTCTACGCATCACAAAATTCATTTCTTTTGTTCATAGAATGGTGACATCAAAATTAAATAAATTTGTGATCCTTTATAACTGTAGAATAATAAATTTTTCTCATCTCTTCACTGGGAATGGGAAAATGTGAAAAGCTCATTGAAAATTCAAATGGATTAATAACTTTACAACTTGATACCCTTTCTGACGTTTTTTTATTTTCAGTGAGATTTCAGCAATTTCGATAAGTAGATGCAGTAGTTTAAATGGGGGGATATGTGGGGGTAGGGCATATATCTACATCTCATTCTAGGTCTTTCGTATGTTTAACGTCAACTAATGGATAGGTTATTTCAAAAAACTAAGCTTTACCATATACCCAGTTCCCTAAACCCATTTTCATCACTAAGCACACCCAAACATCACAAGTGATTGATCTATAATTTCTATCTAATGCCTTAATCAATGACTTATTGTTATCAGTTTTGTTGAATAAAAGCATCTGCAGTAATAGAGGTAGATACTCACACAATTGGCCGTTGACTGAACACGGTTGACAATTTGGTGTTCTTTAAGGACCTTCTCTGCCTCTACAATAAGCTGCTCAGGATAACGGATACCAACGACCCGTTCTCCGTTGTTCAGTCTTATTCGTACCACACGGATTGAAGACTCAGCTTTACTGAAAGAGAAAAAAATTGAATAAAAGTTAAATTGGCCAATTAGCGTGACAGGGACAAAATGAAATACACATAAACACAGTGTTGAATAAAGGTAGACATGAAGAGAGGTGAATTCAGAAAGAAAGAGGCAGACTTAGAAAAACGAATGTTTTGTTACTTACCCGAGGCGCATATTGTAGGAATGGCGGACCATGACAGCTTCTAAGACTGACATCAGTGTCACAATGCTGCCACACAGTACATGCATGCGATAACATCGACTGCCAACTAAAAAAGAAAGAAAAGTATAGGTGAGATGTTTTACATGTATTTCACTTGGACCTCAAATGAAAGGATAAATTATATATAACATAAATTGCAGTGAATAAGTTGAATTTCTAAGCATAAAAAAATCTTTCAAGAGAACTAGAGATCAACTTATACAGCAAATGTAAAATATATTTTCAAAAGTATTGTGCAAAACTGGAATTTTGAATGAAAAATCTTGAGGTCGACACCAAGTCTACTTGTATGCCGTAATTTACTGTACTTTCATACATATATTTTTCCTTTTTCAGAAAAAAGTTTGTAACTCTCTGAATAAAATACATTATTTCAGGCCCAACAATTCATACTGAAGAAAAGAACTCATCAGTTTAAGGTCTAACAATAAGATGAGTATCATTTCTTTGGAAACAGAACCGATAAAAGATGAAAAAACTGAGAATCCTAGAGTATTTACAACTTAACATTTTTGTCAGCAGGTAAAAGTGGATTTTGACAAAACAAATGATGTTAATTTCCTTTCAATTTTCAGCTGAACAATTTGGAAATATTACCTGTACAGGTGCCGCGGTTCCTACACAGCCGACCATGCATGCAGTGGTCCTCAGTAGCCTCATGTTGTTCTTGCCAGGCCTTTTCTAGAAGGTAAGAAAAACAATTGAATTCTTGATTATTATTTGGTAATGAAAGAAGCAAGAAAGTAGACAGTAAGAGAGAGAGAATTGATGAGAAGGAAGCAGAATTAGTAATTCGAGAGTGAGAAAGAGATGTACAGCAATGAAATAGGTACAGGGTGGGAGAAAAGGGAGAAAGAAAGTCAAAAAGAAAGTAAAAAGGAACAGAATAGAAAGAATGATGAGATTATATCCAGGTGGGGAGAGAGAAGAAGAGACAGGAAAATAGAGAGGGAGAGGAAAGCAAAGAGAGATGCCAGATGAATTCTGATTACACGCGTTTTGTCAATTTAATAAAATATAATCATTCTGTTGTCTTTCTTTTGTCTCTTTCATAGGTATGACACACTATTTTGCAGCAACCCAGACCTGATGCCTTATTTTGGTAAAGCTCTTTGGGAACTGCCCATTTTCAAAGGTCTACAACTACTAAAACACAAGTGGTATAAATGGAAAAATGAAACAAAAAAGTAAAGCAAAAATCCACCAAAAGCGAACACTTTGCAACTGTAGAGGGAATTTCAATTTACATTGTCAACTTGTCTCAACCCTGATTACAGTTTACAAGAAGACAAAAAAGAACAATAATATCAATTATGATGAGGACAGTATATAAAGGTGATGAAGACAGTAATAATGATTAGCAGCAGCCATGATGACAAACAACTATGAGAACATTGTCAAAAGATAATCAAGAAATAATCAAGAATTGAGAAAAGCAAGGAAAAAAATGAATGATGCTGATATTAAGTGGAGAAAAATGATGAGGAAAAAAAAACATGAAAAAATGGAGATGGAGCAAAAAAAATCTAAATAATTGTTTCAATGAGAAATCTTGAAATTTGTTTCCAAGGAAACAAGAGACTTGACAATATACTTATAGCAGTACACAAACACTTACATGTGTGTGTATGCATATACGCACGTGTAACTGAAAGTATATCTGTGTCTATATTATATATATATATATATATATATATATATATGTATATATATATATATATATACACATACTCATGCACACATCATGGATTTTACTGTATATTATGCATCGAACATACAAAGAAAAATAATGATATTCACGAGCAATAATGATGATGATGATGATGATGATGATGATGATAGCAATAATAATTTCAATGAAAAGAAAAAAAAAAGATGAATTAAACTAAAAAATTGGGGGAAATAAAAGAAACCTTGTACCAATCTTTACAAAAGGGAAAAAAAAAGAAATAAAACTGACATATACATATATACATACATATTTATGTACATATATATGCACACCAAATGCATGCACACACATACAGTGTTTCTGCTCATCTAATGACAATATAGATAAAAATCCATCTTTTGAGAAGAAAGAAAAAAACTCAATTGGTTATCAGCAAATTGTAAACATCTTCATCTTGAAGAGAATGTAAAAATATGCCTCTCATAAGAAAGAACATTTTTTGAGATATAAGAGGGTGGAAAAAGATTTCTTTTTCAAAAGTGCTTGAAAAAATCCCAAATTTTTGTCTCCATTTGAAAAAATTATATAATATTCCTCACCACCCCTTCTAAGAACATTTTCCCTCAAAAATGAAAATTTAAATTTTTTAAAAAAAGCACAAAATTTATCTAAAAGTATTAAAATTACTTATACCTTTCTTTCAGAGGTTATTATTCACAAAAACCAATAACATTTACCGTGCATATACATTTACATACATTAATATTTATATATATATATATATATATATATATATATATATATATATATATATAACATTTTTCTTTTTATGATTCTGAAATTTAGAAGAGCAGTTTAATACACACTTTTGAAGAGCACTAATTATTCACTAAACAGCAATTTACAAAGGTTATAAAGAAAAGTATTACTGTCCAAAAGATTTTCTCTTTTTTAATAATAACAATGATAATTGATAATCCCCAAGAAAATTTTTAAAAAAACATCTTTTTTTTAAAATGACAATTGGTATGAATCAATGCACTTAACTTTAAATTGTAGTTTTCTCCTCCTCCTCCTCCTCCTCATAGTTATATCAAAATAATGTTGAATACAAGGCACCGAATATTAAAAAGAAGTGTTTTTATCAAACTACAAATCCACAAGCATGCACACTGCTCAATACTTCCTTCTCCCCACCACCATTTCCCCTTTGTTGCTGTTGTTGTGTTTGTTGTTGTTGTTATTGTTGCTAATTTATTATGCTAACAATGTATATAACATGATGGCAGTCGTTACAATAACTGCTCACCAAAGAATCCATAATCAAAAAAAAAGCACATAAATGTGTGTATATACATATGTATGTATATCTTTTTATGTCCTTCTTATAATATAGATGGCTTTAAATTCAAATTGAAAGTGAAAAGACAATTGAAACATGTTGCATACAAATAACAAATTTGAAAATTGAAACAATTCTTTTTAAATTTCTCTGAATGGGAAAAAAAAAGGATAATTGGTAAAGCAATAAAACAATACCCCCCATACACAAAAAAAAAAAAAAAAAATGAAAAAAAATTGAAAAAAAAAAAAATTAAAATGAAGAAAAAAAAAAACGACACAGACTAGATACATCTGTTGTGTTCATATTCTAAAACAAAGTGGGTGTCGGTTAGCAATGGATCCACTAATCTGACCCAAGTTTCTTTACTTCCACACTAACCGCCCCACAACTTCTCATTAATCTATATTCGTTTGGCAATAATAAACACAATTAAAATTCGTTTGGCAATAATAAACAGTTGAAAAAAAAAAAATTTTTAAATATTTTTTAAAAATTAAGAATTCGAACAAAAAGTAAAATAAACTTTTTTTTAAATCATATTTTGCAGTAGGAAAAACAAAATACACATCCCTTCCCACCAAAGATTTATATCAGTTTTACTAAATCTTTTCCAACATTTCAAATATATACATATACATATATATATATATATATATATATATATATATATATATATATATATATATATATATATATATATATATATATATGAATGAAATTTCACTAAATCCACTAACTTTTGTGATTTTCAAAAGCTTTCTCCCATTTTCTTCTCTTTCTACAATATAAGAATTCTAAATCTTTTCCTCGAATTTCTTGTTTTTTCTATGGAGGAACTTTTGTAGCCAGGAATAAAAAAAAAATGATATGCAAAAGTCAAAATAAAATAGATATTACAAAAAATGACTTGATTTGGGGCTTTGTTCTATGTTGGCAAAAACAAGGAAAATCCTTTTGAAATTGAGTAAATAATAAGAAAAGAGGAAAATTCCATTCACAGAAGTTTTTTGTTTTTTTTAGATGCAGGCACTATGCTCTCTCTAAATAAGCAATGAAAGAAAAATTAAAATTTCACGTCAAAAATTAGTTCAAGGTAAAAACCATTATTGTATTCCCTGATGACATACTTATGATAAGGTATCACAAGGGTGCTTGCTTTAGAATGATGATTGATTAGCAGTCTAATCTCTCTAACACTGCTTGAGAAAGGAATTTGATCCTTTGCAAAATTAAACTAAGCTTAGCAAATATAAGGAATCAAATGCACAGAAACCATATGGAAATTATTTCTGTACTTTAAGAAAAAACCCAATTTTCCTTTTAGTAAAACAAATAGGAAATCATTACAAAACAAGAAAGAAACCATTTAACACTTCTTTGAATATGAAGTGCAGGTATTTATTTAAGCAGCAGTATAAAAAAATAGGGAGTAAACTTTTTTTTAAATAAGCAAAAATAGAAACTGTATGATAACAGAAAAAAAAAAGATGACGTTCAAAAAAGTGGGCCCAGTATGATGGATTTAAATGAAAAAGAAATCCACAAAAGAGGTACATTTTCCTCAAACTGTTGAACAGCTTTGTTGAGGAGTCATCAAAATCACATATTCAGAGACTCCATACATTGCTAATCTAGTCAGGACTTTGGACTGTAGGAAAAGAATACACCAAGTCATTATCATTGGCTTAAAGCATCTAAAGATAGAGCCTAAAATAATAAGTTATCTCAGAGAAAAATGTTCAATAAAAGGTAAGCATATTTCTCAATTTTATCAAATGCTTGTCATGAATACATGCGTTGATAAAGTTATACAAGTGATTTATATAAAGAAATAATAAACTTATATCATTGTTTTTGAATTGGGACATTTTCTGCATAAATTCATTACTTGAATAATTTTAATTCAAAACTGAGGATAACAAAATTTGCACAAGACTCGAGTAGTTATCATAGTAAGCAACATTTGTAAACTATTTCCCTGAATATGTTCTCCATAACTCAACAAATAAATCCACAAACCCTGTTCTCAACTTCACACCTACTCCTACCAAATAAAAGAAAAGCAATAAAAATTTATTCCTAATTTTTCAATGGAAAAATATTGGCTTAAATATTTCAGTAGTAGACATTTATACATTTTTTTTTCTTTTTTATATGCTTTGACAATTCCCCTGTTTACAAAACATGAAAGCAGGGGGAACATATATATATATATATATTTTTTTTTCAAACAAAGTATCAAATCTATGTATCTTGTACATAATAATATCCAACTTTGAAAGCAATAATCCCACAGTGCACAACTGACAATAGATGTTTTTGAGTTTACGTAACTTATAGACAACCACAATAATATTGCCGTTTGAACATTCAAATGTTTTGAGATCTGAACTTTCTATGTTCTCTTATCCTGCCAAACATCCACTCTCACTTTGAGGACAGATTTTCTATTTGCCACAAATAACACCTTTACAAACAGCAATAAAATTATAATAAAAATGCAGGTGTTTCATTCTTTCTTTCCCTTCTTCAAACATTATCATTATCACAATCATTAGTTTAAGACAATACTTCTTGTTAGTTAATACAGTTTCTTTTCTTCTCACTTTAAAACAAGTGCTTGGCATCGACTCTTTCAGTAGACTCCAACTATTTCACAATCCATACTGCCAACATGGATAGTTTTGCCTCTCAACTTACATTATCCTTAGCCAAGGCTACTAGGTCCTGTATCATTGCAGTCAGTACATTCATGTATTTATAAAATCGGTGATACCTTGAGGCAGTTGGCCTGACTCCTCAGTCAAAGAATATCCCCTCTACCAGCCTCAAGTTAGGAATTCCAATATGATGAGTCTAGAAAAGACCATATTGACTTTAAAGTCAACATGCCCCTAACTGCAGTCAATAACATCTTCAATCCACTATCGTACCTAAGAGGCAATAAGTTTACTTTCAAGGAGCAAAGGCATTAGTGAATGGATAGCTCAAGTCTGAACTAAGTCATTCAGATTCAGGTTTTTCATACCCAATGCCTATTTCAATCACTTTAGTTCTAGACTTAAAAACATGCATGCCTGAATAATACAAACACGCATCCACTAAACCAAGCAATAATAAGGAAGTTTTCATCACCAATAAATTCTGATGATATTCAACAAATCATTTTCAGAAATCAGATAGCTAAAAATATGAATATTTTAGTCGGGTGAAAGTATAAAAGTTTGTGATTGAAATTATTCAATGTCTCGGTTCAGTAGCACCTTCATCTACCTGCTCCTGGCATTAGGTATAAAAAGTTTCTCTTTTCTTTCTCTCTTTCTTTCTCTGTCTCTCTCTCTCTCCCTCTTCAAGCCATATAGTCCTCTAGGGTGGCTGGCTGAGCAAGATTTAGGCCCAGTCACACATATGCACACGTGCATTGCACTGCTACTGACCACTTAAAGGCGAGGGGCTCAAAAATGGCTGTGGCGCACGTCCTTATCATATATTATTATTATTATTATTACTATAATAAATGTTATACATCACCAGGATTAGTTATATATATTTATATATAACGATCAACAATTGTTTACCTCAAACATACCATTCCATAGACAAAGTCTGAATGTTTTTTGTATATTTCTAGTTTAGGTACATTTCATTTAATTAGAAAAGTATTCAATAAGACTGATATCATTTTTGAAGATTTAATTTCTTTTTTAATAAGTGGAATTTCAACCATCCAAGTCCCACTATAAATGTCACTATAACATGCTTCAAGGACAAGAAAGTACTTCATGTTTTAATATTTCTTCTCAACTTAAAATGGAAAAATATATACAAGAACATGAAAACCTACAAACACACACTAAGTGCAATTGATAAATTCAATCACACATTTCATTATACTATTACCTACCTCCTCCTCTTCCTCCTCCTCTAATGATAATATTAATAAAATAAAAGTATATACAAAAACAAGGGAGTGTGAAAGACATGCTCCATTTTTTTTTCATTATTTCTTTGTCCTCAAGTGAATGCAGGATGAGATTGTGGAGTGCTTTTTTTCAAAAGCAAAAATATCAGAGAGTACATTACATTCAATATTTAGTCACTCTGTTTTTTATTAATTTTTATTTATCAACCACAATGAACATCCTTCAATGTTTTTTTTCTTTTGAAATTGTAAACTGACTTTTCTTTGTAATGATGGCTGACCATTAAAAACTTATCTTGTTGATCATGCTTTTTTAAAGATGCCAAGGGTCTTGTTAAACCTTATTCCACATCTCTCATTATACAATGTATACAAACTCGGTTCCATTTGTTCATTTCTTGTTGTTTTTTCTTATACACATGCATACCTATGTACCTTGCGAGAAATTTTGAAGAAAGTTTTTGCTTTTCTTTACTTTTTTTTTCTTTTATTACAAAAGGAAAGTTGAGAGAAATGTTTTACCAAAAGAAGAGTGAAAAAATTTCACCCATGGTGGGTCTACTTTTTCTTTTACATTTTGTGCTTTGAATTTTTTAATTAATGTTTTTTTTTTTTACTGAAATAAAATTTATGGCATTCTCAAGATATTCAAAACTATGTTTTTATTTAAATATATAACTTAATTTTTTCCACAAAATTTATAGAATTCTAAAAGTATTTTGAAAATATTTCCAATACAAATGCATCATCAATGTAAATTCTAAGCAAGTAAAGAAAGGCTAAGAAGCTTGGCTTCTGTCTGCTGTATTAGAGAATATGCTCAAAGAGAAGAGCAATAATACCACTAATAATAAAATCACCTCCCTCAGTGGTTATCTAAAAAGCAGTTCAAATGCACATTTTATGCTATGTGTGTCAGAAAATTGTATAATCGCAATAAAAGGACTTGTTCAGCAGATAACAACAACAAAATACTAAATCTATAAAGAAAAATGTGTGAGTGACTGGCTGTGAGGGTGTGTGCATATATATATATATATATATATATATATATATATATATATATATATATATATATGAATGTATCATTTTTAGATGTCTAATATTGTGACATAAAATTGAACTATGCACCCCAATGTTTTCAAAGTCCCCTATCCCTATCCAAAAAAATGTTTTTCAATTTTCCATATATTTTATTGATAACAACATAAACTGTAATTTTAAAGAGTGAAACTGATTTTTAAATATGCATAAGTAGAATAGATAGGACATTTAAACTTTTAAAAAATGTTTGATGTTAGTAGAAAAGGGAAAAACCATGTCTACTGCCTATTGAAAGTGAAAAGTAAGCATGTTACACGCACAATTTCAACAAGGTGAAGACGAAGGCCATTTGAATCATACTTTGTAAGTCCTTTGCAGAACTATTGACTAAATGGATTTTAGATAATGATAATAATAATAATAATAAAAAATGGCAGGTAATAAAATAGAAATCAAATCCAAAGCAGCATCGAGCTACCTCCCAGCTGGCTAGGCATAGAGATGGACAGGGTCAGGGATGCTTATCAAGAATAAGAATATCTAAAACCCAGGAGCATTTTCACTAATAACAGACTGCAGCCAAGTTTCTGCCAAAACCAGATGTATTTCTGGACGTGTGTTTTTATCGAACATTCTACGTACATAACAATTGTTTTCAATGTGAGTCTAAATTGTCGGTGCGTCAACATAACCAAGCCAATAGCAGACTACTAAAACCAGGAAAAGAAAAGAAGCAATGCTGCTTTTCTAAGCCTGTAACTTTCAATTTGAGGCAGTAAAACTAAAGGGGACCATAGATGTAATAGACTGAAGAAGAGGAAGGGAAAAAACATACTGCTAATATCTATCCCTTATCTTGCCTTCACTGCAACATGAATGTTTTAAAACATTTGATTTTTTTTTAATTTTAAAAAAGGAGGAAATTACTGCAGTCTATTCCCAACAAACAGCCACATGAGCCAACCCCTCAACATCTTCTGCTACTTCAGCTCAACTACAAACAAAAAGATGCAAAAACAATACTATCATTAAAATTAATAACTATAGCCATACTCATAAAATATCATCATCATCATAACAACAATAATAGTAGTAGTTGTAGTAGTAGCAGTTTAATAATTATGTTAGCATTAATAACATTAATATTAAAAAGTAGCTACATGATAAGGACAATATATTGAAATTAATAAGGGTATAACAACCACTGCCAGCATTATCAAGATACCATAATCTGGTCATAGTAAGCTACCCTGTGAGGAAAAGATACCGCATTGCAGCAGAAGTAATTGTAATAAAAACTTGACTACTGTCATGTGAGAGCAAGCTTTGTTCTCACTAAAAAATGTATTAGAGAACGAAAATCACTTTGCTGTATCACATACTCTGAATACACAACCTTATGACACTAAAAGAAATATCATGCCCCATGACACTTCGCATTATGTCACTAAAAGATGATTTTAGAAAAAAGATTTTTGTATATATATATATATTTGAAAAAAAGTATTACTATTACTGTATTACCACAGGGTACTAATGATGAGAAAATTGGTACTGCTGAGAAATATACTTCAGAATGTTGTCATTACATAGATAGCCAAAAGAACTTAACAGAGAAATAAATGTAGTATCTTTCTGAGTGTTGGCCCTAAATTTTCTTTTTAAAGAGATGGATAGTTTTCATTATCTTCTCTTATTAAAGGGGCTGGTACAGAAAATAATATTGAAATTTTTTTAAGCAGTTCTTTATGTTATAAAAATTTTTTTTTTAAATTTTCAATCATTGACTGATGACTGATTTGAAAAAAAATTGAGGAAGGCCGCCACATTTTCTGAATTGCAAACTCCGTCTTGAAATAAGCTGTTAAAAAAATTGTTTTATACATCATACGAAAGCATCTAATTAGTCATTATATTCAATGAAAAACAAATTCAGAAGAGTTCTTTTCATTTGTTTTCTAGATTGCTTTCTTTTATCATGAAAGATAATTAAAAAAATAAATAGAAGAATGTTAGCTATGTTGATACTGTTTCTTGAATACACTCTGTCTGTTCTCATTTCCTGTGTAAACAATAATACCACCAGGTACAAATGATCACTATATCGGATGCAAGGACTTGCATGAGATTTATGTCATGCAGCCAAAATAATATATATATATATGTATATATATATATATATATATATATATATATATATATATATATATATATATACACATGTATATATGTGTGTATATATATACATATATACACATGTATATATGTGTATATATATATACATATATACACATGTATATATGTGTATATATATATATATATATATACACATGTATATATGTGTATATATATATATATATATATATATATATATACACATGTATATATGTGTGTATATATATATATATATATATATATATATATATACATACACACATGTATATATATATATATATATATATATATATATATATATAAACATATTATCTATATGATGATAGATAATGATTTATTTCTCCAATAGTAGAACAAAATGATAATAGTAGTTTCAATCACTATGATAACAATTATTATAATCAAAAAATATCCTATACAAAGTTTAATGCAGTAAACCAGATGATAAAAAATAACTAATTACTCAATTTCAAGTAATGATTCATTATAAGAGCTATCACAGAAAAATTATTTACTAAAAGCAAATTTAAACAAAGGAGATTTTAACAAAACCTTCTTTTTCAGTGAACTAATGCATGAATAAATGAAATCTTATGTAATTCCAATAAACTGCTTCTTCCCATTTATCCTGTTTAGAGTCTATGTCTAGTATTATCATTCCCTAATAGGAATTGGTTTACTTGATAGGGCTGCAGGGTTAAGAATTTTAGATTCACAAAATCAAAGTAATCATATCCCCACTAATAGTTCTTATATACCAATATCCACCAAAATATCAAATTCAAATCTAGTATCCAATAAAGTGAAAATGAATTTGGGAACAATTTATATATTTTTCAAGCAGGGAGTGTCTTTCTTTTTTTTCCAAATTTAACGATAGAATTTTTATGGGGGAAAAAAGCAAAGTTTGCTAAATTTGAGATGAGCTCTTAATTAAGTCTGCAGTAGTAAGCAATGGAGCTATTACAGACTGGTTAGGAACTGATCTCAAAAGCACCGGCTTTTTAGAGCCCTTATAACAAAAAGTAATCCAAATTTGAAGACATAACTGCTATGTTGGCCTAGTACCAAATTAAGGTAAGCCTAGTAAATATCTGCCAACACATATATTAAGAGTTACAATGCAGAGATGTATTATTTTGATAAGATCTCTATGCTCCTCTTCCCTTTTAAGCACTCCAAAAACTTATCGATTCAAAAAAAAACTTTGAAAAGGAAAAAATTGTGATAGAACAGAAAGAATTGTTTTATGTAATTTTTGTCATTCTTAAAAAATCTTGCAAAATCTAATAGATATTAAAACAGCTATTATCCTAGGTATTATAGATATGCATTGCAAATACTTATCTAAAACTCATCAATGAAATTTAACAAGAACTGCTTCTTATGGTAGCTTCATTTAGATGATCATCATAATAAAAATAATGAAAAGTCTAGTTTGTATTGTTTTAACCTTCTGTTGTAGGTTTTTTTAAAAAAAGCAGCAACACATGAAGTGAAAACTCTAATAGTGTGGGTTGAAGACTTTGTGACCCTTCCTCAACTTAGACCCACTGATAAAAAAAAAATATCAGAAATTACATATCATTTATATCTCATATTTTAGAAAGACAAGGAAACCTTAACTTGCATAACAATAGCCAATCTTTTTTACAAGACAGTTATAACTAGAAAATAATACCTAAATTTAAAAGTGAATTGATTTCAATATTGTTTTGAAAATGTATTTTACATACTTCACATAAACCTTAATTTAACCTCATATATTAAAACAGTGTAAGTCTAGCACTGTAAAGTTACTTGATAACCAAATAGAAATTATAAAAAATTATGATCAATATTGCTATAGAAGGAAATTTAGATCATTTTGGTAATTCAAAATAAATAAAGTATACATCGAGAAGTCAACCATGAAGAAAAGTGGTTAATAGAATTTAACACACGGTTAGATATTCACGGATTATACCTAGTTATAATTGTTGTCTTTTTGTTAAAAGAAAAAAATTCTATGAAATGTATTTAATTCATGTTCGCAACAGTAACTTGTAACAAGTGTCTAACAGTAATGAGAGCCCATGAAATGATTTTATAGGCAAGTAGAAATAATATCCCTGGGGAACCAAAATTACTTTAGCAAAGATGATGAAATAATATATAAAAACTATGTCTATACAAGGTAGGAATCCTACAAGATAAATCCTGACAAAAAAAAAACACAAATGAATATACTAATTTCTTCAAATTTCAATTCCTTGAGGCCACTGGTAGGAGATTTGGAACAGTTTAAGAGAAAAGCACAATTATAATAGTAATATTGAGAAGATATGATGATAGAAATAGTCTCATAGAGATATAAGGAATAATAAAAATCAACAAAATAGACCAAAAGGTAACAAAACTAAATTAGATTCTCAATAAGATTATTTCAGATTTTCAAAGGCAAAAAATCTTCACAGTTAACTCTTTTAAATAGATAAATAGAAAATAATTCTAAACTAAATTCAAAAAATATCCTTCAGTTACTTTATGAACATTTTTTTCCATTTATAACATAGATGATTAAAATTTCAACACAAGTTATGCATAATATTGGCTTCCTACAAAGCAATCAATATTTCATCTTAATGAGTTTATTACCAAATTGATGATATTCAATAGAATCATTACAACAGTACAATGATGAAAATCAATAAAATAATTTGAATAGTTTTTTCTCCGAACTGATATCAGTTTTTTTTACTAAGTTACAATTATTCAGATTATTCAGAAATTTACAATTTAAAATTTGCAAGGCAAAGCTTAATTTTTAATGAATTCGTTAATACTGAAAACCTTTTCATTTAAATAAACTTCTGTTTAAAAATTTTTTCAATGTTAAAATAAATAAGAAAAAGAAAAGGTAAGATAAGAAAAAGACTAGAGTGAGAGAATGCAAGGAAAAAAGAAAAAATGAAAAGGTCAGGTCTATTTTGTAGCATACACTGTTCGATTGTTATTATGAATAAAATGAGAAAAGTCTTCTTTTTTTTTTTTTTGCCTTTATTTTCTAGAAAAAAAAAAGGAGGACAATCATCTTGAGTTTGTCATCTTTAGGTCTGTTCTGTTACTTAAGCAATGGCTGTGGATGGCCTGTGATGTTGACTGAAAGGCAGAGATATGGCTTGATGTTTTATCCAATCCAATGTTATTTCATAATGGAAACCTGTTGCTGTCAAGTGATTTTATTGTCAACACTATTATTACTTTTGTACACCTTTTTAATCGCACATATAATACTTCTACTAATGATCATGATGATGATTACTGTTACTCTGACAATGATGATGTTTAAATTGACATTAAAAAAGCAATCATTCTTTGTGCAATAATAATGTTATGTTATTGTAATAATGATAATAATAAAAACCTTGGACTGTTTCACTCAATGTGTTTGCTCTTGGTAGTCTGGTATAATCAAGAAGTAACTAGGCAACAGCCAGTTTCATCCAATTAGTTTCTCATTATTCCCTTTTTTAGCTTCTTTCATTGCATTCTACATTTTTAAGATCTTTTTTCTTTGGCTTGAAAATATCTTTCAAATGTAAAATGCATTGACTATTATATCATTATCAAAATGTACATTTGCTAATGTTGAATTTGCACCTTTTTTTTAAAGACACTTTCCTCCAATTGTATCAATACAGTTTTTAATGCAAAACAAAAGTAAATGTAACAATAACTACCCTTAAAAAGAGTTGAAAGAAAAAGAAAACTATAAGTCAATGTTCAATGTGACATGCATGGCAGTTAAAACAGTAAATATATCAATTCAAACTTGTCCTCAATCATTGCATATGGCACGACAATGTACGAAGCTACAATATACAACTGGAATAACTGACAATGATGGAAACTGAAGATTGGCAACTGGTGGATAAAAATTAACTTTTTGGAATCCAAAAACGTTTTTCACAGGCAGACACTTATTGATATGCAACAATATCTATCTGCCATCGTCAATCTTCAGTGCCCCAATTTATGACTTTACTTTCCACCAGTTAACCAGGATTATCAAACGTGATACCAAATATTTCTTCATTTTAAAAGTCCCAAGTACTAACAAAAACCGAAAGTTTTCCCAAAGTAATTCCACAATTCCAGAAACAATGACTAAAACACAAAAGTACATTGTGTGAAACCATATGCAGATGTGTGTGTGTGTGCATATATGTTTGCATATACATGACAACAGATATAAGCAAATGTACAGAAAATTCACAATCAACAAGAGAGAAACCTAAAGATTCGTAACTGTTGTTTTTAACTTTGTTTAGAATTAAAAAGAAACTATGCCAAATTGCATTTTATTGGCTCTCTTTTGTTTCTTCAAACTAAAACTTGATCAAGCAGCCTAAGAAAATTATGCAGCACCAAATAACAAGCAGGAATCACTATCAACATTTCCCCGTCATGAGATTGTGACCAAAAAGAATTCTTTGAAGAGGAAAAGATTGTTTGCCTCAACCTCTTTTATCACCAGTATTCTATAAATCTATAAATCAATAATAAACAAGAAAGTTGAGCATTTAGAATGAGATTTACTACCATGTGCGAACAGCAACATTGAAATGAAAAAAAAAAACAAACCAATGTTGACATGGTATTGTGAGTCGTTTTGTTATTGTCCGTATGTGTTGTTCTGGACAATAACACAACAGGATACATGTGTGGACGTCTAGGTAGACTTGTGCCTATGTATCAAAAATGCTCTTTTGGATACAAGATGGACTTTCATTTCTCTCTTGCAAAAAAAAAAAGATAAGAGCCAAATGGAAACTAGATGAAAACTAATCGAAACAAAAACGTATATACACTGCATGAATATTTTGTTTTGTTTTGTTTTGTTTTTTGTGTGTTTAACAGTAGGGACAACTGACTATTTGACCAACATACCATAATTCAAATACCCATAATCCCTGTATAATTGTAATGTTCAGTTCTATCTGTGTATGTGTTTGTGTGCAGATGAGTAAATAATTGTTCTTCTCCAAATTTTTTGTTATTAACTTCACATGAAACCAATAAAGACCTGTCTGTTTGCCAGCCTCTTGCATTATCCAGCTACCACCATTCTATTGTCAGACCTTACCATTACACTACTACAGTAATATTCTAATATGGTTCAGAAATTACTATTACTTCCTTTTGATTGTTTGCTCAGCAAATAAAATACACTGACTTTTCTTGATTAGCTGAAATAAAAATTTGTATGTTTACAGTTACCAATATTTGTTATATCTTATTTTTTAAATCTGACTTTACTTCTTTTAAGTTTCAGAGACAAGAGAATAGAAGAAGAAAATACCTCCAGTAATTTTGGTTTCTAGAATAATTCACAGATCCACCTCTACAAATTTCTACATCTCATGCTTACACAACAATTACCATTAGTTGATGTATACAATCCAACCCAGTTAGAAGAGAGATTTAGTCCTATCATCTACATAGAAAAATGATCCACTTGACAATGTTCATGATTTCTTGTAACAAAATTTTTGAGACGTTGGTATGTGAATGCAAATTTCAGATTAATATTTTTACCGCTCGTCAATTCTCTCTGGATACACAATTATAGTGTAGAATATAAGCCTTTGCAAAAGATATGCTTCCATTCTCAACCCCATTTATAGGAATAAATTGTTTCTTCACATATTGAAATTTTGATAAATTTTATAATAATGCAATTGATAACAAGTTTGTTTCACAAGCCAATTTGCTAGGGTAAGGGGTCCAATCAATACTGAATGTTCTAGTATTGTGACCTTGTGCCAGACTAAGTTTAGCTGAAAAAATACATACAGTCAACAAAAGGCGTCTGCTCTAGAGTGATGATTAGAAAATTAGTTTAAGACACCATGGGGGTTCCATCCTCATCACTGGGTGATCCATTATTGCAGCCTTCTTAAAAATGTTACGATCATTCAAAAATATCTTTCAAACAAGTTTCGAAGTTGAAAGTACAGCAAAACAGGTTGCCAGATTTGGCCAGAAGGGGAAATAATCAGAGCTTTATCTCAAAGTCTTACCCAACAGAGGCATTGCAAGTCTAAAGGCAGAACTTAAATACCACCATTGGAATAATGTCAAATTCAGGAATTAAGTCTAGATGCAGAGGTTCAATAACTGCCTAGGATGGTATTAAAACATGGCTTCAAGTTTGATTCCAAAATTTGATACTATTCCAATGGCCATGTTGGGGAAGACTCTGAGATAAAGCTTAGAATATCCAAATCTGACAATTGTTTTACAGCATATGCAATGAAAGGAGATTAAATATCAATACAAATGTTTAGCGAATGGCAAACAAAAACTGCTTTGGTAGGTCAGACCATCCATCTAAAATCACATCAGTTTAATATATATTGTTGATACAGAACATCTGGAAGTAGATGTTTAGAAGAGAAATTAAACTATCAAGTCATTGTCATAATGTATTCTTAGAAAATCTTTTGTTTAAAATTAAACTGTAAAGTGAACTGAACTTCTTCTATGGAAGAGAAGAATATACTGCACGGAGGAAGAAAGGGAAAAACTGACCATGTGCAGAAAAGCATGTAAATTTATGAAGAAAGTGATTACACTTGGGATACTATTTGTGAAGTAATTTGTCTCAACAATAAAATCACTGAGAAATATCCATACCTTACATAAATGAATCATTATGGCACATGTGTAGATTGGAACTGATAGTCTAAAATTACCTCCAAGAAAGAAAGCTTTCAGCAAAAAAATACCAGCACGAGATTTTGACCAGAGACCCAAAAATGCACTTTTTTGAAAAAAAAACAAAAAAAATGTTTTAGATGTCGGTTATTGGTGTTCTCATGCAAATCTCCATGGTTGTAACCATATAAATGTGTCCAGGAGTACCCAAAGACACACAGACACTAAAATAGAGAAGAATTTGTAGTGAACTTGGTTGGTTGGTTCAGCCATTTGTGGGGCTACAATGATTCAATGCGTTATCATGTGAAACAGGAAGCTTAGAGTCAAAGACATGAAATGTTTGTTTTAAATGGGTTGGGATTGATGATCATCACTTTGCTTGACCTTCAGGAACTCTTGATCATAAAACCTGGAGACAGTATTTCAAGAGTTTCTTTAGGCAGACAAATCACCTTCATGAAATAACTTGTATCAAATATAACACTGAATTGTCTCTCAGCAGTAAAATAATGATTCAACTCTTCTACATCGACAAATGGATCAAGAAGCTACATTCCAAGCAACTATAAAATGTATACACTCAAAATAAAAGAAGAAAATGTCTTCTCAAATTCTCTTTGAGCAAAATACTAATTTTGATCTGTTTATTAAGGTAGTCTGTTCTCTATGCTTCAAGATCAAAATAATGGAAAAAAAAGCAATTGTGGTGATCGTTATTAAGATTGATATACAATGCCAGATTAAGTATGTGGCAAAAGTGGCATATGCTACAGGCCCTGTGCTCGCTTAATCCTGCCCCGTTGAGAAACAAGAAAATGGGAATAGCCAACTAGTAAAAAATATTAACAGAGATTTAGCCAACATAAAGAAGCCAAAGAAAAGTAGCCCTAAACAGAATATACCAATTTAGTGAGTTACCACAGACATAATTAGCTAACAACCCTTGTATAAAGATGGCTGTTCTACAATATATCATCATCAGAATCAAGGGGTTGACTATAGAAGGACTATGAAAAAATTATGCTAAAAATATGCTATACTGTTCCCTAAATATGTGGCTGATTTCATACACAGTATATGGTGATAAGAGAGACTGGCCAATTCATCATTGAAAAAATAAATAATTGAACATCCATTTATATGAAGTCTTGCCATGCCTCATGTTCCTCCTGCAAGCACTTTCCTACCACTGCATCTACTCCAAGATACACCAAATATTTTTAACGTTATAGAAGCAATCAAGCTGTATAAAATCACTAATTGGATCGATAATATTTCATTGTGAATCTTGATACCAATCATCTTCATATTCTTACTTTAAGACACGATTCTTCAAATTTTTCTAATTACAACCTGGTTTAATTTTATGCTGTAACCTCATGACCTACTGATATGTACCATGTACAAATGCACTCTCAACTTGCATAGACAGAAACATAATATGATAATTTTCTAACGAGTAAGATACAAGCAAACATGAAATGTTCACATATATGGTGAAGTCTGACTGAATACCAGCTTGTAGGATGACGCAAAAGGTATCTCTTGATAAAATATAACAAGCAAAGCACTAATAAGATTATTAAATACATTCATCTTTCAAATCTTGATTATTTCATTATCACATTTTTCTCATTTCTCTCTCTTAATTCATTATCTGTTATGAACTTGTGACCTAGTCAGCTGTCACTGTACAAAAAAAAAACAAACTTGAAAACCCTAAAAAATATACCACCTGTTAGCCAGTCAAGAATAGGTGAGTTGGCTTCAAATAATCCTACCATCTTATAAATTGATTCTACTTTGTCGTACTTTTAAAATATCCAAATAACATAAAATAAAAAATAACCAAACAACATAAAACAGAAATATCAAAAAAATAAAGAAATCGAAAGAAAATGAAGAAATTGAAATGACTTACTAGCTTCAGTGAGGCTTATTTTAGTGTATTTGGCTTGTAAATCAGATTTTTCCATTTCAATGTAAGAAACTCCTGTGTTTGGCCTGGAAGAAATAAATCAGTTTAGAGTGAAGCATGTTTTTATTTATCTTTATCAAATGATAAACAGTCCTGACAAATACAATTCACAATGAAAACTAAAATCTGAATAGATCAACCCAGCCTCTTGTCCAATCATACAAAACTGTTTTTTTTATCTTCAAGACCACAGTTAATCTTATTTTACTTCAATTATGTTTAGCAAGATGAGATCAATCTCCATAACATTTGAATATAATAAATTTTACAAGCCTAATTGCAGATGGGCACAGACAATTGATATCCACTTAACTAGTCTACATCAGCGTTTTCCAAACTACGTGTCACAACTCTTTGGTTTGATCTCTAGGTATGTCACAAAATTAAGTTGAACTGCTGGGATGATATTAAAGATTTGGTTCGGGTAACAAAACTTGAGTCTCACAAAAAATTTAATTTTCAACGTATGTTACAATGCAAAAAGTTTGGAAAGCTGTTCCAATCCTCCCAAGTTATCTAATTTTTGAAAAAAAAAATATCTTCACCAAATGAGTCGGGTCATACAACCACTCAAACAGAAAGAGTAAATTTGAATGAAATTAAATGAGTAAACCAATGTTTTTTTGATGATAATCAGAAAATATACTAACCTAAAGAAAATGAAAAAAAAACATATATCATTTGATTATTTATTTTATATTTTTTCTTCTCAAATATTCATAAGCAATTTTAGTGTTTACTCAATTCAAAATGCACATGCTTTACAGAAAATATTTAACATAAATTCAACAGTATACAATGAAAACAAAAACCAATCAATAAGGTAAACATAAAAAATGCTATAAATGAATCATTCAAAAATATTTCTACACTTTACATATTGATTATCTATAATTCAATTTTTATAAAATTTTTTCAAATCATTACAATTCTATTCAATTTATCAAAATGACTTCACCTTCCCCAAATGGACAAATTCAAATTCTACACAAAATGGAAAAAGTATGTTATGATATTACAGTGCGGAGAGGTTGCAGAATTAGTAATTTCTCTAATTAATTCTTTTCTTGATGAAAATAATGAAAGTCACTAAGGATATTCATAAGTATATTTGTGTGTGTATGTGAGTATGAATGGAGATATGGGGGAAGTTGGAAATGTGTGCATGTATGTATGCGAATAAACACACACACACATACATATATATATATATATATATATATATATATATACACACAAGTGTGTATACAAGTATGCAAGTTAAGATTGAAGTTCTCAGGTCAAGAGAGCCCAGATGGGTAAAGGTCTGAACATACTTGACCTGAGTTGGCCAATACTAGTTTTGCAGATCTCACATTTTTGAAAATAAGATAATTTCTCCCTCTTCCAAAAGAACATAGATCTCATATTCCTACTTTCAGATCATAGTCGAATCAAATTTCAACAAAAAATGGTAAACCAGGAAGTAAATTTGGCATAAACAAATCTGATACCAAACAACATACAATTTTATAGAATTTATAGAATAATAGAAGAAACCAAAACTTGGGGAAAATTCTTTATAAGCAAAAATGTGAAGAGTGGTATTTCAAGCAGAAATAGAGAATTTCAAAACTACAATTTCTCATTCTAAATAGGAGAAGAAATTTTAGTCAAAAGTTTAATCATATGGTAAATAATCCTAAGAACTTTTTGGTTTGCTATAAAATGGCTAAAAACGATCGTAAATAGCCATAAAATGGCTATTCAAACTATAAATGGCTATAAAATGGCTAGCCCGATTGTAAATCGTTACTTGTACATTGTAACATTTCCCATAATCCATAGTCGATAATTTAATGTTAAATATGATGAACAACTACAGTGCACCATTTTTCACATTGAGTGAGTAAGTCTGTTGTGTGTGTGGACTACACAACGTAATTAATGTATTGAACTTTTTTTTTTAACTGTTTAACTTTCATGAATTTTCCACACACTCGCTCACTTGATGCATAAAGGGCACACATTGTAAGTCAGTGGATGACATCACATCAGAAATAGAAAATCATAAAAAAAGGACAAAGAAAACTAAAAGATACCTGAAGGAAGCCAGATCATAGAGCAAAAGAGATGAGAAAGTAAACAAGGAAGAAAAAGATAGAAGTGTTTGATGATAATAGCAATAATGTGGCCACTGGAAATGCATCAGAAGTTCCTGAAAACAGCAATTTTGTATTTGATAGAAGACACTTGGTGCACAGAGTAGTGTGGAAACCAAATATTACATACAGAGAAGTCATCCAAAAGTGTCAGACATATGTGAAATCAAGCTATGGTACCTTCTCAATTATATTTGATTGCTACAGGAATGGCCCTAATGCAAGAGATGTCAAGTCTTGTTTGGATATCACAGTGAATGAAAATATCCATGAATGTAAAAATCATAATGACATTCTCATCAAATGATGTAAATAAAAAACAATTCATTCAGGGAAATCTCTCGTTCCCAATAGGCATCATGGTGAACTTACTAGAGATACAGTTACATTGATGGTTCTGATGAGAAGGGTACGATGATGTTTCGATTACAAAGAATTGGAAGGGATTAGAGTGCCTCCTCAATATCAGTGAAACATTTGAAACAAGCAGTGTTGGAAAACATCCTTGTCATCAATGCTTGGGGTAGTTGAACTAGTTCAGTGGTTAAAGGAGACATGACAGATAATGGAAATACTGTCATACAAAAACACATTAAAGAAAATATCACATCTTCAGGGTTTAGACTCATTATTCTGATGTATAAAGGAAAGCCCGATGTTTCCCTCACAAGGAGCTACCACCTTCTGAACGCTAATGACATAATTTTTGGAATTCAGCCTTACATGACCCTTAGAGTGTCATTTTTTACCATGAAACATCTACAAAGAGTCATTCAATATTGAATATTCATTGTAGTCTACTTCTATTATATATTTTTTTAAGTTGGAGCACTTCAGTGGCAATATTTGTTTCATTATTAACAATTTCGTATTTTTAACTGAACAGCCAAAACTAACTAAAAATACCGCAATTTTGAATGTGCTGTAAAAATGTTCTCCAAACATTCAAGCCTTGGGTTTTTTCCTGTTATTCTACATAGATTTTTTATGCAATATCCACTAATGATGTATTTATTTCTGGGTCCAACTCTAATTTGACTATTAGGGGAGATTAGGATTTGGATTGTTTTCTGGCATGAGAATTAAACAGAGGGGAGTAATTAGCTATGAAATGAAGTTGAAATGAGAAGAAAATGAGAGAAACAACAGGAGTTGGAAGATAAGCGTCCACAATGATACAACACTCAGCTCATGCCACCCAGACTAAGGGGGCATGGTACCCCGACTAAGGAGCATGGAACCTAGTCTCTTTCTCATGCCCTAAAGTTTAGCCTTTCTTTCTCTCACTGGAATACTTTGGCTCTCATGTATTGTATGTAAACACACAAACATCTAGTTTCTTTCAAAGAAATCAAAACTATGCCTTCAAAATCAAAGCAGAGGGATTTCTCTTGTTTTTCGATACATGCTTACAAATGGACTATGCATCATATATTCACAAATTACATTCCACTTCCAAAGACTTATATTGTCATAGATTATTAATTCAACTTTCAAACAGCACCTTTAATCAAATACGAGTTTTAAAAAAGTGCATTTTTTTTCATTTTGGTTCAAATGACTAAAAAGTGGCTACACACACACAGGGGTACTCATATAATATCAGAGACATAACAAGGTGGTCAGGATTATCAGATTGAGGAACAAGGGGGAGATAATCCGAGCTTTATCTCCAAGATTTACTCAACACATGTATCGGAATAGCAATGAATTTGAAAATCAAGGGAGTTTAAATTCAACACTATTCCATTGCCTGTGTTGGGTAAGTCTCCAAGATAAACCTCTAATCATCCCTCCTTGTGACCCAATCTAGCAATTGTAAAAGTGATGAGAAAAAAACAAAAAGAAATAGCAAACTGGAAGTCTAAACACACCTGGCAACTTTGAAAAGATGTTTCGAGTGTTCTTTCGCCAGAGCAAGAAGACAAAGTTTCCGGCCAAAAGGTTTGCCCTTGGACAAGTAAAATCCATCATTCTTTCCTGTGTGGCCTTCATACATATTCAGAGCAGCATCCCATGTCATTCCGCGATCAATCCTCAAGATGCACAACCTGGAAAAGATGGTGCACTGACAGTGAAAAGTTGACTTTTCTATTTTGCAAAATAGGAATTTAGTACATTTAGTACATAATCTGTTCTCTCCAAACTATGGAGCAGAAGTCCAAGGTAACATTTATATTCAAATAAACAAGATATCTTTTTCTATTGCATTCTCATCAACATATTATACATCAAGTTGCCAGCATAAAGTTACAGAGTTAGAACAATTTGGAACTCACTTCGTGACAGTATTTCCATTGGTGAGGTCTTTGAATACTTCCTTAGGTTCTCCAATCATTTCCACTGAACTAGCAGTGATGTCCAACAGTCCTTCATTATACCTGAAATCAGATCAAGCAACAAAGTCATTTCAAGTCAAATGGCTACAACTAACAAGAAAAATGTCAAGTAACATTATCAGGAACATTATACCATTCAGAACCATATCTATCTATATCTCTGTAAGTATTCAAGTCAAAAGAAAAATATCCTCTTCCTTCATTGGAAAAATATTGAGTTATTTTTTTTTACTTACAACAAACTTGTTAATTACTGGAATCGTTTTGATAAAATTCTTATCAATTTTACACAAACTAATATAAATGTGCTTTCATTGTTTTTGTAAAATTTTCTTAGTATTAGCAAAACTTCAATTATTCTTACTCCAAATGGAATCAACTCATGTAAGTATTTGTGATGATCATCAGCTTTCAATTAGTAATGCATATTTACAGCCAAATACAGAAGAAGCTCAGATAGAGTCAAATATCAAAGATCATTGTCTGGAGAACTAAGTTTGAAAACATTTTCTAGGTCCCTAAAACATGTTGATCAAAATTAACTTTAAAATTTGGGTATAGCCCACAAGACGCCTTTTCATAATGGCTGCCATTGGGTATTCCTAAGTCTGACAGGTTAGTTAAACACAGCAAACAAAGACTCTAAATGTCATACAGAGTATCCCAAAAAGTATAATTATATAAAGGATTGATGGCTTCTAACTTCAGTATTGTGTTAATATTTGATTGAGAAGTTGTATAGGTATGATTTGGGGGAGGGGGACCTTTGTATGTTTTATTTAACAACTACATTTTACAACTGTCAAACCAAGGATTACAGCAATTTCCACTCAATATCTCGTATTCAACTGAATATTCCATGGCATAGAAAGATGTTATTCACTTCAAACATAGAAAGTTAAGAAATTTACAACGACTACAATAAAACATGATAAATTTAACCCTATCCTACATTGTCGCCTTTACTGCTTTATATTTCTTCAGATACCTCATTCTCACTTTGTGTTTCAAGGGATTCTTTCTCTTTTTGATTTCTAGCTTATTGCAGCTTACAGAACTAGCAAATTCTCTTCCACAATATCTATGCCACAATTTACCATTTAGGGCCTAAAACAAAACTACTGTATTGTAAACATTGTGAAACTTATCCATATCCTTTCACTTTAGTGCTAGGTTCATTGTTTTTATCACAATATTTTTTTTGCAAAGAATGCAATTTACTTCTTCTCCAGTTAATGAATCAGTCACAAACTGAAGCTTTCTCTTTTTTTGCAATAATCAGAGCTATACAGACTTAAGATATAAAGAAGTAATAGAAAAACGAATTGTCACAAATTATAATTAGTTTTGCTTATGAGGTTTTGAAGTCATTATAAATTGTTTTGCGATTGCAGATACAATTTTTTTTGATTGTTAGCATTAGATTTTAGGCCAAGTTCATAGCAGCCTAGGGATTGTTTTAGATTGATAACACCCAAAGCAGAGAAAGATAATTAATTACTTTTAGTTTTGTCTTTTAGTCCACATCAGACATCTGTAATGTTCTAGTACACAGTCTGGTATTTTATATGTTACTTCAACTCCATTCACATAGTTGCATACTCGATGTACACTACAAAGTCAGTGCCACAAAAATACGTCCTTTCAAAGTTGCTGCTGCTTCTGGCTGAAGACGCTGACTCAGTCATATGAGTATGCACGTACAAAGGCCCAAAGCACATGCATGGTCAACAGGGCCTATAATTCATTAGGGCCAAAGACACTATGACATTCTTAGCTGGCTCTCAGTTTAGTCTTAGGTCACAAAAAGAAGTATGGTATCATTTCTAGGTAACATCAGCAGTACACAGCCACTTAAGGCTTAAAAATTGAGAAATAAGGTTATGTGACTAGTTCTAAAGATATGAAAGGATTAAATCTATTATGTTTTACGATAGTGGATGTGAATTTTATAACTTTTAACCAAGGTTGAAACAAATAACATGTTTCCATGCTTTGGAATGTTAGTAAAATGTAAGATATTGAGTGGAAATTGCAGTGATCAGTGAGTATTGTAAAATATGGTAGTTAAAGACAGCATAGAAAAGCACCAATAGTCATTCAAAGGTTTCAAAAAGGTATAACTATACAAACATATCAATAAGATATCAACACAAAAATGATGTTCATCATCATCATCAATAGTCTTTCAACATCCGTTGTTGGACGTAAACCTTCCCTAGGATTTGCCATACTTCTTTATCATGGGCGTCACGGAGCCAGTACTTTCTGAATTTGTCTAGCTCGTCTCTCAATCTAATATTCTGCCGGCCTTGATTGCACATGTGATCTCGGGAGATCCATGTCATGAGTTGCGATGTCCACCGGTTTTAATGGATTCTATGATGTCCCTGACTCTTGTCTTTTCCCGAATTTACTCTGCTGTCTTGTGGTCTCTCCATATGAGGCCCAGCGTAATTGTTTCATGTACACGTTGCAGGGTTCTCAGTTTGCGGATCTGCCGCTTGGTTAGGTTCCATGTTTCAGCTCCATAAGTGACTATTGGGAGAATGCATTGGTTATATACCCTTCTTTTTAGGATTGATGGGATCTTCTTATTTTTGAAGGTTGAGCTTGCTCTGCCGAAGGCTCGCTATCCTAGTGTGATTCTTCACTTGATTTTTTCTTCTTTCAATAAACCCCCCAAATCGACCCCCACCCCCACAAAAAACTCCAAAACTCCCCAATTGCCTCAACCAGGGCTTGACTGGCCATAAAAACAAAAAACAAAACAAAACAAAGGTTGGATTAGATTTTTAAAAATGATGGCATCAACTCTTTATATACTTATACCTTAAGGAGGCTTTGTATGACTTTCAAGAGTCTATGTATGCTGTGTTCAACAAACATATTTTACACCTGTCAGACCAAGGATTACCAAACAGCAGCCATTAAGAGAAGAGCCTTGTGGGCTATAGCCAAATTCTTCAGAGTGTCAACCTAGCTAAATTGAATTCATGTTCTTGAACCTAGAATAAGTTTTCAAAGCTGATTTCCCTGACAAGTCATGGATTGTTGATATTTGACTTTATTATTATCACCTTGTCCTGGCTAAATTTTGTAACCCTGCCCAGATACTTCAGTTTGGAAGTTGATCACAAGCTGATCAAAATCATGGATACAGGAAGACATTCATTATTTTCCATTCTTTTCTTGACAACAAAGTAAATTTTATCCAACTATATTAAGGATATGTATTTGTTGTTCCTTTGATAGATGGACCATTTTATTCAATTTTTTATTGATGATATTTCGGCCTTGCTGGTCAACACATATATGAAATTGATTCATGGACATTTTCAAGAACTAATTTTTTGATTTTCGGATCATGAAAAGAATGACTAAACAATTGCTTATTATTACAGAGTTATGAAGGATGTCATTCAAACAATCCAACTATAATAAAAGAGTTAAATCATCATAATATTTCATACATGTTTTTACATTTTTAAGTTACTAGTTATAATACCTGGCATTACCTGCAAATATAACTCTGTTCCCCCTTGCTTTAGACCCCTGAAAAGAAAAAAAAACTCCCACTTCCTCTTGACAATTGAAAGGAAGAAAAAGTATCCCCTTACTTTTGACACCTAGATGAGAGAAAACATTTTTGCTCAAATTTTACTCCTGAAAGTGAAAAAAAAATCCAACTCAATTTTAACTCCTTAAAAAAAAAGAGATCATTAAATGAGAAAAAAATTACCCCTGGATTTTGACACCTAAAAGAGGAAAAAGATTTCCCCACCTAAATTTTGACCCCCATCAACCTTTTTGCAAAGAACTCTTATGATCTCCAACTAATACTAGATGAACTGAATGAAGAAAGTAAAAAAGTTGGTCTTTATTCGAACTTCAGTAAACCAAAGGTCATGTACAACAAACATATCAAGTAGAAGTAGATCACTACATTAGTACAATGAATCTCCATGAAATCCTCATTAGAAGAAGAAATTAAGCAAAGAATCACTCTAGGTTGACTTGCTTTTGGTAGAGCAAGCTCAACCTTCAAGAACAAGAAAACCCCATTAGTCCTAAAAAGAAAGGTATACAACCAATGCATCATCCTGATAGTCACCTATGGAGCTGAAACATGGAACTCTACCAAAAGATTGACCTTCAAACTGAGAACCATGCAACATACGCATGAGAAAATCGTGCTCAATATCACATGGAGATTACAAACAGTACAGTACACAAGAGACAAAACAGGGGTTGATACATTATAGAATCCATTAGAAAACTCAAAAGACAATGGAATGGTCTGGTTGCAAGAATATCAGATAATCTCAGGACATTGCCGAGATCAGATGTGGAACTGTAGCCAGCAAAATATAAGATAGCATGACAAGCTCAACAAGTTCAAAAAGTATTGGCTCTGCAACGCTCATGAGAGAGGACTGGCAAATCCAGGAGAAGATCTTTGTCCAACAGACGCTAAAAGGCTGATATGATTCAACAAAAAGCCAAAATACTTATTTCTCGATAATCTCCTCTTCAGGTATTATCTTTCGATGCCTCATGAAGGAAGCATACAGAGATAAAAAGAAACTAATGCAGAATCTTGAAGATACTTACTTTCCTTCTCGTTTCGCATTTGTTATAGTGATATCCAGACACTGAATGAAATAATTGAAAATCTGAAAAACAAAAAAAAATAACTACTTTTTAATGTATTTCACTCAAGACACCTGGCAAATTTCAAAAAATTATCACTACTAAAAGAATATAACCTCTAAATGAAAAAAAAAAAATTCTGTATTCTAGAATAATATTCTTTTCAGTTTTTGTTCTCCCCTGATGAATAATAGAGAATTTATTGAAAAAAGACATCTCCTTTTTTCATGATAGAACATAAAAGAGTCATCTCAATCATATTCAATAACATACTTAAATTTTAACATGACAGGGAGCAAAATGATGATGACATCAAAGTCAGTTCATCTTATATATTCTGGAAAATCTGAACTTCATATCTTATGGATATTTACAACAGAAAGTCATTTGATGATACACAATAATGTTACACATGTATCAAAAGCATTTTACATTTTCATTATATCTGATGGACCATTGCCATTATTCAAGGGACAGTCTTGACATAAAATAATTAAACATATCAAATTAGAGCATCTGCCATAAATTGATCTTCTCTCTTCCCAGCTTTACACATTTCGTCATTAAATTTGTAGTTATATAAACACAATTATGAAGCTGGGTTGCCAAATTTGGCTAAAAGGGGACACAATCCCAGCTTTAACTCAGACTTATCCAACACTGTACCAATGCCAGTGTTAAGTAAGTCTCTAAGATGAAGCTCTATCTCCCTTCCTGGCCCATGTTGCAACCCTAATAAGTAGTTAGTACGGCTAATCTAGTTGCTATCCAAAATCTCAATTCTTTTTTAATGAATGAGTTTCTTTACATTGTATGTGAATGAGGATTAATATCATTCAAACTTGTAGTAAAATAAATCAATATTCTTACTTCGAATTTCCATAGATTTTATATCAAATTTTCAATATTTGTAGATATATTTCTCTCTAAGTTGAAAAGCCTCAGAATATCATTATTATTTAATTCATTTATTACAAGTTTTACCCCAATTTATTATTGTTGCTTCATATCATTACAAAATGGTAAAGCAAAGCATAAAGGATGAAAAAAGAAGGGATGACAAGATGATAATAAATTGAGCGCTGCTTAATCATCAACACATCTATCACTGTAGTGGTTAAGCCAACATCCATGAGAGACAGACACCTCAGGTGCAAGTTCAAGTCTCATTGAAAGCTACTAAGGTCTATGTTCAACAACAGATGATGAAAAATCAATGATGATGATGATGAAATGATGAAAAAGATGTTTCATAACATTCAATTGTTTGAATCAGGTACAACCACTCATAATTATAACAAAATATTTGAACTCAGGAAGGTAAGTGAAACAATGGTTAATGTCTGTCGATTCAAATACTACAACTAAGTATTCTTTGATTGCTGCTTGTTTATACAGACGGATTAGACCGACGTGAATAAAACTTTCAAAAGTAGCAAGAAAATTTTTTTATTGCCAACTATAGTCTCCTTGTGTAGTGTATTGATTTGAGGAAAAAAATGCATTTGTATTATGAAAGTTAAAACTTACAAGATTTTGTTTCATCACCGGAAGACCCAAAATCCTGTTAAGGAATTTACCAACATTTCCCAAATCTTCTTTTTTTACTTGCACTGTGTACTTAATCGGGTCCATATCCACAATTCCCATCAAAATCAAGCAGTCCTGTAAACAAACAAACAAATACCAGAAATAAAAAGAACTTGCCAGAAAGCACCAACAACTCTCAGAAGTAAAAAATCAATGAGAATCTTTTTGACAACAACTCAATTTCTATGGTATTATCATCATTGCTATTTCTGAAAGAAAAAATATTTTTTTAAAGAGCTTTTTGGGGTCTCTATAATCCTTTTGGACTCATAATGCCCAAATCTTGAGCTGATAATTTTAGATAATTTTTCAGATAATTACTTCAGATATATGCGCAGGCTATGATGATTCATTTCAGCGAGGTACAGATATTTATTTATTGTTTTTACTGTTTGAAATATGTTCGGTTTTTTTTTTGCATATTACAACTTCATTGAGAAAAAAATCATCTTATTCAGTGCAGGCTACCCATAGCCTGACTGCTAATACTCCAGGGGAAGAAAGTTCAGGGTGTGTTTGTGTTACTTTACAACTACTACTAAACAAATAACTACTAAACTTGAAGAAAATGGAGACATAACAACAGACAGAAACAGAATTGTCTAACACACCCGAGAAATTTACCAAAAATTCTACTCTTCAAGACATAGTTGAACAAACCATCAAACAAACAATAAAAAGGAAAAGCTCCTGGACCAGATAATATCACCATTGATCTACTCAGAAAAGCTGGTGATATCATCAATAAAAAAACTAACGATTCCATTCAACTCGTGTCTAAAACAGTAAAGTCCTGGAAGACTGGAACACGGCAATCATAATGCTTTTACATAAAAAAAGAAACCTGAAAGACCTAAAAAACCACAGACTTATAAGCCTACTTAACTACATTACAAACTTTTCACAAAAATCATTACTGACCAGATCACCGAAACACTAGATGAAAACCAACCACAGGAACAAGCTGGCTTGAGAAGAAGCTACTTGACCATGGACCATTTCTATTCAATAAATCAGCTGAAAGAAAAAACAGCAAGATACAAAATACCACTCGCTGTAGCATTTATAGACTTCAAAAAAGCCTTTGACTCTGGGGAAATTTCCATGGTCATGAAGCCCGTCACTCAACAGGGTGTAGACCCTATATACATCAGAGTACTGCAACATATATGCAATCACAGCAACTCCTTTATCAGGCTACATAAAGACTCAGAACCCTTCCAGCTCCAAAAAGGGGGTAAAACAAGTTGATACCAGCTCAGTCATACTCTTCACAACCTGTCCCAAGATGATCTTCCGAAACCTAGACTGGGAGAATAGAGGAATCAAAATAGACAACGAATATCTAAGCAACTTCAGATCTGCAGACAGCATTGTCCTCTTCACAGACAACCTATGCGACTTCCAACTAGAGCTAGATGAACTAAATGAAGGAAGCAAAAAAGTTGGCCTACACATGAACTTCAGTAAAATGAAGGTCATATGCAAGAACCATGTTGAGAATTAAAACACAACTGTCAAAATCGAAGAAGCAAAACTGGAGAAAATAGACCACTACATCTACCTAGGACAAATCTCTATGAAAGCCACAAAAGAAGAAGAAATCAAGCAAAGAATCACTCTAGAATGGCCAGCCTTCAGCAGAGCATACTCAACCTTCGAAAACAAGAAAATCCCATTAATCCTAAAAAGAAGGGTATACTACCGATGCATCCTCTCGATAGTTACTTATGGAGCAGTAATATGGAACCTGACCAAGAGACAGACCCACAAATTTAGAAGCATGCAACATACGCATGAGAGAATCATGCTCAGCCTCACATGGAGAGATCACAAGACAGCACAGTATATCAGGGAGAAAACAGGAGTCCAAGAAATCATAAAATCTATTAGAAAACTTAAATGGCAATGGGCCAGTCATGTTGCAAGAATGGTAGACAACCGATGGACATCTCGACTCACAACATGGATACCCATAGATCGCACACTCAACTAAGGCCGGCAGAACATTAGATGGAGAGACGAACTAAGCAAATTCAGAAAATACTGATCCACAACGTTCACAATAGAGAAGTGAGGCGAATCCCGGGGAAGGTCTATATCCAATGACAGACGATTAAAGACTGACGATGATGATTTCTACCACTACTGATACTTACTGATAATGATTTTTTTGTTGGTTTATTTTTAGGCTTCTGCAGATGTTAGTTTTTGGCTGAATAAAAAAAATCCATAACATGCTTTAGATTCTCAGAACTCTTTTCTCATGCAGTTTGAAACCTGCCGGAGTGAAATCTTTAAACCATAAAACCCTTTTCATGGGGTAGAATACAATTTTCAGGGAGAAAATAGCTTCAACCTCGCAAGGCAAATTCCATAATAAGATTATCTACCAACTCGAACCAAATGACTTCCAGGCCTATTTAAATACTTACTTCTAAACATCATTAAATTCTTTAGGTTGAATGTGTACAAAAAACATATAAAATCTTTACTTGTAAACTTGGTACATTACCAACAGATTCTCCTTCTAATGATTATCAAAGATAGACATCACTACTCTTCAAAATCAACTATTTCATCAATTCTAAAAAAGATGACGTACAGAGTCTATAATGCAGATAATTAAGCTCTAAACAAAAATCGCAGATCTGGAGGGTTTAATCAGAAATAAAAGGTAAGACAGACTTATTAATCACAGCTTACTTATGAAACAATTCGCCATTCAAATTCCAGACAAAATGATTATTTTATTCACAATAGTCAATCTTGCACTTGTAAAAACATAAACTTTATATTTTCTGTTTTAAGTGTAACCAGAATCGGCATGTGGAACTCACAGATTCTGAAACTGCAGGGGGACATCAGAGCTCTAGAGATGCAATATACATATTATTTGCAGATGGGTGCAGTCAGACCTAATGCCACAACTGATTTTACCAAGGGTTGAACCTGCTGAAAATTTTGTGCAAAGAAAAATTTGCTTTTTTGGTTTTTTTTTTTCTTTATCATATTATATGTTACTCTTTCTATAAATTATCTACTTCCACAGGCTTTTGACAACAAAGTGAAACATGTTGATAGAAACACCCAAAACTCGTAACATGTTAATTTCATCAAAATAATCTTTGTCATCAGTGAAAAAAAAAGATTGTAAAAAATTCTTATATAAAAATCATTTGCCTATACAATATAAGCGGGGAGATATTTGTGTTTGAAAAGTTGTTCGCACTGAGTGAACAGGTGTATTGTAAGGATCTGTACTAGAAAACTTTTAGCTCAAAATACTCCCAGATTTTTTAATTCTAGTTAAAATGAACTAATGTGTGGATTTCAATAACATTTTTGGTCCTTATTTATGAATGAATCATTTATTAAAGTGAGAAAATTTATGGAAAAAATTTTTCAAGTCATTCACCCCACATAAATTTTTTAATTTTATGAAATCTCAATGAAATATCTCTCAGACACTAAAAATATTTACATTTCAATAGAGATAAGTCCCTAGATAAATTATATCAGTTGAAATTTAATTCAAAACTGTAACAGGATTGTCAAAATATACCTTGGATCAAAAAATAAAATAAGTAATAAAACTAAAATATTGTTTTGTTAGGAAAGTTTTTAGTTGCTTTTTTTTATCAAAATATAGTGTAGACAACTGGGTTTTACAAAAATGCCTGAATTTTTTTTTAGGTTTATTTTCAATTTGTTCATTAAATTAATGATGTTTATGCTACTCAGACACTTTTGAAATAATGTTATCAAGTAATGATGATGTTTCAATATTTCAGCAAATTTAATGGATTTTCTTTTCATTCTACATATCGACATTATTTCAATTACTTTGAGTAGGTACAAAAATTGTTATCGGAATTTTGTCATTTTTTTGTCACCTGTTGTTATGAGATGCATTTTCAAAAGTAAGAACCCTTATGGTAGAATGAATGTATTAGCAGTGTTACCTGACCTTTGAACTGTGCTCAATTTTCAGTTGTTTACCAGTGAACAATGTTTTCCAAAAACCCAGTAATTCAATCATTAAATTAACTCATTCTATTTGAATCTAAATTTTCTGAGGTTGAATCAATTTGTGGAAGATTTTTAAAAACAGAGTTTAATTTTTCTGATGACACACCAATCGATCATGGCAGATTCAGAGTTTTGGTTGACAGAAATAGAAATATGACCTGAAAGTGGTTAGAAACCCACTGTGAGTACATAATACTTTCAATACTTTTGTTGTGCGAGTCTATAACATGAAGCTCAATTATCTCCCTGGTTAAATCTGGCAACCCTGGTAGGAAGAAATTCAAGTGAATAGTGTTTAACACAGGGCTCTACACTCATGTATATCTTAATGATAATTTTAACAAGGGTATATGGAAAAAAGAGTATATTGACAATGATATGGTCTGTGTTGGATAATGTTTTTAAAGATCCATAAAATAGTAGTTGAAAAGTCCAACTCACTTGCATGATTTTATGAAAATTCTCCAGACAATCCACCGTCTGTTTGATAGCATTAAATGCAACTCCAGGAACGAGATCACTCTGGAAAGAAATTTCAAAAATGACTTTCAAATAGATAAGTGTCTGTTGAAAAATAAGGAAGGAAATAGAGTTTAATGAATACACAATATGATAATAATATATAAGTAATATGAATAAGTCATGGAACAGAAAAATCATTTGAAGAAGAGAAATATTTCATTTTGCAAAAAATTTCAGAGAAAATTCATCCAGTCAGGATTATATCAACATCAATAAGGAAAACTTTGCCAAGTGCAATTTCATTTAATGTCTGCTAAGTTAAAATTAAAATAAAATAAAAATAAAAGTAAGCATTGATTAAATGTAATTTGGCACTTACAATACAAATGCATTGGTACATTGTTCTGAGAGCAATTCGGCCATACGGAGTGTCAAAATTGAATTCAGTCAAATCAGCTCCAGTGGCCGCTCGTCTGTCACCTTTAGTTAATGCACCTGAGTAGAGCAAATGAATGAAATTGCTCATTATAGCAAAAAATAATGATTGGAAAAATCTCTCAGTGGTTTGATAGCTTAACCAAAAAGAATGCAGCATTTATTTGAAAAGTGTTTTATTGAAAGCAATAATAAAGTTAATACCAACTTACTAAATGAAAAGATCAAGAGATCTAATAGATATTTACAAAAATGAAATTTTAAAGAATAACAGCATCAACGAAAGCAAAAAAAAATTTACTTTATAAAATTGTATCTAAATTATAAAGATTCTTTAAAGATCATAATGATAATTCTTTGTTTCAAAAACACTCAATTTATAAGTGTCTTTTACATATGAAGAGAAACAAACCAGATGAAAACAACTATATGAAAACTAAAGCATCAGTCAAGACTGACACTGACCTATCTTCAAACCCAATAACATTTATCAGTAGATATTTGTTTGATGAAACCAGCTTCAACATAATTATTGGATCAACTACTACTGATTGAACTCCCAGGAATATTTTTATAGCACATGAGCAAGACAGTAAAATCAATGCAGATATTCAAGGGAGACAATTGAACAAGGGAAATAATTACTGATTTACCTAAAGATTGTAGCCGACGAGCAACAGCAGCAGCAAATCTTCTTTCCCCACCTAAATTGGTAGTTACTAATTTATACAAAGGTCCACTGAAATAAAATAAAGATGATCATGTTAATAAACATATGCATACAAATAAATGGATGGTATGGCGTATCTCATAGAAATCTTGGTTACCATAGAATTTGTAACGGACGTTTCAGTGAAAATACACACATACATACGGCAAACACACACATGCACATGAGCATGTGTGTGTATTTTGCATTTTCAATTAAACATCTTTCAATGAAAGTAATGCCATGCATGGGATTTGACAAGTGGATCTATGATTCTAACGAAATGCACTTCAGAATGGTACAAATCTTGCATTTCTCATCTTCAGTCAAAAACGGTCAGATGAGACATTTGCCAAAAATAATGATGACAAGGAAAAAGACTAATAAGTATGTATGATAATTTTAGAAAATAAAAACACTGGATAAATGAGAAATTCAACTGGGGAAGAAAATTAGAATTTGTCATTTCTCAAGGAATTGGAGCATAAAAATATACTACACGATTCTTTGAAAAATAAGCCTACATGCTATGAGTAAAGAAAGATAATTTATAATGAAGGATTCTTATGGAGATAATGTATAGAAACTGAATAATTCAATATTAATTTACTGAGATCCACATAAATTCATAGACTGGATATTTAGCTGAAGATCTTAATAGTGATGAGAGTTTCTCCACAAGATATACTTTCTATTAATTACTGATCACCCCAAATTTTTTACCAAATGATGTCATTAAACATCCTAGTGAGTAGTTAAAATTTAGTTCATCTACAAATCAAGTCAGTTCTGCAGAGCACTAGCTCTGAAAAATGATGGCTGGTCAAACAGTGGGTTCAATTCCACAGTTGTTGTTTGCTAACACATCTACAATATTTGTATCTAACAGATACCTGACTATTATACATAAATCTATTCAAACTAGTGTCCTCATTTTAGTTGTTACAGTCACAACATTTCAGCCATTGTAATCTCCAGTCATCTTTTGGTTTCTGTTGTACCAAGGAATCATCTGGAAATTTTGAACAGAACTCTTTATCCAGTCCTCTGGGTTAGAGTCTTCTTATTCCACTGTCCATGCTAAAGGAAATTTTGTATTGACTATTTTTTTTTTGTAGTGACTTTCTCACTGAACCATAGTATCTGGGATTAAAACCAGAGTATCAAGGATTGAAATCATGACCATCAGGCAACTAGATGCTTAGTCAACACTTTTATTCACTAAGCCATTACAGCGGAAATTTGGGGCTTTTAAACTAATGTTTGTTTTTCCTCATCAGGTTCAGACTGATCACTGCGGACCACCAGTAGAGTGCTCACCTCAAGTTCAGACATTCAAAATGATACTCAATGCTACTCCACCAAACATTCAAAACAAGGAGTAGGATTGAGGGATCTCTACACGAGGCTGAGGGGTTATGGCTTAATCATGTTGAATACACCGGCACTTGTGAGATCATAGAAGTATAGCAACATCAAGCCTGATAAGTATGTAGGTAGGTGGCCATTGAGGAATACCAGATGCAGTAAGCAGGACGAAGCTTCGACAAGCCTGGCAAACCATAAGTGGGTCTTACATACAATTGCCCATGTGTACCTAAACCCACAACATCCTCATTGAGAGTAACAATGATACATATAGGGTTCATTTCTATACTTCACCTGATGGGGAGATAATTTGATTTGTAAAGAACAGACATAAGGTTTAAGGTTCTAAAAACCTTCGGACTATACCAAACAAGATGAAGACTCTAGCCCAAACAGATTAATATATAATGATTCCAAGTAATAAAAATCAAAACAGAAAAGATCACTGACTGTTAAATCAATTATGTTTCCAAAACATCTCAACCAGATAAACAGTATACAACTATTGAATGAAATGATTAAATCACAAATGCTGCCTACCTAGATTGATTAGAACGATGAGAGCGACCAAGCTGTTGAACAGCCTTGTCTGCACTCCATGGAAGTTCAATGGTCAAGTGTTCACGCCGTCTCTGGTTGTCAGCTCGGATATCAGCATGAAGAGAAATACCTATATAGTAAAAATTTTGGAAAGTTCAAACTTTTTAAATACCTAGTTTTGTACATTTATTCATCAATTTTTCCTTCAAACTTCAATCAATAAACATTAGTAGACATTACAAATTTTACAATCTTTGCCAAAATAAATTTCATTGTGATGACTTCTTTTTTTTTTTAATTATTAACTTAAGATAGCAGAATTTTTTCAATAAACACTACAATAATTTTCAAATAAATTACATTTTATAAAAGATACAATATTTCTGAACAAAAACTTTCAAAACATAATTATAAATGAATTTTAAAACATTAGTGATAGACATAGAATCCAGGAACAAATGTACCAACTAAGAGACTAATCTACTTGTAAAGAAACATAGATTGCAAATAAAATTCTAGCAATGTTTCAAAAGTGACAAAAGGAAGTTACTGAATAGAAACCGTCATGTGAGCAACGTCTTTTGGCAGTGGGGTGATTGATTCAAAAATTGAAAAGGGGAGTGATCAATGATCATGCAACCTCTTCCACTTTTTGTTGGATCACTAAAAAGTATGAATTTCAAAAAACTAGGGTGGGCACAGCCAGACACAAACTAAGCAACACATCTAGTAAAAAATTTACAAAGGAAATTTAATCCCCCACTAGAAACCTAAGAGGGGGGTTAAAAAAAACAAAAAACATTTTTTCTAGACATAATAAAGAGTAAATGTTTCCATTTTCAGCCCTCTAGCTCAATTAGTGTACACTTGACACACAGTCAGCAAGCAAAATACACTTGAAACTGAAGAAAGATATGTTGACAATGATTTCTAAAAAAAAAAAGAATCTCTTGGATTTAGATCTGCAAGGTCAATGTTTAAGAAATGGCTGGGAAACCAATACATTTTCTATTGAGGGCGGATACAGAGGTTCTGTTGCCAACTCGGCCTGGAGTCAGATTATTAACAGAGAAAAAGAAATAGATCAAGTGGTTCCAAGATCAGACAGAGGCTTAGTTGTAATGATGCTTTGGCTGCAAAGCCATGTCTAACCTCAGGGTCATCATCTGATGGAGGCTTTGTTGTCTGCACTCCAGTAGCTGAATGAATGTATTCATCTTAGCTATTTTACAAAACACAAAGATTGTAAAATTTACTAAATAAGTTCATAAATATACATTCTATGTTACCTACAAGCCAGAAGATTATAACAAAGACCTAAAACATATAGACTGATTTAAAATGACAATGAAGACTTCAGATATTGAAAAGATTATTGGTTATAAGCTTAATGCATCTACTTATACCAGTAAATAACACGTTACAATCAACAGATGTTATATATTTGGAGTAAAAATTTCATTGATGGCAGAGAAATGCACACCAATGAATGATTTTTTTCTCTTTTGAGAGACTGAAAAGATTCAATTCCAACATGAATTATTGTTCAAAATGAAGGAAAAAAACTCTGTACAGAAGGAAATAACTCCATCTCTGCATAGTTCTGTACATTTTTAAGATATAAACAGATATTTCCAGCTTTATGTTCTCATTGTAGAATTCCTGATGTAAAACTTTTTCAATCAAATATCTGTACAATTACACCACAAATATTCACTGAATTCCACATTCATAACCAAATATTTTTCTTATGAGAAACAATAACCCAAATACAAAATCTTTTAAATCAAAAATATGTTTTTAGGATTCAACCTTTTAGCTTAAAAGCATTATAACTATGACCAAATGAGATGTAATAAGATACAACAATGTTGTTCGTGGCATTTGTATGAATGGCACACATGCTAAGAAAAATATTGAAAATGCCATTTATGAAAAAGCAAAAAACCTCTTTAGAGAATATCTCAGATTTCTGTTACAAACTTTTACTCAAGTTTTAAATATCTCAAACTCCTCAGGGAATCTATGATTCATTTCTAAGAGTTTGGCACGTTTCTCCTTTTGAAAAACCAGAAAGAATATGAAAGAGTGATTTTTTATCAAAATAAATAAATGAAAAAGAAGACTAAGTGAAAATCATTAGTTATCTGAGATAAAGATAAATCTTTCTTCAAATTCATTTTGCCAAGATACTTTCCTTTTTCAAGGATTACATTATGATAGCACTAGTTAATCCCCGTGAAAAAATTCAGATAGATTTTAATTTCATGAGATGATATTTTAAGGAAAAAAAATTTGAAAATTTGTTTCAGTGGAAGAGTCCATAGTTTGATATTTTTATCAGAAAAATTGTTATCGTTAAATGGAAAAGTCCATTGTAAGAGAAAGAGAAAACAAAATAATTACGCTTAATTTTGTAAGTAGATTAACTTAGTAAAAGTTTGTATCAGACCATCACTTAGAGATCTAATGTGGATTGAACCCATTCTACAAAAGCCAGCAAAATAAGCTTCAGATCATCGCTTTCATAAACGAATCCTCATCCTTGGGGGATGGGGGGTAGGCATGATTTACTGGTCAATCCCAGTGAAAAATTTACAGATAAATCTTGATATTTTTTTTTGAAAAACTGAATTTGATTCATTGGAAGAGTCCATTATTTCAAATGGTGGGTAAGAGATATTTTTACCTGCAAAATTCCTACCTTCAAGTGGGAAAGAAAGTAAATCAAACTTCATTATATAAGTAGATTAAAATGCATTTGTTCAATTTTAACAGTCTAAACCAAAATGCTTACCTGTGCTGGCTGCATCAGATATTATGGCAATCAATTTCCTCCCATCCATAAAACGGTTTCTCTAGAGGAAAAAATGAAAATAGAATTACAATCTATTCACTCTATAATTCAAAATATATTTCATCGCAAATACACTCGTTCTTTCGTCAGCTCCCATGAACCAAGTGAGTCAGAAATATATTCTCTGTACTATCTTCATAGAATATCATCAGAAATAGGAAAATAACTTTTCATTACAATAGATTATACCACAACAGACATCCAAAATCAGATTTTTAAGCTTAAAAAGATCAAAATAACAGATTTGGTTGGTCACTCAATAAAAACCGTTACATGATCAATGTCTCTTGGCAGCAAGCCATGTTGAGGGTGACAATAAAAATTCGGAAAAGAAGGTGATCAATGAATAAGTTTCGTTGGGCACTGATCACTAATAAGTACAAATTTAAAAGAAAACCAACATGAATGCTGCCAGACACAAAATAAGAGACAGATTCTGGATGGACGTACATTGACCCCCCCCCCCATCATTTTGGTACGTACAGTTTATTGTTTGGTTAGAAATGAGAAGAAAAAAAAAAGCAACACAAATCCCAAAATCTGGAGGATAGCAGTTGAATTTTGATTTTTGGCCAATAACTTCTGAACCATCAAAAAATTATATACAAAAATGTTCAACTTGTTATGAGGAATAATTTTCATTGCATGTAAATTATTTTCATCTTAAAAGTTTAAGAGTCTGTCATTTTCCATTCATTGGCAAAAAACTAAAATTAATCAGCCATTTTTGAAGATGTTAGCTGGTGCACAATCAAGATTTTGAAGATTTTTCAGATAGAATGGAGGAACAAATGTCCCAAGTAATTTTCTTAAAATTCTTCCACTAGATAAACTGATATTCCACAGTGAGTTCAGTAAAGCAAAGCAAGAAAATGTTGCTCTTAAAAAAACAGCCAAGTTCCCAAGCAGATAATTCACTTGGATAATTTATTTATCAAAAATCCTCCTCCTTCCCATACAGTAGTTTCTTGTATCATCATCACTCGAATACAGAAAACTTTTTATTAATATCATCATCATTATTATTATTATTATTCAGTAGTCTGTTGTATCTTACTGCAAAGCAAGTCTTTTTCATTACCATCAATTCTTTCTGCATCTTGTGTGAATAATCTCAGTCCATTGGTTATTTCAGCCTTTTTCATTTTTAGCCTAACACCTTATCTCTAAACATCCAACCTTACCAGACAGCAGTGATTAGTTTGTCTATCACTCACCATTCAGTCATCATTCATGTTGAAACTATTTTTTTTTTACAGTTTTTGACTATTTGTAAAACAAAGAATATCATGAAAGTTATCATATAAGTGTGCACAAAAGTTTCCACTGCAAAAAAAGCTTTCAACTGTGTATTCAGTATCTAGTTTGCAAAAAAGAGTGCTGGGAACTCTTGCACATTCCAGGATTAAAAGCAATTTGACCTAGTTTAGATTCAAATATTTTTTTCTGAAAATGACCGTTTTAAATATTTATTATAGTTGGGCAGGATTTTGTGGAAAAACATGTGAATTGTGCATGATGAAACCTTTTTTCTTTAATTTGGCATAGTGTTAGGGCTGGTCATCAGGTTTTCAAAACAGTCGGCAACAAGGTGGCATGGCTTCCACATGGCCAACAAATATCAAATGCAAAATATCTTGGCTTCTACTGATCATTTTCCCACTGTTTTTAAGTGTAAGAATCCATTTCTGAAAGGTATTTTCAAGTTCATTTTGGTCACATCAATGTTAAAATAATTTTAGAAGTAACTGAATTTTGCAGTGGATCAATAAATCCAAAAGTTCTCAATGAATTTCAATGAGATTTTGTGGAAAACAAGGTCACATATAAAAGAGAATGTGATTAAATCTTTGGACAAATTTAGAAATTAGTTTTTTGGATTGAGAGATATTTTTGAGGGTTTTTTTTCTCATTTCAAACAGGCAAATACATTTTTCCCCACTGAGATTCCATTCGCCAAACCAATGCATGTATTAAAGGCACATCGTAGGAACAATTCACAATAAATAGATTTATCTGCATGTCTTGTACTTAATTGATAATTCCATAAGAAAGAAAATCTTATACCAATTATTACCTCATTGACATTTAAGCTTTCCAGCTCTGAACTTGAACCAGAACCTGATCCAGCACGTAGTTCATACTGTGGACATCCAGTCATATGGCGTCTGACTACACGGCCACGCCTTCCAGTCATCTCAGCCACTTTATCTGGTCCTCCAAGCTGGTCAATGATGGCATCCAGAGGACTGAGATTTTAAAAAAAAGGTAAAAATGCAACAATTATACACAGAGGGTCAAATCATTATAACCACCTACCTAGCAAGATGCTCCATGTGTTAGCAAAAAAGCTCTCACCCCATCAGACATGGACTCTACGAGACTAAATGGTTCTGTCTGGGATCTAGTGCAAAGATGTTAACAGCAGGTCCTTCAACTGCTGCAAGTTACAAGGTGGAGGTTCTGCAGAGTGCACTTGTTGTTCCAACAGATCATATAAATGCCATCGTAAAAGACTGTTGACACAAATGGAGTATACCCGGTTTCCAGTGATATTGAGATTAAGTTGTACATGACAGTAGATTCCATGTGAAAAACCCAGTGTTTTTCAGTAAAACAATGCTTTAGCCATCAAGATTGCCACCATCAACTCCTTGTTTTCCCACATAGCGTCACGGTGTCATTGCTTCACCAGAATAATGATGTCCACGTATACTTCTGTCCACCTTATCAAGAGAAAGGGAGACTGAGCAGACCTAGCAACTATCTTCCATTGTCTTCTAAGGTCTGGTTTTGTTGCTTGCACGTCCATTAGTTAGCATGATTACTCTGACAGCCCCATACGCAACAGCAACTGATGCATTTCCTTTACCTAGTTTAGATATATTGCTGATTTGTGTCACAGTACCTCTTGTTGGTTCATAGTTTTAGTTATGGAGTAAGATATCGACTTCATAAACTAAAATAGTCTGTCATTTCAGCAACAATTATTAAAGAAGTGCCAAATGTGACACTATAAAACAGAAAGTATACTAGAGACTCAAATAAAGGACATTTTCATTTTTAAAGAGCAACAATAAGAGGTGGAACATACAAATAAAAACAAGTAGATTGCTTGGTGAAACGATGAGTTCTGCTATTCTTAACTTGGGTTGTTCTAAATCTTGAAACATTAAGAAACAGTAAGTGAAGAAGTAATCAAAAATCAGGTATGCTAACACTGATTCTAGATTTAGATTTGGTGACAATAAAATCTATGATTCTCAGCAACAAATGATAATACCAGTAGATTTAGGGGTTGATATAACTATGGATATTATAGATACAGACATACCTGTTCTTCTTAGCAAAAAAACGATGAACAAAGGTGATACTATTATTGATTTCAAGGCTGACAAAGTTCATATGTTTGGTAAAGAAAATATGTGCCTGTATGGAAGGGCCCAGGAATAGTGATTGGAAAAACATTTTGGTGAAACAAAACCCATTTTTTACCCATTTCACAGGACCTATAACTACCAGACAACATAAAATGATGATAAAATAAAATAAAACCAAAAATAGCAACTGGGTTACCAAATTTCTGCAAAATATCTTTTTAAATAGCATAATCAGGAAGCACCAAATTTGGTATAATCATGTTTGCAGCTCAGGCTGTAAATTTAAGCAAATTTCAACTTGTCATAATTTCTGAACCATTAGTCCAATCTAGCAGAAATTTTGAGGGTTAAATTTTCTCAAAAAATGGTATCACTAACTGAAATTTGATAAAAATCTGAGATGGTGCCCATGGAACCATTTGGAGACTTGATATAGAATGACCCATACATGCTTAGTTTTTCTATATTCTGTTGATAGTTTGTATTCAATGCACTGATTACTTTTCAACTGTCAAATCATTATCCAGTTTTTAATTTTCAATTAGAAGAATGAAAATATTTATTGTATGCCAAATGAGTTGCACATGGAATGACCTTATAACATTTTAGTGGATTATTCTTAAATATATTCATTTAAAATTTTGTGCTCTTTCAGGGCATCACATTTCAACATGGGTATGAAAAAAAATGTTTTTAGATGGAAATAGAAATGTTTGTCCCTACCAGAGAATATTTATACATGTACGTTTATTGGAAAAATAAAAAATATGACCCAATTGTTCCACTAAGGGGCTAATAAATCTTGATTTCTCCAAAAGCAAGAATCAAAGTATAATGTGTCTCTCACCTGTCAGGCAATTCAATTTCCATTGCATATTTCAGCAACATCGACTTAGCCTGATTGCACCAATCATCTTCTCGAGATGGTTCATTCATCTACAGAAGAGAAAGAAATATAGGGAAAAAATTATATTATTCTTATCATTATATTGTAACAAAACACAGTAATCAGCCAAACAGAGGATCTGCAAATACGATTATCAGTATAGATAATAGAATAAGCACAGCTATGCTACTTTTAAATAATTATTTTAGACCTGTTAACGAAAGAACTTCTGTAGGGAGATGAGAGTCAGTCCATGTCAATCATGTTATAAAAACCAATCAGTCACTACATATAAAAATTTACCAGATCATAAATCGTAATCTACTTAATTCATATAAAAACAACAAAATAGAGAAAAAAATTCCATTTCCACATTTTTCTGATTTAATATACTCATGTTGATGTTTATTTTCTTTGCGTTCATTTTTTTTTTTTTTTAAACATGGGAAAAAAGAAGGAAGAAATAACTAACAAGACATTATTGAGTATTTTCATGACCATTTTTACCTTCATCTGAGTAAAAATTGAGATAAAAAGCAACTAAAAAAATTAACATGAAGGTAAAAAAGTCATAAAATTGAAAATGATAATGATCTATAACACTTCATAGATAGCAAAGATGTTGTGACATAAGCATAAATATTTGCCTTCTTTTTGATCCACAAACAATTTCTAGTGAAATTTGAAAGATTTTTTTAAAATATTCTTGAAAATTTTTGTTTTATTCTTTGAGATTTTGTTGATTATAATACAGCCATATGATATGATTAATCTTCTAAAATCAGTGAAGTCGGAGCATCGTTCAATAACTGTCAACTAAAATGGTGAAAACATCCTACTTCTGTAGAACTGGTCATTGCGAGTCAATAAGTCATGTTGCAAGACAAAATTTGATGTTTTCTGCTGAAAGGAATTTTTATGACCCTAGAAGGGACTACTATGTTACCCATGATTTTTTTCAAGTTCAAAATATTTTCTATCTTCCCTTGTGATATGTGTACTTGGTTAGTCGAGTCATTTTTCAGATTGCCCATGCATGTTGGACATATTCTTTGTGGTTAGAAGATAAGAAAGAAGAGAAAGAACTAATGATTATTTTCTTTTGCCTATTTTAATTAATCACTCAAATAGCAACATTCACCTGAGACTGATAAATCATCAGGATTGTTTTTGTTTTGTTTTTATCAGCAAAAAAGTTCATAAGACATTGAGGTCTACAGATATAGCCTACATTTTTTATAGCATTTTTTATATAAGGAGTTTTCCACAAAAAGTACTCATTTTGGAACTGAGTTTCATTAATTTTTTGGGAGCAGTTTTATGTATATTTTTTCTGTTACTGATGTCATTTGGATATTATTATCAATCACTTTTTTGACATTATATTTTACAAGTACTATAACGTAATAATCTTTTCTTTTTTTTTTTTCCTGAAATGGCATGTGTAAATTGTGCAAAATTTTCAATATGCCTATAACTCGGAGGAATGCAGATATAACTCTGAATATTTTCCGTATAAAGGAAATGGTATTGATGATTACTTGAAAAGGTGTGATTCGAAATTAATTTTATTTAGGTTTAACGTAGAGAAAATGAATGTATAAAATGCTCAAATAATGAGAGGAGATGCGCTTAACCACATATTGTCTTCTGGATTTCAAGATACAAAAATGAATGGGAATATTTGAGGAAGAACATATGTTACATAATATGTGCATGTGAGGTACTAAAGACAGAAAAACAGTAACATCAAATACCAAAAACTGCCACCTGAGGCTTAAGGCTCCTAAAAATTAGCACCGGTTGTCCACATGGACACATAGCGTAGTGGTTAGAGAATCAGACAGAATTACTGCAAGTAATCTAATGGTTCTAGGTTCAATCCCAGTGTGAGACAATAAGAATTGGAAATATTACTACTAACTATCGGTTAAATAAAGGATTCGGTTCGTTACTTCCCCACACCTACCAGATAATACCTGATGAAACGGCCGAAATGTTGTATGAAAAACAACCAAGATAAGGATAGTCCGAATAATAATGATACCTCATCTCAAAAGTTCAGAGGAACATGATGAGTCTAATTCTACTTTTTAATCAATTTGTCTAATCTTTCTTTAGACAAAAATTGCAGCACTTTTGGCAGCACTCACTACTTCTGTTATTTTGATATATTTCATTCCTACTCAAGATAAAAAGTTCTAAAACCACCACTCTATATTTCATTGATTGGTCCAGACAGTAAAATAATTCAGTTGATAAAGGAAGGAAACTAGGAGATCAGTTCCTTCATTTTGAAATTTTTACAATGAATATAAAGGGATGGTCGCAATTAATTTAACCATGTTAATCAAAACCATATTGAGCACGGGATACATGTACTTATCATCAGCATTTTAACAAACAGACATTTTGCTTCTAACAACATGGTTTTGAGATTAAAAAACAGGAACATTTCACATGGACCTAACAAAGCATGCATTTAGTCAGGTTTTGTGGTTCTAAATACTAAATTTCTGGAAAATAATTTTATTATTAGAATTTATATGGTAAATGAATAAAAAAAATCTTGTCCAGAATTCATCAAGGAGAATGAAAGGGCAAATTCACATTGCTATATACAACAGACTGAGTTAAGACACCTAAATTCATTAGTTAGTCTCAATGCATATTAACTCATAAATATACTTTGAGACAAATGAATTTAGGTGTAACAAATTATATTATTTTTTCAAGTTGATCTACATGACATTTTTTTCTATATAGAGTTGAAACTTTTGATCACTATTTATTTTTTTGGACTTTGCAGTTATCATAAAAGAATTTTTCTTTCCTCTTTCAGTTTGACGTGCGGCTTTTAATCCTTTACACCCTAGAATCTTCTGGAAATTTGTTCATTCTAAGAAAAAAGTTTTTTAAAGGTTTTACAAGAAAGGGGGTCTATTTAAAATATAGGGCTAAACCTTGAATCTTTAAAAATTAACAAAAAATGTAATTAGTATCCAAAAGATTTTTTACATAAGTACAAATTCGGACAACACAGACTTATAGAAGTTGAATTTTTTTTAAGGGAATGTAAAAATGCACCATGGTTTATGCTAACCAAATATTATGGGGACCCTAATTTGTCTAAATCCTGAAGCAACTTAAGTTACACATGCACAAAACCTTTACAAACTCTTGATCATGGAATCAAAGGCAATACATTTTTGCAACTTTTGTGAGCTTCAGACAAGCACATCATTAGTAGATTTATGAAGGAAAATTCAATGTAAACCAGTGATGGGGGGGGGTGTACATCCCACAAGGGGTCAATTTGTACATATTTGTACAGTTTGAAATTTTAGTGTAAAGAGCAAAATGTACTCCCTGGCTTAAAACTGAGTCATGTTGAGGCTTGACTGATTAATTCCCATTTACTGTAGATTCCATAGTAACTAACACTTGAATCATTACCTTAAAAGCAATGATTGCTGTTACCAAATTTCATATAATAAGGAAATTACAAAAATTTTAAAAAGGGCTCTAAAGATTCTTTCATTATAGTAAGAGAGAATCAATCAAAGTGTAAAAGCACAACATCTGGATAAGCCAAAGCTTATTTATGCAAAAAGTATGTGGTTCTTTTTGCTATATGATGTATAATTAAATTCTTTTTCTAATAGTAAGGGGGCAATCCAAATCTTTTGAGACATCCACATGAGGCATTAAGCAAAAAAGTTCAAGAACCACTGATCTAAATAGATTGAATACAAGATGTTTATATGAAGAGTAACATTGTTTTCATTTCAATGCTGGAAAATGTTATGTCAATGCAAATTTATACCATGTTTTAAACTTACAGTAGTTGCAATGCAACAACTAATTAAGAACAGGCACTGAAGAGTATCTCAAAAGATGGAAATTTCATAGAAATCATTGCATGAGAGATTCAAATATTTTAGTAAACAAAACTTTGATTGTTAAATAGAATTCCAACACAAAAATGTTATAGCTAAAATTAACATGATGAAAAAATAGAGGGAAAAAAACTTTGTCAACAATGCATAGCAATCATGGTACTGAGTCGTTAGCTAATCCTAGCTAACCTGAAGTCAATTGGTATAGCAGCTACCCACTTTAGAGGAGCTAGAGAATTGAAAGACGTTAATAAAGGAGTGAAGACCAGAGAACTTTTGACAACATCTTATGAATATTTACTTCTTTTCATCAGTTAAAATATAGAATATAAAGAAACATTAATAATGCAGAAAATCTATTCTATAATGAATTCAACATTCAATTATAAAATCAGCCACTCAGTCACTCAAGACTGTAATTTTGAACAAACTATCCCGCTGCTAAGTGTGTTCATTTTGCTTTTTAACAAGCCCAGATTTATGGATGAGTAATATACACAGTAGACTTGATTTAATGCCCAACTACTTATAATGCCCTCTGAGCATCAAGCCCAATTTTCAAAATATTAAATTTGACACTCAAAATAAAAGCTAAACACAAAATGAAAAATAGTAAGACTAGCCTGAAAAAGGCCAGAAATTAGCAAAAGAAATGTCGCTAAAAATTCGAAGTACCATTTTTCTTTTCGGCTTTTGATTGACATTCACAACATATGTGTATAAATTTAGTTAATAATACAACAGCCAGCATTCTTCATGCAACAAAGTGCAAAACTTGTGCCAATAGAAACAGTTGCTCTTGACGGGGTTCTGAATTTGATTACTTGTGGCTGCAGAACAAGTTGTCTGAAGCCCTGTGATTGACAAAAAATATGATTAATTACCCAAGTGTAGTCTTTGCAATGGCCATATATGACAGATTATTCACTTGATTGTTACTGATTAAGATGGTTAGAATTATTGGCTTTTCTCAAATCATACCTGTGGAACGCTTCCTAAACCCTAATCTAATGCATTGAATCAAATCACCTATTTTCTCAACTGTATATGATATCATCATACTGTCTTTTCCTGACTGAAAAATATGGTTACTCCCAGGAGCTGTTTAGTCTTGGTCTAATCCTGAATATGGCCCCAATATTGCTTACTGAAACCTTGAAATTGCTTACTGAAACATTGAAACCTAGAAAATAACTCAAAAATCAACTGTTCTGGTTACAAAGGTATGGCTTTCTTGGCTATTTTACTCAGGAATGGGAGCCATGTTGAATTTGCAACCCTACCCTGCAAAAATATCACATCAGGATAGCTTTCTATCAATTTTCAAACCTCTAAAACAAAGAAATATAACCCCGAAGCATGATGGACTGGTGGCAATTTTATGACTATTTCCATATTCTATCTAATTACAGCAATCATCTGGGTTTCTTGGGAAACTCCATTACGATTGCGGGCAATTTTTAGCATAGTGTTTCCGGTGTCATATTACAATTATCCTGCAAAGATCACCTTGTTAGAAGTAATTCCAATGTTCGGACCTAATGCTCCAGGACTAAATCTTTAGTGCACACTGCCGTCATCAAATCTCAGTTTGGTTCATAAGTATTTTGGGAATCACCATTTGGATTTTAGGGGATTTTCAGTATGTTATTTTATTCATCATCAATTATCATTGAGAAAAAAATCAGCTTGTTAGAATTGATATCAATGTTTGAACGTAATGCTCAGGAACTATCTATAATAACCATGTTTCTGAATTCTCCGGGTCAGAATTGTATGGAAAAATGTGTTCATTTGTCTCTTGATATTTTTTACTTAAAAAATTGGGCAATTTTCTATTTTGAGATGCCTAAGTTCAGGTTTGCACAAAGAGTAATATTGGGTTGATTTGGACCCTATTGGAAATTATTTTAGCCAGTTAACAGGTAGAATCATAAAAAAGATACTTCAAGGGTTAAGAAAAAAACAGTCAATATTTAATTTACATATAAAGAGACCTCAACATCTTTCGGCTTTTTCATTCCTTTTGTCCTGGAATAGTGTCAAGATGTGTTTGAATTTAAATATTAATAAATATACTTCTAAATTCTTCAGGTCAAGAATGTAAGGAAAAATGTGTTCATTTGTCTCTGTATGTAGATAATTGATCCTGCTCTAGAGAAAGGTCTCACCTTATCAGCACTATTACCTTGATGTTCTTTAGTCTATATATATGCAGAATTTTCAAAAACATGACTGACTGAATAACAGAATTTTGGATACAAGATATGTACTAGAGCCTGGACTAATATACAAAAAGTATTTTTCTACATATTTAATGGATAGGTAGGATACATTTAGAAAAGAAACCATGGAAAATTATGTCTTTTTAATATTCAGTGCATACAGATACATTAAATTTGAACTTGTACAGCAGTCAGAATCAGTTTTTTGACTGTGACCAAATAGAACAAAAATAAAATTTTACATAATTTCCATTAAGCCTAGAAATACAAAATTTACCATATATCTAGGATAAATATGGACACACCATTTCAGAAAGTAAGAATAAGATGGTATTTTGAATAAGCTCACACAAAATGATTTAAAATACAAAACACATATTCTCAAGTTAGCTAACCATTTTTATCTGAGAGCCTTTTAGCACTTATTTTTCATTTACAACTACGTCAGAATGTTCACCATAAAAAAACAAATGCACAAGACACTTTCTCACTCACTTAGCATGGTCTGGCATGAAGTGTGGTCCATCCATTTTCTACATAAGTAATATATGCAGTGAAGCAATATTCTATACGTGTATATATCAATCATTCTTTTCTCTATTAGCATGCTTTAATCACGTCTGTTCATCATTATGTTTACTATTGATCATTTTAGGCATTATCGAAGTTCTGTGACATGCACGTTCCTTTTGGTTCTCAATTACATCATTTTCTTCATAATTAAATGATTATATCTTTATAGAAAATATCTGTCTTGCATGTATTCTACTGTAATATTTGACTACGGCTATATCCGAACACTACTCAAAAAATACGTAGATATCAATTCAATGGTGACCCAAACTACACAATTTCTACTAACGAATATATCTCAGAGAATTCATATTCCAAGATCAAACAAAAACCTTTAGGGACTCCTTGATAAATATAATAAGTGAAAAAATATTTTTTGAAGTATATAATTACAAGAATTTTAGTCTTACTTTCAAAAGAAGATGTATTTTTTCAACAAAATTCCAAACTGGAAAAGTTTAAATTGCTGTAGTCATAATTTCACATGTTTCATTCAATTTCAAATAGAACATTTTCAATTTGCATGACAAAGGTGTGCATACATGATCAACTTTATACAATGTCACAATTGGAAAAAACAAAACATATCAGCTGTTAAGATCATAAAAATAGGAACTTACTCCGCATTCGATGTTGGTTGGGAAGTATACTCTAATGAAACGGGTAAGAATTTCTCGGCAAAGGGAAACAAAACCAGTTGAAACACCTTTGTTCCTTCCCATTTCGCTTTCTAACGAGGCCTAAAATGAAACAGAAGTAAATGAAAATCAAACAAAAAAGAAGCATAAAAGAAAATTCAACTGAAGCCGTATATACTCCAATTTCATACCTGACTTGAAAGAAATATTCTCAAATACTTCATTAAAAGAAGATGTGGAGTCAAAGCAAAATAATTCACTCTTCATCTACGAACTCAAAATGAATAATTTTCTCTTTTCCTCAGCAGCACTGTATGAATTAAAACTAAAGGTTAATTTTCTTGAAAACTCACTGAATTATTAGCAAGTTTGTTTTGATCCTTACTTGACTAAAAAGGAAATGATACTACACCCTGACAGAATTCTCTTCTTATACCCTCATATAGGATGTCGTGGGGTTAGGTATACAGGGCGAATTTTTAGTTAGGCTTATTGAAACTTTGCTCTGCTTATGACATGCTGGGATTCCCTAATGTTAACCCATCTAGGTAATGACCAGGCTCAACTTTAATGATCTTGCAGAAACACGAGTATCCAATATGATGTGTCCATAACCCCTTAATCTGAGGATGAGGTTACTTGATCCTAGTTTTTTTGCAGAATGCTCAGAGGCGCTGAGTACCATTTTCAAAGACTTTGGTATGACCTACAAAACCGGAAACGAGCACTCCACCACTAGATCATCCAAAACTTTGAAGATGACCCTAAAAAATTATGCGAACTTGTGAGAAAAGCAAAAATTAACTGATTCAAATTTTCCATGCAGTGGAAACTTATCAGATTTGATGAGGAAACATCAAATGAATGCAGAAGAAGAAATCAATATTTACCTCTCCAGTAGTCTGTAATCCTATCACAACACAATGTCCTTGATCTAGTGCTTCCTTTGCTAATTGCACAATTGTTGGAACTTTCATCCCCATACTGAAAGAAAAAAAAAAAATATCAACATTATTTCAAATGACTAAGTTACTTAACTCAACAGAAGTCTCAATAGGATTTTGAAAAAGATAAAAAGATAAGGTCATGTAAAAATGTACAACATTTTCATCATTCAAATTGGAAGTGATCAAACTTAGATTATCATTAGTTCTGTCATTTGTTAAAAAAAATGTACTGCAAATGAAGTGCACTATTGAGTGATACAAAAGTTGATTAGTAAGATATGTAATATTTTGATATCAACTTTCATCTATATTCAATAGACTAAATATCTGCCCTAAAAGGGCTTGAAAAAAAGTGGATGCTGATGTAAAAAAAAGACATTTGGCTACTGTAAAAAGAGGGAAAAGCTAATGTAAAAAGAGGGAAAGGCTACTGTAAAAAGAGGGAAAAGCTAATGTAAAAAGAGGGAAAGGCTACTGTAAAAAAAGAGGGAAAGGCTAATGTAAAAAGGAGGGACCAATGTGAAAAGGGAGGGGGTAATATTAAAAAAGGAGTCATGGGGGCTGAAATTCAAAAAATGGTTATAATATTAGAAAAAAAGTCAAGCTAATCTCTTAAAAGATGCAGGTGGGGCTTATGTGAAAAAAAGAAAGAAAATTTTAAAGGAAAAGTATAATGCTGAAAATGGGGGCATAATGTTATGGAAAGAGGGACTATTGTCAAAAAAGGGGTAATGTTTGAAAAAGGTAGCTATTGTTAAAAAACTGGGCAAATAATTAAAAAGAGAGGGGGGATTAAGAGGACTGATGTTAAAAAGGGAGAAGAGTTCATTCAATGGAAGAAAAAAAAAAAACATGAAAAGAAATTACCTGAGCAATTTTACCCCGAAGGTTGAAAAAAAAAAAGTTCCCTCTTTATTCTGATCTCTAAAAAGGACGTATATAAGTACCCTCATGATTTTGATATCTAAAGTTTTACCCCTCAATTTTAATTCCAAGGGAAAAAAGGAAGAAAAAAAGTTTCCACTAGATTTTAGCTTCTAAAAATGATTGCGACACGTTTATTTTTTCTGAAAAAAAAAAAAAAAAAAAAGAAAAAAAAAGAAAAAATACCCCCAATTTTGAAACTTAGAAGCAAAAGAAAATCAGAATTCTCTTCAATTTCACCAACTAGTAGAAAAACAATTACTCCTCAATTTTCATTTAATTCTATTCAATGAAGTATCACGATTAATTTTTATAACTACTTTTTACCTTTGGCTTAATTTCTTAATTGCTGGTTCAAAAGTGAAAAAGTGATTTAAAAAAAGCAAGCTGAAGGTAAAAAATAGTCATAAAAAATAATAGTAATGATTTACAAAACTTAATAAAAAAAAAATTGAATGAAAATTATCTTTATTTAACACCCAGTTATGTCACTCAGACCCCAAACTCTTTCATAATGAATTATTTTCATGTATGTCTGGCCTGGAAAATTTTTTTGCAAATTAAAAAAATCCAATGAGAGTAACTTTTCTTCTTAATCATTTGTCCTCCCTCTTGTATTAGAACTCTTTTCTCAGATAACAATACTATCAGTTTCTATGAAATTGGAAACTGGAAAACTACTCTAAAAACAGTGACGGCTGGTCTTCAAGGTAATAGAATAGATTTTTCTCTCTCTAGATATGATTACACTCACTCACAACATACAAAAATCAGGTATAAGTCATCACTTACCAGAGTTGTTTGAAGAAACGCTGATGCGAAGACCAGTACTGAGTCCAAATTCTGTTATTTCCACAATTGGTTCGGTGAAGAGCTGTGATCAAAGCCTTTCGTAATTCATTCCTAAAATATTCAAAATTAGAAGATACTCATAGCAGAGATTTCACAAGATCATTGTACAAAAGGATATGGAAAGTTAGATAAATATTAACATAGATTTGTCAAAGTTCAAACTATGGGGCAATTCAAAAATAATCTATTCAAGAACATATAGCACATGCACTATGACTTACTTCAAGAAAAAAAATCATTACTTTTTGGCAACCTCAAGCCTTTACACATGATGCAAAAAATAAAATTCAATTCCATTTGTGGTATGAGTTTGTTCTTTCAAATTGACAACTAAATAATTGACACTAAACATCCAACATATTTTCCTCAAGGAATTTTCACTGTAGATCCATAATGACTCGGCTTGATGTGACGTAGAAACGATTATACTGCACTTTGAGCATGGACCCTGATTTTCAAAACATCAAATTTTGCTTTCAAAACAAAAGCTAAATACTAAAATAGAAAGACCCCTAAGAAATGTTATGCACTGGACCCATCAATGTAAAAATTCTGCCATTAGACAAGAGGGGAAAAGGAGCAATGAGCTTTCTTTGACTACTGAAATGTTTAATTCATTTCCTTAGAGGGGAGCCAAATCCTTTGGGGATGAGGAGGCCTAAGCATTGTTACCAACTCAAAGATATTTTTTGCTCCAAATCAACCTTGAAATGACAAAAACAACAAAATGCATAAAAAACATTGTTAAGCATTCTATGACCATTTAAATAGCAAAAAAATTGCTGGAAATTAGCAACAAAAATTGCAAGAAAGTAACGCTGAAAGAATTTGAATAAATTATACTCGACTCTTTTTTTTTTCTCCCTTCCTCCTCCCTCATTTGTGTACGCCATGTGTATCTATGTTTTCTCAAAATGTAACCTAGCAATGAAGTGGCACAATTTTTAGGAAATTTCATATTCATATCTGTCTCCCCATCAGACTAGCCTCTCCCACGATTTTCTCCACATTTCTGCACAAATTATGAAGAAATTGAGGCAGAATCTGGACCCTGCATTTCCCAGTTGGCTTCAGAGTACATATTTACAGTAAATGATACTAATAGATTATTTTATGTAACTTTACACCTATTTTCACACATTGTTGGGAAATTTCGGTAAAGGTTGGCTCTTGATCCGTAAGCTAAATATCAAAGGGAGGTAACTGATTACACTGACATGCTACTAATGTGTTACAGAATGAACAAAAGCAGAAAACATGTACATCTAGAACTGTATTTTATCGAATTTAATTATAAAGGATATAATTTAAGGTTAGTATTGTTTTAAGGTTGGGGATGGATGTAATAACAGACACTTTTTTTTTTCATAATTATAAAACTCGATAAGTGATGTGTCCTAGTTGACAAAAAAAAAAAAAATGATTCAATGATTTTTTACTTTCAGTTGCCAGAGTATATTCATTGTAGTTTTATAATTATAAAAAAAAAAACGTTTGTTGTTACTTGCAACCCCCAAAACTAACTCTAAATCATATCCTTTATAATTAGATTTAGTTTTAACTGTATAAGTTTTCTTTCATTTATTCCGTAGTATGTTAGTATAAGTCATTGTGAGCCGTTCTCTCCTTTCAATATCTAGTTTACAAACCAAGAGCAAACCTTTACTGAGCATTTGCCATGCAGCAATGAGGAGAACTTGAATCAAGGTTTGTACAAGAGGAATATTCATAACACAACATGGACTCACTTATAATGCAGTAGAAAATTATGGACCTTAACTTGAACATTATAATGGGTCTACAGAGTATATTCAAACTTAATGTCTACATGTGTACTAAGCAATAGGCTATAGTTTTGCAGTTAAGAAGCTGAGATTTGGCATGGGGTTCATCTTTTTAACACAAATGTCTAAGGCTATGTGACTGCATATGCAAATGGATCAAAATGTTTCCAAATTTTTGTTTATTTCACTAAACATAATGGGAAGAAAACTTTTACAAATTTTAACAATTTTTGTAGAGGGAAACAACTAATCTATTTTATATTCATTTTAATATTTTTAGCTTGCATCTTTATGTACGTCCATCTGTATGTGCTTGTGTTCATTTCTATTTCCTATCTATTTTTTTTTCTAGAATATCAGTTTAGAATGTTTTTTCAAGATTTTCGGCTGGGTTTTTGACGATTTTCCAAACCCTCAACTTTTATTAATTATCCAAAATATTAAAATATACCAAATCCCTGATGTGGCATTCGCTTGCTGTTTTGCTATTAATTTCATTACTTTGAATAACTCACTAGTGAAAGGAAAACAAAGAGTAAGACCATCAAAAAAACTTTGATAGTTAGCAAACTAGGAATATTATACATCCCGTGGGTACTTCATTTTAGATTTCAGAAGCACATGGATGTATTGGCTGTTAAGACACAAGATTTTTGGATATATATCAGTTTTATAATGTGATATGATTTGTAAACCTCGGAGCACTTTATAAAAAGGCAGAAGAAATCCCCAAATATCTATTTTTCCAAAAAAATTCTCAAACACTTTATCTAAAATTAAGGCAAAAAAATATCCAAAAACTAGTGTTCCAAGGGAAATTATGAATGATCATAACACACATGGTCATTCATATAACTAATTTAGCATAAACTTATATTGTAAATTTTAACCTCCACAGAAAATTGGAGGGGGAATAGAAAAAAAAATTCACTATTCATTGAGGAAATTGTGTGTGTGTGTGTGTGTGTGTACAGAATTTGAAGTTTCAACTCTGAATTGTTCAATCAGATAAATACATGCATCAGAAGATATGAATAACTTCAATCATTAAAAGACTTTAAACCAGTTTGTGAGTAGAGGTGATTGATGTGTCCCATTAAAGTGCCCATCAGGAAATCTGTCCACCAAGCAATGGGACCCCTAAAAACTGCCCATCAAAATATAATTTTCCCATCATTCTCTAATTTTATGTTTATTTTTAATTAATAAATATTTGTTTTGAGTTTATTTTCACACGCTGACAGTCTCAGGGTTTTTTTTCACACACTAATTTATTCAAGGTGGAAAAAAATGCCCATTTTATAAGGTTTAGAATTCCAAACAGGTCCACTGTGGCTGAGTGTGAAATAGGAATAAGCCAGGCAAAACAATAAGAAAAAAATTTTTCAACTTTATTCAAAGTAATAATACAATGTTTTTCTTTTTGGTTCATTTTCTCCTTCAATTACCACCAAATGAAAATAGTTGTTTTAACTTAAGAAAAGGAAAAAAAAATCAAAGAGAAAACAAATCTGTACATCACTATTAAATTTTTCTAGTTTTTGCTAGAAAATAAAAAGCTCAAATTTTTTTGTAAAACAATTTCATAAATTAAAAATGGAAAGAGATAAGACATTATATTATTATAGCTTTGGATGAAAATTTTTCTAAATTGTTTTGCCTTATTTCTTTTCATTTCACACTCAGAATTCCAATCAAGACTACCATGGTTAACTTGTGCCAAAAGTTTTTAATAAAACCTTATAAGATGGGCACATTTCCTTCCTTGATAAATTCAAGATGGCCAAGGTATGTGAAAAAAAAAAAAAAAAAATTTTCATTAATTAAAAATGAAAAGAAATGAGAAAACTCATGAAAGATAGTCAGACATACGTTATGTTTATAATGGCACTTTTCCGTCCTTGATAAATTCAAGATGGCCAGTAAGTGAAAAACACCCTCAAAAACAAATTTTGATAATCAAAATTGAAAAGAAATAAGAGAAAAACATTGTACTATGATTACTTTGGATAAGTTATTTTTTTAAATTCTTTTGTCAAGCTTATTACTTTTTATTTCACACAGAATTCCAACCAGGATAATCATTAAGTTCTATCAATGTGATATATATGATGTCCATGGGTTATTGGGATCAATACTAAAAAGAGATACTTGAAAAATCCCAAGGAAAATACTTTTGTTGAGAAATTCACAAGATTTTACAAGTACGTAAGTACTACACGGAGCGTTATATGAATTATGAAAGCCTGACTTTGTTGGTTATCGAATGTATACTTTTATTTGGAAGTAGAGGAACGAAAACAAACATCTCAGAAATATTAATGAGAAAGGTTAAGGGAGACTAGATGACAGAAATAAGAAGATATTTCTAACAGAAATTACACTTGAGAACATGAAACAAAACTTAAGGATCATTGTCAGTATGAAACCTTTATCAGAATAAAAGGATTGTTGTTGTCAGAGATTTCAAAGTGATGGGAGAAAAATGGAAATCTCTTTTGGTAAACAAGATGTCAAAAAAGTGTTAGTAAAAACAGATCTCTTATGAGAAACATTAGCAGAGAAAGGTTAAGGAAAGGCTACATAGCAGAAATGGGGATATATTCTGAACTAAAATTAAATATATCCTCATACCATCAGACCCACTCTCATATGGAGGCAATAGTCATATAAGCAGCGAGTTTTGGACTTTGAGGTCAGTGAGCACAGAAATTTCAGACCAGTCAGAACCTACAAGACACTTGTTCTCCAATTGACCACCCCTTGATGATTGCAGCTTTGGCTGAAGTTCGACAGTACTTGTCATCGACTCCGAATTACCAAACTTGTAAAGAAGCATTCTTGCGAGCCACTCACTGCAACACAATCTTTGTTCCATATGAGAGGACCACCCAAGTAAATATCACGTTACCTCAATCAAAAGGGAAGTATTTTCAAAGATAAGTTACTTCTCTTGCTTTTTGTTGGGCACTAAATATCCAAATTTAAGAAAAAAAAATAAATAAATAAAAACAAGGGTGGGCACAAACTAAGGGACCAATTTAACAGAAACCTACATTAAAAATTGGAGCCCCACAAAAACATGATTTTGGAGGGGAAAAGAAAAAAAAAGAGAAACATTTTCCCTCTTCATTGAGGGGAGTGTTTCAACTATGAATGGTCAGGCCTGGGCAAAGTTCAGATACATAGATACAAACAAATTTTAGAACACATGAATAACTCAAACCAAAGCCACAATCCCTAAACCATAGTTGTGGGTAGCAGTGATTAGTATTTGTTCCCGGAAATTATCTAAAAATACCCTACATATTATTAAGACTTCACTCTCTGCATGCTACAACGAAATATAAAGAATAATACCAAAAATTTAAGGATTAAAGTGAAGATATAAAATTTATTTTGTCAATTCTGATGTTTTGAATGATTGTGATCTTCGTTTCATCAGAATTTTTTCAATTTTTGAGAAATATTAAGTTTTAAAATTATGTCTAGATACAATGATAAGAAAAAACAAAAAAAATAGTGTAAGCCAAACCTCTTTAAAAATGGCAGAAAGTAAGTGCCCACCTTAGCCTTATAGTTAGATTGTAAATAAAAGAAACCCACTTCATAAAGCAGAAAGCATGAATATCAATGAAATTTGTAGAAAGGTAAGCCATCCTGTAAGAGGTAATAGAATTTCGCAGGTGGCTCAAGGAATTTGTTTTTGATTGTTTGAGATATTTTTGCATATTTTTCATGATAAATTTCTGTATGCAGTCATGTCTGTCAACATAATATCACTCACAGAAAGTTCTCAATAAACTTTGTAGATAAGAAGAGTGATTAAATTTGGGGGTTGACCCAGGAATTAGTTGATATAGAGTATACTGCTGTAGGAAAACATCTATAACTCATGGAGTATATCTGTAATAAAGCCTTTGTACGCCATCTTGAAAATTATACCTTTTAAATAGTCAGATTGTGATAAACTTTTAATATATCATTGACCACACCTGATACTACAAAAAAATGTTGAGAAACATTTTGCAGTGATTTTTCATAAAGCTAACTAATTTGGTAGTCAATTTAGATGCTATCTTGAAAATTATACCTTTTCAATCATCAGACTGTGGCATAATTTTGACATCTTATCAGGCAAACTTGATACAGCAAAAAGCTTGTCAAAGGTAAATAACAAATGAGTAATGAGCATTATAAGGATTTGGCAGTCATCATGGACAGCATTTTGAAAATTATACTCACTGGGCCATAGAAAAAATTAGCAACATATTTTGGGGGGAAAATACTTACATTTATAAAAACTCAACTCAACACTTTTAACAAGAAGTTCCAATGGAACCCCAGTAGGGCTACATTCCTGCCCGCACTATACATAGTATATTTTTCGATAACATCTTGGAACATCTACAAATTTTTGATATTTTTGTCTCAGTAATTTTTTTGGAAAAATTTCTGGAAAAAGTAAATACTTTTTGTTTTTTTTCTGCCTGCTTTTTGGATCCATACAAACATTTTTTAAAGTTGGTTACACCACTCACTTTGTTTTGACTTCGTCATCCTTTCGTTGTGATTTTTTTTTATTCATAACACAGGGAAAAGCACAGTGCAGCTTCTTTGTGAATTTGGTATGGAGCTCGTGATTTATTTGTACACAATGTAATCCTTCAAATAGGTCAGAGCTTAGTAAATTTGCTGTGGGCACGCAGGGGTAATATCTTCATTTCCACTGCCATATGACATATAGTGTATGTCCTCATCATGCTCCTCAACACAATTTTTTAGCAGAGATGAAAATATATCCAGTACAGGCACAAGTTTGGGATAGGCATCCAATGTTTCACAACAGTATGGTGCAATCAGATGTAAAAAGTATGTTGCTATCTTGATGGAGACACACTATAACCTCACCATTTTCCTCAAGCTCAAGGACATAATTGGACACTGACCGTGGCAACACAATAAAATCAGCAGGAATGCACTCATATTCACAGAGCTCAATTTTGTAGGAACTTCACCTAAGCTGGTTTCCTGTGAACTTTTTGATGTAACATCAGTCATCAATCATTGATACGATGTACCAAGGGCATTGTCTTTCTCAGAGAAAAAGTGTACAAGATCACCAACTGATAATGCTGAAAGGGGGTGGGGTCCTTTCATGTTGGATTTAGACAATGCACTGTTGATGTGATTAGTGTTTCTACAATCATGCTTCTGTGTGATAATCTCTACACACTATGGGTAGTTTGTTCATGCATGAATTGGTTGTACTGTGTAAACAAGATGAGCCACAGCAATGGCCAATCAAAGTGTTATAACAGGACAAACACTTGGCCACTGACATTGCAGTTCCTCTTTGAGCTCAACAGGATTTTTTTCCAAAGATTTTCAACTCAGCCAATCTCTATGTTACTGCAGAAGCATTTCAAGGGTTTGTCATCACACATTGCTATAAATCTAGGAAGAGGATCTACACACATAACAGTATGCGGGCAATCAAGATGGTGTTGCATCATACAACACACAGCAGTATATCACGTAAGGTGTAACATTTTCTATTTGTTATAATACACGCAGACATATTCCACATATCAGCCAACATCTTCAAACACTGTGATCCATTGACCTTAGTCACCAAAGAGGAATGATTCAAGTACTCTACAGGGATCTCAAGATCCTCTGGCTTTTTGAGAACTCCTGACACCAACTCGTCATATTTTTGCTGTAGTATGATTAACTACTCTCTAGAATATAGTGGGAGATGACCTTTCTTTTGTTGCAGAGGGCTTATGTTGATTGCTGATTTGAAATTCCCAACAGCACCATCATAGTGCATGGTAGAAATGTTCATTTTCTCAACAATCACAGTTTTTGAACATATGCCATGCATGTTACAGTGTTCAATTCATGGTTTGACTGTCACTGTAGGTAGACACTCTGGTAATGCTATATCGATCTATGATCCAGGCCAAACAGGAGTGGAAAGTGCCTCCAAAACAAAAGTTCCAGTTAGTCAAACGTTACTGTCAGCTCTGTATTAATGAGGTATTGTAGTGTATGACATAGATGTCGCCAACCATGATTTCATATCATACTGGGCAGATGCTTACATCATTGGCCGACATAAATGGGATTCCTGCAAGGAATTCATAAACACCTCCTTGGGCAATGAAAAACTGACTCATCAAAAAAGCCAGCTATAGGCTTGCATCCAGGTGAGTCGCTCTGACTTCATTAAGATAGAAAGGCATCAACTCCAAAACACTTGATTAAAACCTAACCCCTCTTTTCTTTACTTTGAAATGCCAAATAAGTCTTGTCTTTCCATGAGAATCATTTAGCTTAACTTACATATTTCCAATATCCAAAAAACATGAAGGTTAAAAATAAAGACAAATTAGCCACAAATCCAAATCCTGACCAAAATTAGTACAAAGTCTCTCAAATTATTTTCAAAGTTTTGGGAGTGACAAAGTCCTTTCTGATAAATATTTCTGATCCATCTTGAACAAATCAATCAAGTAAGTGAACAATTCTATGAAATTAACTCATAAAAACAGTATTTTTGTCCCTTAAAACTGGAAATACTTGTTAGAGACTCCCACTGTAATAAACTGATCAAAACACTTGCAACACAAATCCATTATATGAACAGTAGTGCTCCATTATCAACTGTTATCTTCACCTTAAAGTAGAGAAATAGAGTCAAAATTGGGCCGGAAAAAGGTAGATGCCAGTCTATTGCACCCAACACAATCCACACAGGACCACCAAAACAAACAACAAAACAACAAGATTGCTTTTCAAGAAAATATGACCCTTCGTAATGTCACCATAGAATGAGACAACTCTCTTAGATATGAAAGATACCATTTAAAGAATTCTTGGCCACTCAATTGGTTTCCCAAAACATCAATAGATGCTCTTCTCAGCCAGAAATAAAAACAAAATCCACAAGACTCTTTTCTTTGCAAGACAAGTTTTAAAAGCCTTTTTTGACACTTCTTTTTTCTCTAACTGTCTTTAAACAACTATTTCTTTCCTTCCATTATGTCAAAAATCTTTCTATACAGAAGACTTCTTTCTTTATTTTCATTCACTTTTTCTTTCAGTACACAACGTGGTGATTCAGGCGATGCAGGACTCACTTCAGCAATACATCCAGTTTCTTATACTGGTAGCAAGACCAAGTCTCTTTTGAATAGCAATCTAAGTAACAAGCTATGACCAACCAGATTGCATCTGTGGCAGCGTTTCATGTAACAGTGGATATATCTAAAGAAGCAATCACGTGTCAAATGACCCACACGGTGACACTAAGAACAGCAACCAGAGTGGTCATCTCTGTCCATCTTTCATGCTACCAATTACATAACTTTTACATTTAATTAGATTTCTGTACCAGTTACATTTTGAATTAAATCTTGCAGGTTCCACAAACTTGTACTTTCCATAATCCCTGCTTATTTTCAGGGAAAAATTCTTGCCATGCCAGGTTTCACTCATTCAACATCTTCCCTTTACCACATGTTTTTTGCCGTTTTTGTAGTTAATTTCATCTCTGTCCAATCTTCTAAATTTTTTTGTTTCGTTCAATTCCTCCTCTAATTTTTTACTCCCAAGTTCACTTTCAAAGAAGTTAGTTCATTTTTTGATTTGGTATGCTCTTGACTTACCTATTTGACAGCTTCTAAATTCTGTACCATCATTGCATCACTAAATCTCGTTTATAACCAATATCCTTCGGCTTCTTCCTTGCTTTCAGAAGAACATTCTTCTGTTTCTGTTCTTTTTTTATGTTCTCCAAAAACTCTCAAATATTCACTTTTCAAAGTCTGTATACAGGCTTCTAATTCCTTCATCTGACATTGCTCTTAAGGGGCTTCAGAAATGCACAACTCTTTACCACTATTTATGTAATCCATTGAAGCTTTCTCAACTTTGCCAAAGTACCCAAGCAATGCACTTTTATCTGGCAAGAGCATTTCTTTTTCAAGCTGTAAAATGTCTCTGGTTTCCCCACCAGATGTTGTCAGATCACTTCACATTGAGTTTTGTATAACTACTATGAGAACAGAGTAAACATTTATTTGATAGTTCCATAGAATAGCAGACACACGCCAATCAATAAGATTTTTGACTCCTTGAATATGTTTACAATTCGGACCTTGTATGATATTTTTAATCTCAGCAGTCTTAATGCACGCACAGTAAGGAATACAAAGATTACCAATATTCAGTAAAATAGACAAGAAAGAAAGGCTGTTGTTTTTGTTACTAGAACAAAGCTTTTGAAGAAAGAATCGTTTGATAAAAATTAAGTCACTTGAGTAGATATGGTATAATTCAATGTGCGAGTCTTTGCATGTGTGAATGAATCTGTGATATTTGTAAGTTTATGAGTACGTAGGCTGACTAGAAAGTCCTTGTACTTGTCTTGATATAGTTATATCCCAATTGTATCTCCATATATGTAAGAGTTGATGTGTCTGCCAATGAAGAATTATTCAGCTGAAGCCAACAGTTCTTAATTCTTTGAAACTCATTGTCTAGAGTTCGTTAGGGTACATTAATCATCTGACCATATCATACACAATGATCTTCAAAATCAGTTCCCTCTGCCTTGACAGCAAGGTATCAACTAATGTTGATGGCTGTCTTGTAGTTTCTTGAGAAACTACAGGGGTTCTAAACTCTACACCAGCTTTGACTTGTCTGACTAGGTCATTTATTAAAAACATACCTGCACATATAAATATATAGAAACTTGGAGGGGGGGGGTCATTCTGAATCCTCCCGGGGGGCCCCAATTGCCCCCCCAGACTCGATTGTAGCATAAAAAAGTATTTTGAAAAGTATTTCACCTACTGCAATTTCTACAATACATTATTATACAAACACCAGAGTCTGTGCCCACCACCGCTGGGAACTACTGCATCAAATGTTGGAAAAAAAAGGGCCCTTCAAGATGCCTACCCCCAACACACACACCAATAATTGAACCTCTGCCACCAAATTCAGTATTTCCAAATTCAAAGCTGTATGAATGCCTCTGTGAGTCTCCTGAGATCAAGCTCAGATTATCTCCCCATCTGGCCAAATCTAGACATCCTTCCAAGAATCCTATTCTATTGATCTTTAAAATATATTTTAGGAAATGGCCAACTCTTCATTCTAGTCTGTAAAAAATTCATGGAGTAGAAACAGAAACAATGCTCACCAGACATAAGCAGCGGTATCGTAAGTCCTCATTTGTTCACAAATCAACTCTGCCTCCACAGTAACAAACTATTTTGAAAAAAAGAAAAGAAAAAAAGAGAGAATGAAAGGTTCAGTTTCACTAACCAAAATACTGAATGAAAAAATGATCAACTCACAAATCAATTTTGAGAAGAAAAGCAACATAGTAGTACTGGATAATGAACTAAAACAATATATAAGAGGGATTTTGTGGTGATTGTCAGCTGTAGGTCATTCAACATCATTGAGTAGTTTTAAAACCTAATTCTAATATAAAATCTTATCAGTAAGTGGGGTAAAGTTGCCAAATTGGGTTACAAAAGGAAATGATCCAAGCTTTGTATCAAGACTTACCTGACTCAAGAGGTTCAATACAAGTCTCTTGAGTCAGGTACACCAGAAGGCTGGTACTGAACTTCCACAATCGCTCAATTCCAAAAATTCAATGCTATTTCAAATGCCTGTTTTGGGTAAGTATCTCAGATAGAGCTTGGATTATCTTCCCTTATAGCCTAATCTGGCGACTCTGAACTGGAAACAAAATAGATAACTGTCTGGCCTGTCTGCAGGGAAAGAAAAAGAAAAAAAGATATATTCTAGGATTCATCACCAATGTTGATGTATCAGCAAATTCTACAATTGAGATAATGGAGTAAGTAGAGAATACACCCCCCCCCCCACCAAGTGACATGATGGACAATCAGTCATTTCTAAATGCAGGCATGAATTGCTTAACATCTGAGTTATGATCTAGTCAGAAAGACATTAAACAAATTAGTTAGGTGTACATTATCCTCTTGTATAATGCACAAGCCTGATTACGTATTAACATCAGCTGTTTGAAACTGCCATTCTGCATTATTAACAGAAAATACAGAGGCAAACATACTTTTATTATGAAATACAGAAATATTATACAAGTATTGTCTGTATTACAGTACAGTTACATGTGTAGAGCAATAAATATGCATAGGTAAAAATAGCATCGACAAGTCCATGTTGACAAAACTTTGTTTACATTGTCAGATGTTATGAATTTTTTTTAAAAGCGGGGAGGATATTTCAATACCATAGATCTTGCAATTCTAAATACAATTATTTTCATATCTTAAAGATGCACAGGTAAGAAAAAGTACAGTATTGATAAAGTATTGTTTAAAAAAATGGATTAAAGTAACTGCATTGTAGGAAATAGCAACAAGTATGTTATAACAAGACAGAACATAAAATAATGTTAGCGAAATTGTATAGAATGCCATCAAAATAGAAATATATCACTGCATTAGTCAATCATAAACAACATTTTTATGGCATTATGATGCCTTTACAGTACACAAAATTGATCTTGATTTTAGCAGTAAACTTATGTTATATATGATTTCTTTTCACTAATTTTTTGATATTCTTAAAGAATCTTTTGTTAACATTTTCATAAACAGATTAGCTCGAATCCTACACATGATTGGGATCAGGGGAAATTAAAGTCAACCTTCAACATGGGTTGGAAAGGAGAAAGAAGACATGGTGAAAGAAAAAAGAAGGGAAGGTAAGAAAACAAAAGGGATACAAATGTGTCAGGGAGGAATAGATTCGTACTAAAAACGAGGTGAGGAAAAGAAGGAATAAACGAGAAGAAACAGGAAGGAAAAAAAAAAAAGAAAAGAAAAATGGTCTATCTTATGATTCTGCCTGTTCCCAACCTGAAATAATGTCTCATGGGGTTCGTTTTCAAACATATATGAAACCTAATCAGGTTTTGAAAAGATGGAAAAGTATATCAATATATACTAAGATTTTTAAACATTCTTTCATTTTTTTGCTGTATTTATCCTGAAATAGCAACAAGATGTGTGTGAAACTCTATGATGATTTTTCTGAATTCCTAAGGTCAGAATTATATGGAAAATGAGTTTATTTGTCTCTGTATGTTGTTCACTTCACAAGTTATACGATTCTCTATCTTTCCAGTGCCAGGTTCATAACTGCACTAAGTGTCATATTTCATTAAAGTGGACAGCATGGGACATTACTTCAGCTTGGGAACAGGAAAAGTCATAAAATAAACAATTCGACAATCAAAACCAAACAGATAGCAAAAAAAACCTCTGAGGTTAATACTTTTTCAATTAAACGAATATGTAAGTTGGATCAGTTATAGTGCACCAGTTTTTCAAATGTTCACATCAGTTTTCTTTGAATGAAAACCATTAAAGAAACAATAATGATACTTTCGGAAATTTTTTTTTTTCAAAAGTAGCAAAACAGAGGAACAGCACAGCACACAACAAAGAAAAATGGGAACAGATGAAAAACTACTCGGGTAGATCAAAAGACAGGTACAAAATGTCACTGACGAGAGATCACGGACATGGACATCCTAACTGACCACTCCATCCAATCAAGGAGACCAGACCTTGTAGGTGTGGACAAGGGAAGGAAAATAATAGAATAAATAATAGAAGTGGCAGTGTCTGCAGATCACAGAGTAATTACAAAAGAGATTGAAAATCTAGGTAAATACCACGACCTGGCAAAAGAATTAAATAAGGAGTGGTAAGTAGGGGCAGTCAGAACCATAAGAAAGACATGAAAAACAAGATTGGAGGGTAAGAGATAAGAGGAAGGATTTATTCTATGCAGACCACAGCACTACAGTGATCAGCATGGATACTGAGGAGAATACTGGAAGTATGAGATCCACAAATCGCAGATGTTAATCATGGCTCAACAACCAGGAAAAGGGCATAGTAGAGATGGTACAAACCATAGTACTGCTGTGATAGGTGATGATAAAATGTGAGGAGGGCTGGAGACCTGAGAGCTTTAGTTCAGCGATAACCACCAAGCAACTGGTATGAAACTGTGAACCACAGCTGCGAACTATGAGAAGGTGAAAAGGAAGGCTCGAAACTAGAGGAGACTTGCCATCTTGATCTGGTAACTTAAATGATATAAATTTTGCACAACAGCTGGAGAGATTCTGAATCGCAGCACAATAGACACAAAGACGGCGAAGAAAAGGGAGAAGCCAGATGGATGAACTGACAACGCATATCATAAAACGGACAGCAAATGAAGCCCAGAGATTTGAATACAAACTCACTTCAACCCACTTACTTTCTTTGCCAGGCTCCACCTAAAATGAGCACCCAGACTTCACATTCAAAATTTTCTCACTTAGACTGTTTCTATTGTTTAATTCATTTTTCCATTTCCAAAATCAAATCAGAAAGTCCTATTATCTCAGACATCTGACAGGACTTGGCACCCCGAGTGACTGCTAGTGATGCCAGTATTCTAGGCCAATTGGATTTTCAATCCCCTTGACATTCACACCTAGGAGGAAACTGCCGCCCCCTCCTCCCACTTGCAACACTACTATTTAAAGCTATAACTGTTTTTAAAATGGTAAAAAAGTAGCTAAACATTTCCATTTCCTGTTAACTTAGCCACTAAAAATGTTATATACAAGTAAATACTCATTTGAAGCATATTTATCAAAAAAATAACTAAATGCTGAGACTCAATAACATAGTCACCAACATACATGTGTTTGTGTTCCTGTGCTCCTAGCCATAAGGTTTTGTCTACAGACTTTCAAGTCTGTAGACAAAACCTTATGGCTAGGAGCAATTTTCAAATTGGCATCATTTCTCCACAAGACCTCTTCAAAAGATGTTTTTATTTTTAGAAAAAAGACTTTTGGAAACTTTGAAGGGTTTCTTAACAATATCTAGATTCTCTTACCCCTATGCTGCTGTATATGAAACAAAACTACAGTAGACTTATTAGTTTGAAATGAGAATTTAGATCAAAATAACAAAAATATACAGTAAAGTAATCACATAATCAAGTAATATACGGTTTAATACTGTTATCAAGAATTATGTACAGTATATACAGTAGATATGTACTGTGCCATCATATATCTGGATGCACAATTGCTTTGGTCAAGTTTTAAAAACTACTTATGTCCCATTTGTGAATCAATGTTCTTCAACTTCAACAAAAAATCATGGATCTCAGACATGTATGTGATCAGACATGAAGTGACATTCCTATAATTAACGTGTGTAATGTAATCTGCAGGATTCCGATGAGTGCCAGCAGATGGCAATGCTGAATAAAATAATTAAAAAGAGACAAAGAGAAGACAAAAGAAGATACACGACAGCTATCATCAAAACAACTCTTTAAAAAAGTCTTTATAGAGGATGGAAAATAATACACAAGGCAAATGGATACCTAACAACTGACAGAGACAGGAAGAATTCTACAAAAAACTCTACAGACAAGGATTACAAAACAACAAACAAGATATGCAAGACGCACGCAATAAGTTTGAGGATTTTCCACAAGTTAAACTGTGGGAGGTGAAGCAAGCCATCAAACAAGCAAAGATAAGAAAGGCCCCCGGACCAGAAAACATCACTATCAACCTATGTAAAAAAAGCTGGTAAGATCATCACTAGGAAACTAGCTAATCTATTCAACTGGCTAAAACAAAGTTAAGTCCTGGAAAACTGGAACATGGCAATCATAATGCTTTTATACAAAAAAAGGAAACCCAAAAGACCTTAACAACTACAGGCCTATAAGCCTACTCAATTGCATGTACAAACTTTTCAGGAAAATCATCACCAACCAAACCACAAAAGCACTATATCAAAACCAAGTACAGGAACAAAATAGCTTCAGAAGAAACTACTCCAACCTGGATCTTCTCCATTAGATAAATCAGCTAGAAGAAAAATAGTAGAATACAAAATGCCAATCACTGTACTATTTATCAACTTCAAGAGAGCTTTCAACCCATGATCATGAAGACCATCACTCAACAGAGTGTAGACCCTGTATATGTCAGAGTACAGTAATATATATCCAGTTACAGCAGCTCCTTTATTATACTACATAAAGACTCAGAGCCCTTCAAGCATCAAAAAGGGGTAAGACAAGGTGATAGCAGATCATCCAAACTCTCCACAGCCTGCCTCGAGATGACGTTCAAAAATATAGTTTGTGGTATCCCTGTTGGAATACCATAAAATCAAAGCAGCCATACTTAAAAGGATTTTTTTTAGTTTAATCAGAGCAGTCATCAGGAGCGTTCCAGTTCATCACCTGTATTAATGAAATTCCCCTTTGAGGAATAACCTCAAAAGATTTGGTTGATTTGTCAACAGCTTCACAAAAATGTGTAATAGAAATGCATCATTGAAAGAAAAAAAATGCTTACTTCTGCCTGCTTGAAGCTGAGTCCTCGAGAAACATACATTCCTGATGTTTTCATCTCCATAGCAAGCATTTCAGCTGCCCCTGATGAGTTTACATAGAAAGAGTTTTAGCATAATGACATTAAAATCACTCATTACAACTAAATTCACACACAAATGAAAACGAAAATTAATAAATTCTAAAACATAATAAATTTGCAAAGTGCACTTCCGATATCGTTATATATATGGCTGTTGGGATCATGTTTTTAATATTTCCAACATTTTTATATCATGAAGGATAAATAGAAATTTAATTTGAACAAAATCAAAACAAACAATAATTATCAAAGTAATCAATAAAAGAAGAATCCTTCTTTTAACAAACTATACATGAAATCAGTCAAAATTAGTTTCATCAATTCAATATTGAGTGAGTCTGAAGACAGAGATTCAATACCGGACTGGTATTGTACCTCTGTATTGAAACTAGCTTGATTCCCAAATTCAGCACTATTCTGAGGTAATGAACGTTATGTCAATAAAACTTACCAAGTCCTTTTCGAGCCATACAGTCCAGAAAATTTTCAAATGAAGGAAATGGAGCGCCATCTCCCCACAATCCAAGCCTTTCCATGAAAGCCTGAAAAAGAAAAAAAAAACTAGCAATCCAAGAGAAGTTATGAATCACTATTGCCAATCAATGCTTCTTTTTACCTAGTAATTAGGCAGCGGTGATGGTAAAATCAAGTTATCTTGATAGATACAAATAAACATATATT
>OY735209.1:51639503-51667003 GCA_963457665.1 Thysanoteuthis rhombus
AGAATCTGCTCTCCTAATAGTGAACTTAACAGACATAAACATAACCTAATACAATACTTCACCCAACGAGGTTATCCGCTAGATGACACTAAAAACCAAATAAAAAAAGCGACTGGAATACCCAGAGATGAAACCCTTATACTGTCCCACAATAACAAACCCAACTGCATACCCCTTATAACAACCTTTAACAACACACTCCCACCCTTAGCACACATCATCAATGATAGATGGAACATTCTCACAATCAAAACAGATCTAAGAGAAACATTCACAGACCCATGTGTCATCTCCTACCGCAGACCCAAAAACATCAGGGACATGATTAGTAGCAATAATATCGTTAACAATAAAGTCGTACACAAAAATACACCTAGAACAATTAAATTCTGCACACCTTGCAACATAAGAAACAGTCTATGTTGCAACCACCTCAAGCACACCAACACATTCACAAGCACCACCACAAAAGAGAGTTACCACATATATCACAATAGCAACTGCCGCAGTAAGAACATTATATACCTTCTAGAGTGCAATAGATGTAAGTTACAGTACATAGGCAAGTCCGAGTGGCAATTTAATATTAGACTCAACAATTATAGACATAGGATCAAGTCAAAAAATAATCGTAGCCCACTTCCTGTAGAACTACACTTTCGCACACCTGACCACAATTTTGCCATTGACGTTAGCTTCACCATCATAGAAAAATAGAAAAAACTACTCCAATTGACATAATTAAAGTTCTAGAGAAACACGAAGACATGTGGATCAACAAACTTGAAACCCTATATCCTAATGGATTGAACACTAAACTGAACAACCCTCATCACACAGAACCCTAATACACAAAACTCCTACCATTAATATCTTCATACCCACATCTAAGACACATTCAATAATGGAAGCTTCAAAGTCACCCAGACCCATAGGAAAAACTTCACCTTAGCCTGTTATAACCCCTGTCCAAATCATAGCCAAAACATTTTCAATAACTTTTAAGGTTGATACCTATGTAGCTCCTCGACCTCACCACCCCTCCTCCTACACTACCCCAAACATACCAAAAAATCTAACTCCACATCACTCCCCACTAACTTGACACACTCTGCCCTCCTCAAGGCCAACTGCTGCTGCTTTACCAAAGACCTGATACCTACTGGACTTTCTTCCATTCAGCAGGAGGCCTCCAGCAGCCCTGACAACAAATCTCACCCACAATGCATAGCTCCTGGCAGTGGACTCTGGTTCCACATGGTACATTTTAATACACACTTACACAGTAAACACCACTGATGATGGGGAAAAATCCCAAAACATGTATGGACTATTGACTTATGAGGATTAATAAACCTTACCACCAAACACTCCACTCCCGAGTCTGTCTCACTCTCAACAGTACACATTATATATATATATATATTTACACGTGCAATATATATATATATATATATATATATATATATATATATATACAAATATATATATATATAATTACACACGTAATGTATATAGATATTTTCACACGTAATATATATAGATATTTACACACGTAATATATAAAGATATTTACACACGTAATATATATAGATATATTTACACACGTAATATATATAGATATATTTACACACGTAATATATAGATATATTTACACACGTAATATATAGATATATTTACACACGTAATATATAGATATATTTACACACGTAATATATAGATATATTTACACACGTAATATATAGATATATTTACACATGTAATATATAGATATATTTACACATGAAATATATAGATATATTTACAGATGTAATATATATATATATTCACACATGTAATATATATATATATTCACACATGTAATATATATATATATTCACACATGTAATATATATATATATTCACACATGTAATATATATATATATTCACACATGTAATATATATATATATATATATATATATTCACACATGTAATATATGTATATATATATTCACACTTGTAATATATGTATATATATATTCACACATGTAATATATATATATATATATATATATATATATTCACACATGTAATATATATATATATATATTCACACATGTAATATATATATATATATATATATATTCAAAAATGTAATATATATATATATATATATATATTCACATATGTAATATATATATATATTCAAACTCGTAATATATATATATATTCACACTCGTGATACATATATATATTCACACTCGTAATATATATATATATTCACACTCGTAATATATATATATATATTCACACTCATAATATATATATATTCTCACACGTGATATATGTATTCACACACGTGATTCATGTATTCACACACGTGATATATGTACTTACACGCGTAATATATATATATACTTACGCATGTAATATATATATACTTATACACTTATCATATATACACTTACACACTTATCATATATATATATATATATATATATACATGTAATATATATATTTATACTTACACATGTAATATATGTATATATATACATATATATATACACATATAATATATATATATACATATACTTACACATGTAATATATATATATATATATATATATATATATATATACATACATATATATGTATACTTACACATGTAATATATATATATATATATATATATATATATATCTATACTTACACATGTAATATATATACATATACTTACACATGTAATATATATACATATACTTACACATGTAATATATATATATATATATACTTACACATGTAATATATATATATATATATATATACTTACACATGTAATATATATATATATATATATATACTTACACATGTAATATATATATATATATACTTACACATGTAATATATATATATATACTTACACATGTAATATATATATATATACTTACACATGTAATATACATATATATATATATATATAGATATACTTACACATGTAATATATATATATATATATATATATATAGATATACTTACACATGTAATATATATATATATATATATATATATATAGATATACTTACACATGTAATATATATATATACTTACACATGTAATAAATATATATATATACATTTAATATATATATATATATATATATATACTTACACATGTAATATGTATATATATATATATATATACTTACACATGTAATATATATATATATATATATATATATATATATATACTTACACATGTAATATATATATATATATATATATATATATATATACTTAGACATGTAATATATATATATATATATATATATATACTTAGACATGTAATATATATATATATATATATATATATATACTTAGACATGTAATATATATATATATATATACTTAGACATGTAATATATATATATATATATATATATACTTAGACATGTAATATATATATATATATATATATATATATACTTACACATGTAATATATATATATATATATATATATATATACTTACACATGTAATATATATATATATATATATATATATATATATAGACTCACACATGTAATATATATATATACTCACACATGTAATATATACATATATATATATATATACTTACACATGTAATATATATATATACTTACACATGTAATATATATATATATATACTTACACATGTAATATATATATATATATATACTTACACATGTAATATATATATATATATATACTTACACATGTAATATATATATATATATATATACTTACACATGTAATATATATATATATATATATATACTTACACATGTAATATATATATATATATATATATACTTACACATGTAATATATATATATATATATATATATATATACTTACACGTGTAATATATATATATATATATATATATATACTTACACGTGTAATATATATATATATATATATATACTTACACGTGTAATATATATATATATATATATATACTTACACGTGTAATATATATATATATATATATATATACTTACACGTGTAATATATATATATATATATATATACTTACACGTGTAATATATATATATATATATATATACTTACACGTGTAATATATATATATATATATATATACTTACACGTGTAATATATATATATATATATATATATATATATATATATCCTTACACATGTAATATATATATATATATCCTTACACATGTAATATATATATATATATACTTACACATGTAATATATATATATATATATATATACTTACACATGTAATATATATATATATATATACTTACACATGTAATATATATATATATATATAATTACACATGTAATATATATATATATATATACTTACACATGTAATATATATATATATATATACTTACACATGTAATATATATATATATATATATACTTACACATGTAATATATATATATATATATATATACTTACACATGTAATATATATATATATATATATACTTACACATGTAATATATATATATATATCCTTACACATGTAATATATATATATATACTTACACATGTAATATATATATATATACTTACACATGTAATATATATATATATACTTACACATGTAATATATATATATATACTTACACATGTAATATATATATATATACTTACACATGTAATATATATATATATACTTACACATGTAATATATATATATATATATACTTACACATGTAATATATATATATATATATACTTACACATGTAATAAATATATATATATACTTACACATGTAATATATATATATATACTTACACATGTAATATATATATATAATTACACATGTAATATATATATATATATATACTTACACATGTAATATATATATATATATATACTTACACATGTAATATTTATATATATACTTACACATGTAATATATATATATATACACTTACACGTAATATATATATATATATACACTTACACGTAATATATATATATATATACACTTACACGTAATATATATATATATATACACTTACACGTAATATATATATATATATATATATATACTTACACATGTAATATATATATATATATACTTACACATGTAATATATATATATACTTACACATGTAATATATATATATATACTTACACATGTAATATATATATATATATACTTACACATGTAATATATATATATATACTTACACATGTAATATATATATATATACTTACACATGTAATATATATATATACTTAATATACTTACACACGTAATATATATATATATATATATACTTACACATGTAATATATACATATATATATACTTACAAATGTAATATATATATATATATATACTTACACATGTTATATATAAATATATACTTACACATGAAATATATATATATACTCACACATGTAAAATATATATATATATATATATATATATATACTTACACATGTAATACATATATGTTCACACAAATGATACATATATATTTACATATTTTATGTATATATATTTACACATATAATACATTTATATTTACACATTATCTATATATATTTACTTTTATCACGTATATTTACACATATTATGTATATATATTTACACATATTATGTATATATATTCATACATATAATATGATTACAATATGAATATATTCACACATATGATACATATATATAATTTATATATATATCACATATATATCGCGCTATAATTAGTGTAACCTCCATTCATAATTCAATTTCAGAAATATTTAATTTTTTAAAATTGAAAGTTAATTTTCAAAATAGACAAATAGAAAAAATAATAATATTATACTATCAACAATCCCTCCAATGATAATTTTGAAAATAAGGATCAAATTACAATACTTTTTCTTTAGAATGGAGTTTTACTCAAAAGATTTTTGTATATAATATTCTATACTCCACTTATTACAATACGTGTTTAAAAAGTATAATTAGAGGGATTTTCTGATCTAATTTCCACTCTTGAATAATGATTATCTTCAGGAAAGCTTCTATTAAATTTTTCCACAGTAGTATAAAATAGAATTAAAATATGTCGAAAATAAACTGAAGATGAAGTAAAAGAAAAGATAGTTGAATTGGGTTAAAGATTCTGTTTCAGAGAAAAGGGAGATTATTCCAATTGATATAGTAATTATTTGTTAGAATCATTAGCTTTATAAAACCATTACTTCTAATTGGATAATACAAAAAAGGCATTCAAATGAGAATCAGCTTATTGCTTCCATAATTAAAAGTACAAAATATATTGCTGATTCAAGAAGCGTGCATTAAGCACAAGATGTTCACATTCAACAGGTATGTATACTTATAAATCATTCTTTTAATATATCAATTGCTTTTTTGCTTCGATTAATTTTGAGCACTGTGATTAAATATCAAGACCAGATAAAATCTGTTTTATATTTCTTTCTTTCTTTTATTCCTACAAATTGAAAAAAAATATCAACTATATACGTATATATATATATATATATATATATATATATATATATATATATATATATATATGTATATATGTATAAACAAAGAGATATTTTGTACAAATCAAAGATATTTATTATAATGGTACAGTCTTCCTCAGATACAACTCAGATTATTAAAGCGCAGTTCATGTCCTCTGATATAATGTGGTTTTAAAAATTTGCATATAATTAATATGATACAAAAGAAATTACTTGACTTGACTTGATGGTTAGTTAGGGTAGCCTTTGAGCAAGCACCAAAAACAAGAAATGTAATTTTCTCATGTTAAATATTGAATATTCAAAATTCAAAATGAAACAATACAAGAAATCTCTTACCATATTCTTTACATCAGATACACCTGTTGCAGAACAATAAATAACTCTTGCCTTAGGAAGAAGTCTATAAAAAAAAGAAAATAAAAGACATGGATGAAATTTCATAAGATCCACCAAAGCTTCAACCATATGATTCTTTAATCTAGATATTTTGGGATGTAATGGTGCTACACCTGTCTGTTCATCTGTCAGCTCCAGAAAAACGAGGTTTAGTTCAGCGTTAAAAAAGAAGCACAATGACGGAACTAATGACTAATCGACAATTGAATTTGTTGGAGCTTAAAACTGTAAAAAACAAGGAGTAAAAGTGCAGAATGTAATAAACATGGGATGTTGATATTGTTCTATACTTATCTTTACCAAAAAAAAGTCAGTGTAAGTAGTCTCGGGAGTTTAATAATAATTTACCTTTCATTCGTAACTAAATTTGGAAATGAAGAGCTGATAGTAAGGAGGTCAAGTGAATTTTCAAGGAGTGAGAAGTGTTACTGAATGTCATTGTAAAAGATAAAGGGCAATTTGATGAGCACAAAGTACTTCAAAGACCAAAATCTGCTCATTAGATCAAAAGTTATGAAAGCTCAAAGTGGTAATTTTGGTTAAAAAAAATTAGAAATTGAATTGAATCTAGCTTCACTATGGCTAATAAGTCGAACAGGGAGTTCAGCAGAATATGAATTTTGAGCTGTGTTGTTTACTTATCTCTTTTATTCTCGTTTAACCAGAAAAATCCAAGCTCCTAGCTCCAAATATAATACTTTGCAACATTGTTGGTAGCTAATTTTAGGGTTTTCTTTTTACTTATCTTCATACCAGGCATTTTTCATTAAATCTATTTGCAACTATATTATTTTGTTTTCTTTTTAAATTGGTAAATGATTACTGCAACTCAATTCTTCCATTTACTGTGAAAAAGTTTTGCTACATTGCTTGCTAGTCTATTGCTTCAAACTTTTATGGTCCTCCTTGGCATCTTATTCAAAAAGTTTTCTGTCAAAAGGGTAAAACAAAGAGAACACCTTGAAGATACAAATATTCTTAGTAGTATTAAGTGATATTTGACTCAATTTTACAATCAAAATAGAGACCTCCAGCCAAGTGTGATAATATTAGTAATATACCATAGCAGTTTACTGCTGCTGAATGTTTATAGAAGCTCAGACCAACTAAAAAGGGGCTAAATTTAGATTCTAAAACGACTTGATTGGTAATAATGGAATGGAGCAGTAAGATAGAAAGCCGGTGTACACAAAATCTTATGATTCTAAATTTCTCAAATGAGTTTGAAATAATGCTTAAAACGTGAGATTCCAAAGCAATGATTATACAATTCTATCACTTTCAATTATTATCAATTATTCCACACATGAAAAATTTATTCTTCTGCATAACATAGTGAAATACCCAGGAGAGAGAAGTGTTACCCATGGTAATTAAGAACAAAACTTTGAGAATTCAGATCAAGAGATATTTTCATCATTACAAGTGGGACCCCATTTGAGAGCTAAATATTCTGAGGTGGCTCTAGGTACCATTTGTGTGCTGTGCAATGGGGCAATCTTTGCTTGTAAAAACTTTCATCAAAACAGCATTGTCTATCATCTTTTGGAATGAAAAAACATATCAATTGATGAAGAATTAATCGAAGAATGAGTTATAGTCATTTTATAACAATTAAAGTTTCACAGAAAGAAAATTTCAATTGAATGCAATGACATGGTTAAGATCTGGTTATTTTTTATTGTATCTGTCAAATGACTGACCTCCCCACTAAAGATTAAACATTTTTCAAAGATATATATGTATATGCATATATAAGAGGTAAAAACAATACCTTTACAAAGAGATGTACAAAGATATTTGTTCTTCACTAGAGGGGAAAAAATAGGCTCCAAAAATCAACAAAAACACATTGGGCCAATACTGCCACATTTAGCAAAAAAAGGGAGATAGTCTGAGCTTTAGCTGGGAGACTTACCAAATACAGGCATTGGAATGGCATCGAATTTATAAATCGAGTGAGTCTGGAAGTAGAGGTTCAATACCAGCCATTTGAATAAGTATGAGATAAAGCTCAGATTACTTACTCTCTGGCAACCCTGGCTATCAGAGAGACCCAGACCAATCAAACACTCAAGAAAAATATAGTTGAAAATGGTGTTTAGAAGAATATCTGCAAAATGTCTACTCTGAACACAACTTCCTTCTCGATCACATTATAGGCTGGAAAGACCTCTAGCACAAGAATAAACAATACGCCTTCTAACTCATTCACTTACGATGGAAGGATATTGTTTATAAAGGCCAAAAATATACAATCATTCATTAGGAATGGGAATAAGTTGATGAAATCTATCAGGAGAACAAAATATTTCATTCATCAAACTTAATTTATACTTGTTAATAACAATAAATTCACTAAGGTACTCACCTTTGTATAGTCATAACTGCATTGGCTACTTTTGTGCTTGCGTGTTCTTTTCCCTACAAAAAAAATATAAACAAAACTAAGATTTGATAACTAAATTTTAGTGCACATATTGTAAGCATTTCCTTACAGAAGAAAAAACTATTTTCATTACTCATTTCCAACTAGTATCCCTTCAAAATAATTTCTGTTGATTTTTATCACAACTCTTAGACCATCATTCCAAGATAGTTAGTAAGCAGCACAGACCAGTTATAAAAATAAAATAAAAAAACCTTCAGTAAGATGCGAATTCCAACCCCTTACCCTCAAGAAGCCTACCTGTCTAGAGCAGTGGCCTTATTGGGCTACCAGCCTGTTACAGAAATTGAAATCTAACCATATAGCTTTAATTCTTTATTTTCTTTGAACATTTGATACAATAGCAGTATTAATTGTAATATTATTCCAATTTCTTGAAAGAAGCATTGTTATCATTGATTTTCAATCAGTATAAAATGACGCCAATTTTCAATACATTGAATGGTATGGACAGCAGCACTGGAACACACAAATACACGCACACATAAAGGGGATGGAACCCTTTGCCACCTTTGGTGGCTACAGTTGTTCAGTTCAAACAGAGACAAAATAGAAACTTTCAGTGAAATTTCCGTCTTTCACATATAAAAACTTAGAAAGAGAGAAAAGGGAGTTTGACTTACAGGAACAAAGTTCTTAGCTTTATGGCATTCATCAAAAATTAGGCATCCATCAAAATCTTTTCCTCCACACCAATTGATGAGCTGTTGCAGACGACTCTGCCTAGTACCAGTTAAGGCTGAAAAAAAATCAGATGATATTCTCACTAAAATAATTACATGGGCCTGTGTCATAAAGCATCATCTACTTTTTAAGTATTTGTGATATCAACAGAGGCATAGCTAAAGGGGGGAGCAAAAGGTTCATAAATAGTTGTTCACCAACTACATTTCTACTGATATTATATTATAACAAGGATATACTTATACATACATTAATTGCAAAAGTAATAATTTAATCCTTGAAGTTATTCTTCAACAATCAAGTGATAATATATGTCTATTGAAAATTTTACTTTTTCATCAAATCTTACTAAATATTGGAAGGGCCCCTACATCTCTAGCTACACTACTAGATATATAACATGTAATCAAGCACAAATCTACAGGCAAAACAGAAAAACATTTTCTCGTAGACAAATTAAGAGTTTGCAAGTTATCTTTGGCAAACAGATGCTAGTTCTACGACTGTGGCCACTGATTGTATGATGAGTGGGGAAGATGACTAATCAGTTTTCTCTTATATTATCATTACTGTGAGCAATATTACCTTAACAAGCTGATGAGCTGAGAAAATGCATTTCTATTTGTCAAGATTGACAAGAGCATCAATTAATTTAAGAGTAAGACGGATTATCATAAAAACATTGAAATAATATGCACTGGGCTTCAACTAACGCATAAATAATATATTGATTAAGATTATTACAACTGGGAAAGTTGAAAGTATCTAGCCAGAATCTTGGAAGTACCTTTTGAAAAGAAAGAGGAAATTCCTACGAAAATCAGGGCAACAAAAGCGAAACAACCCAGTTAAATATACAATTATATCTATTGGAGTTAACAACAAGAGAAAGAATTCTGAAAATAAAACAAAACAAAGTGAAAGGAAACAAATGAAAAAGAAGAAAAACTAGTTGAATATAACATTTTTACCTGGACTTCTTTGAAAAAAAAAATTTATCTACTATGATCATTGTTTATATCTTTGGTTGAATTTTGGGTCGAATAATAATGAACTAGACATTAAGTGTGAGATTGGAACACAAAACAACTCAAAAGAAGGTGGAAACGAGGTGATAAAAAAGAAGAGCAGTAGACCCTCAACACCTATAAACACCTGCAAGCCAGATGAAAGGGATAATCTTTCAAATATATCACCCAATAAAGACCACACATGGGCGAGTGGTCTGGTAGAAAGAGATATAGAAGAAATACGGATCAGCACAAAATGTTAATTTTACTTTTCTGACACCAAGGCTGTTGAAAGATATAATGACCAGTATTGTATTGAATGTCTCAATAAATCCAATATAACTGATATAAAAATAGAGGAAAGACATAAAAAGATTATAGATGGTGGAGAAAATCTAAGTTGGAGGTGGAACTGGCAAAGAAATATGATGAGGAGAGAGTAAGAGAAAAAGACAAATCTAAGTTAAATGGAAGGAATGAAAAAAAAAACTAAAGATAAACTAGGAATAGATGTCACAATGGTAACCTCAGTATTAGGTGAAATTAATGAGAGGAAACTTGGACAGAAGAATCTAAGGTGATTCTCTGCTTGATTTCTTCTTCTTTTGTGGGTTTCATAGAGATTCGTTGTCCTGGGTAGATATAGTGGTCTACTTTCCCCAGTTTTGCATTTTCCATTTTGACTGTTATATCTTTATTCTCGATGTGTTGTTGCACATGACTTTTGTTTTACTGAAGTTCATGTTTAGGCCGACTTTTTTGCTTTCTTCATTTAGTTTGTCTAGCATTAGTTAGAGGTCACGTAGGTTCTCTGCGAAAAGAACGATGTCGTCTGCAAATCTAAGGTTGCTCAGATATTCGCCGTCTATTTTGATTCCTCTATTCTCCCAGTCTAGGTTTCGGAAGATCATCTCAAGGCAGGTTGTGAAAAGTTTGGGTGAGCTGGTATCACCTAGTCTTACTCTTTTTTGGAGTTGGAAGGGTTCAGAGCCTGATAAAGGAGTTGCTGTGATTGTATATATATATTGCAGTACTATGACGTTTACAGGGTCTGCAGCTTGTAGAGAGATGGCCTTCATGACCATGGGAAGTTTTACTGAAAGCTATCTTGTAGTCTATAAATGCTACAGCAAGAGGAATTTTGTAATCAGTTGCTTTCTCTTTCAGCTAATCTATTGAATGGAGATGGTCCGCGGTCGAGTAGCTTCTTCTAAATCCAGCTTGCTCGCGCGGTTGGTTAACATCTAGTGTTATAGTGATCCAGTTGTGATGATTTTTGTGAACAGTTTACACAAATCTTCACCAGCAGCAGAAGTAAAGACAGAAACTGCTTCCCAGGAAAACTTTTTTGCAAAAAATTTTCATCTATTTACGAGGACACCCTGATCACCAAAGAAAACATAACAAGACTGGCTGCTTCAGGATCAAATTCCATTCTGACTGAAGCTTAAATGACTTAAATGATAAGTTTAGAAAATATTTGAACTTTTGTAAGAATAGTTTTCCTTCAAATGAGATCAGTATATTTGGCCATGGAATAGGACTTATAAATATAGCAAAAGGATATTTTTTGTGCGGAATGGCATCAAAATCTAGATAAATCTAGATTTTATTTGACAGAAAATTCCTCGATCAACTCCAAAATGTAAACACTTCTTTCTTAGACCCTTCAACAAAATTTCAATGAAATTCATTTTGAACCTTTGGAGATATTGCACTGTACACATATAACTCCAATGCAGAGATGACCTTGGAGAATTCTTTGACGTCCTAAATAGGAAATACTTCGTCCTTAGTCCATTACCCACTCTTCCAAAAAGTTTCACAGAAATTCACTTTGACCCCTAAAAGTAGGATAAAAAATTCCTGCACAATTTTGAACCTCCAAGTGGAAAAAGAATTTCTGCTCCATTTTGACCCCTAATTGAGAAAAAAAATTTCCTCTGTATTTTGTCTTTTGATTTGAAAAAACGAATTTCCCCTTCCTTTTGACCTGTAAAAGTGGAATAAGACCCTTCTATTTTGACTCATAAATATAAAAAAAAATAATTCCCCACCAGTTTGACACCCTCAAGAATGAGAAAAAAATTCCTGCTCCATTTTGACTCCTAAAAGTGGGGAAAAAAACTGCTCCATTTTGACCCCCTCCTTAAGAGGCAAAACATTCCCCATTTAAACCCCCCAAAATAGAACCCCCTTCATTTTGACCCCCTAAGATTGAAAAAAATCCCTGCTCCATTCTGACCCCTAATGGCAAAAATTTACCCCACTGTTTTGACTTAAAAAATAAGAAAATACCTCAATTTCACCCCATTTGGAAAGAAATCCTTATTTTGACCCCTTAGAGCAGGAAGAAAAAGTCATTATTGAATGTGATCATAAAGCAGAAAAAAAAATTCCCCTTACCAATTCAGACCCTTAAAAGAGATAAAAAAGAATTTCCCCGTATTTTTGATCCATAAAGAAGGAAAAAAAGTAATACACCTCACATTTTTACCACTAAAAGTGGAAGAACATTGCTCTTCCATTTTGACCCGTAAAAGTGAAAAAAATACCATTTTGTCCCCTAAAAGTGGGAAAAAAACCCTGCCTCTATGGGACAAAAAATTCAGCCTCCATTTTGACCTTCATAAAATGAAAAGACACCCCCTCTGAAAAAAAATTCCTCCATTTTCACACCTAAAAGAACCTAGATTTTGATACTAGTAGGGGAAAATTTCTGCTCAATAGTGATCCTTAAATGCGGAAAAAAATTCCAGTTCCATCTGACCCCTAAAGATGAGAAAAAGAATTTTCCCCTCTCTTTTGACCCTTAAAGTGAAAGTTTGCTCTACCGAATGCTTGCCATCCTAAAGTGATTCTTTGCTTGATTTATTCTCCTTTTGTGGTTTCATAGAGATTCATTGCCCCAGCTAAATGTAGTGGTTTAGTTTCTCCAGCTTAGCGTTTACGATTTTTGATCGTTGTGCATTCATTTCCGACATGTTTGTTGTACATGATCTTTGTTTTGTTGAAGTTCAGGTGAAAGCCAACTTTCTTGCTTTCTTCATTCAGTTCATCTCGCATTATTTGGAGGTCGAGAAGGTTCTCTACAAAAAGGACACTGTCGTCTGCAAATCTGAGGTTACTTAGATCAACCCAAATAACCCAAAATCTGAAAAGCCTGATGATGACCAAAAAAGGCAAACATCTTAGCAGACTTTTTTTATAGCGTTTTCACTGTTGAACTAGACATGTATACTTCAACTCTGGAACCAAGTACACAAAGAATCACAGGAAATTGAGATAGAAGGTTACAAAAGCATTCACAGGCTCTCAAAGTTGTTATATCTCCTGGGATGGATTAAAATTTACATGTGTTTTTTTGAAGGAGCTATTGCAGGAGCTTTTATGATCTTTAAACAATCTATCACAGAGAGAAATTTATCAGAAGAATGAAAGTAAGCAAAGATAGGTGCAATATTCAAAAGGGGAAATGATGCTACTGCAGGGAATTATACACTGGTAAGTTTAGCCTCAAAAGTATGTAAGATATTAGAAAGGAGAGTCAGAGATCACATTGTAAAATAGATGAATAACAGCATGTTTACAACAAAATATCAATTGATGTCTAGCCGTTCCACTGCTTTACAATTACTGCATGTACTTGATTGATGGACAGAAGCTTTAGAAAATGGGCCAGCAAGAGATTGTATATGTGTATATACATGGATTATCAAAAGGCTTTTGACACAGTGCCACACCAAAGACTAATAAATGAATTGGAAGCAACTAATGCCAGATGAACTGAATGAAGAAAGCAATAAACAATCAGCTATCGAAGTAGCAATGAGTAACATCAGGAGTTCCACAAGGATCATTGATTGAGCGCCTCTTATTTGTTATATTAATTAATGACCTAACAAATATAGTGGAATCTGCCATGTACTTATATGCTAATGATACTAAGTTAACTTGATCAAGACCAGTGAGAGTATGGACACACTACGGAGAAATCTAGACAAATTAACACATTGAAGTATAATGTGGCTTTTGAAATTCTATCTGCATTAATGAAAACATGTATATTGGATAACCTAACTCAAACACTGACTTCAAGTACATGCTCTCAGGGAAGGAAGAAAAGGATATGAGAATATTTATAGACAATGCACTCAGATTTGACAAACATATTCGTGAAAAAGTAAAAGAAGTAAGTTCAATGATGGGAATTATAAGAAGAATATTCCAGCATCTGGATAAGGAAACATTTGTACCCTTGTACCAATCTTTAATTTGAACACACCTAAAGGATGCAAGTTCAATTTGGGCACCATAAAAAACAAAACACATTGAGTTGATAAAAGGAGTTGAAAGGAGAGCAACGGGACAAGTAGCTGGAATAACAAATCTAACTTATGAAGAGAACCCCCATTAATTGAAGCTAACAACTCTTATTATAGAAAAGTAAGAGAAGACATGATAGAAATATATAAGATCACAAACAGAAAGTAGAAGAGAGTTGGTAGTTTCATCAAGAAGTGGGAAGAAAATACAGAGAACAGGAAACGGGAGAACAAACAGAAAATGTACCAACAAAGAGCCAGGCTGGATATACAAAAATATAGTTTTGATGTCAGCACAGGTAAACTAATCCATATCTGCACAAATGAAAAAGTGTATTCCAAAAATGTGAATTCTTACAAGATAACTTGATAAATATTGGGATAAACAGGAGATTCTATACAACTACAAGTCAGCAATGAATATTTGGAAATCATAAAATCTAAAATGTTTACAGGAATCTGAAGAAAAGGATTTACCATAGAACCAGTTTCGGAAAATATCACTGAGCTAAAATTCATATTTCTGTACCTCTTAAACAGAGAAAATTGTCTGTATATGTGAATGCATGAGCCCAGACTGGTGAGAAGGCAAAACTACTGAATTGATCCCACTGGAACATGGCATGCACCCGATTTGTAGATCATGCCAAATTGTTATTGAAAAGAAAAACATTATTTTAACAGTTATCTTACAAATAAATATCAATTGCTACCATAACAAGCTTCATTGCTCTTCTTTGTTCCTTGCTATGTTCATTTACTTGATCGTTTCAATCCAACAATCATAATCGTACCTACAATGTTATAGATATTTAATCGATTTTATTGGTTTCAAACCATCTAAAAATTACTCAACCAATATGATTTTAAAAGACATAAATAATTCACAAGCCAATTTTTTCAATAATTCACAAAGAGAATATATCTTATCCCTCCTGATTTTCCATTTGTATTTAAATGTCTTCATTTTCCAACTAAATTGAGTTTCACCAAGTGAAAAAAAATAAATAAATAAAACTTTATCTGTTGCACATTAACATACCATAAATAACTGCAACCCTGATTAAGCTTCAATTTTGAATGAAAAATGCATTACCCCAAATACACTCTGCAATCCTTTCTTTGATCTGATCAAAGTCTCTGAAATGATGGATGTTTGTTGCTCGTTGGAAAATGTGAATTTTAATCCAAGTCTCATTACATGGTAATTATTTTGATCCTTAAATGTATGCAATTATGAATGTGTAGCAATTACATTGTAACAGTGCAATGGAAGCAACATACATTTGTTCTCAATGGGTTCAGGTAATTAAGGAAATACATATAGCAGTAATCATCTGCAGGGTAGCACACTACATGCAAAGAGTAGGGAAGGGAGATGTCAATGAGTTAGTTCAATGAAGAGACATTTGTTTTAACCTACTTAGCTTGTTGTTAGTAAGTGTGATATATGTATGTGTGTGGTGACTGCATATGTATACGCATGTATTTTGGAAAAAAAATTCATTATGCTTCAAAAAACTTCTTATATTTATTGGCTAGTCATTTTGGAGTTGGTGAATACAATGTGAGACTGGGAAAATTCAAAGCCACAATTTAACAAAATGACAAAATCCAAATGAGCCAACCAAGCTGTCAGGATTTTTTCCCTGAATTGGATCATAAGATCCTTGAATGGACAAGCAATTGGGCTTGACCTTGAGCACTATGCAAATCAGTTTGAAAACCAAACTGTTGGCTAAAGACCGAGGATGACATGTTGTAGACAGATAGAGAGAATGGAAAGAAAGCAGTAACAGATGAACAGAAAATTTTTAATGACTGGGATGAAGATGACCTTTACTTTGACGATTAGGATACTATGATAAATGCAAGAAATGCAGTCTGAAGAAAATGGCAAATTCTTTCCTTTCAATTCTCTTGCTCACTCAAAATTTGATAAACTTGGATGATTTCAAAGATTTTGTAATTATCTCAACTATAGAGAAGCAAAGAACATACGTGTCTTTAGACTTTTATTCTAAAATATTATTTCATTTCAAAGATACTTTTGTCCTTTTTTTAAATAAAAACTCAGGCAACATTGTGTTCTATTGTTTCTCTTCGAATAAAAGATGACAATATACTTTGAAACCAATTGCTACTTTATACAAAAAAAATCCAAAATAATGATCACTGTTAAAAAGCAAAATGGATTCCCAACAAATGGTCCTAGAAATGATCAAGAGTTGATTAGGGGCATAATCATTCATTTTAAATTAATGTTCCATCTAATTTTCAACCGTTAATTTGAGCAAACATATTACGCTGTAAAATTTATTTTCCCCTCACAAAAGTATATGCACACTTTTGTATTCATCATTTAATATATATTTTTTCAAAGCAATTTATCTATTGAATTTAAAACAGATTGTGCCCACAATAATTTCCTTTGTGTGAACAGCTAAATTTACTAGGGTAAAAGAAAAAACTTCCAAAAGAAAAGTGTTGAAGAAATTAAACAAAGACTTATCAGAATATGAAGTTTAAAAGAAAAAAAATCAACCTCACTGACTGGAAAAAATAAGATCTGCAATATGCACTAAATAACAGCATTGTTTACTCATACTTATAGTTCAAAATGTTTAGAATGTATTTCAAAAGTGAAAAGAAAAAGAATTATGTGGATTTCTTTACTTCTTTTGAAAGAATTCAATTGACTTAAAATTCTTTTTTTTCCAAATATTGGGGTCTTTGTGATACAAGCCTGGTAACTATGAGAAGTGGTTTTTATGTAATAACTGTACTTCCAAATTTGGAAGTATACAATTTAATAAAAATTGAAACAACGCTGTATTTTAATTATCCTCTAAATACAGTCAAATATCCAAAAGAATCTGAAGTTGATCTATGAAATGTATGACTGGCTACATAATAGCCTTTTTCTCGTCATCATTTCTGTACTGATAGAGGATTCAACTGACTACCATAGAATTTTTTAAATATCAACATGCACACTGGCTATATTTGCTACTTGCTGTAATATTGTAAACAAGATTTTAAAGCAGACAGTACTGAGACGTAATTTAGGAAGAAAGTTTCCTTTTTTTTTTGTAAACAGAAAGTTGTCTATTTTATCCTTTCACAAGAAAAAAAAAATTTTAATTCCAGACAATCTAAACAATAGTTAGTATCATTAAAAAAATTTTGTGAACCAATCATCGCTTTAACAAAAAAAAATTACAATATGTTAATGTATCAGTCTAGACTAATTTAAATTTAATAAGGCTCACTCCTGGGTCTGTACTTCTGAGATAAATTTAGGTAGTACAGTGATCATTAGTTATAGTTCAATCAAGTCCAGAATGTAGCAACAATTATTGTCATCCTTGAGAAGAGTTATCAAACTCTACTATCAACCAAATTTACATTAACACATATTCATAGCAAAAGCTGGAACTGAACTGAGGATGTTTCTATCAGTAACCTTATGCATTACCCAATTGAACAACTTCAGCTGATGACAAATTATGTCCACATGTTTTACTCATGAATATTAACCTTTAATACTCAGCTTTCTTCACTAAGGATACCAAGATTTTATGCCCTTAGTAACTTTGAAAGACTGTAATTTATGTGTCTGTTAATATAGCATTGAAATAGACATCACAACTGCGAAATTCAAACACACTATCAATTGGCAATTGCAGTCACCTGCATAGGCAGAACAAACTTGTTGCTCAATGAGCAAAGTCACCTACAGTGTGCTAAAGGATAAGATGAATCATGACTATAATACGTTGGTCGACATGGAATAAATCAACTAACAAACAAAAATATCATTATATATGATTTGCACAAATGACTCAATATCAATGCTGAAACCTTGGATTGAACCAGGAATCTTTACATTCTAATTATTACACTTCCAAAAGAGCTATTTACTTTGAAATAATCATAAAAATAAAACCCAATTTTATGCAATTATAAATCTGTTGTAATGTTTCAAGGGTCAATTCAACAATATAAAAATTATCCCTTTCTGGGTTAAAACAAAATTTATAATAATAACCATATACCAAGTTTGAAAATAAAAACATCTTTATTGTCATAATAAATCTATTGTAGCTACTAAACAGTACCTTTTAGTAGAATAATAAAATTGGTGGCTATCTGTAAAACATAAGATACTTACATCCTCTTTGGACAGATGAAACAAGAGTGGCATAAGTGCTGAACACAACTCCTTCTTTAAAATCTGGAGAGAGGCCAAAAACTCTGCAGAAATAAATGAATCAGTGTGAAAAAATTTGAAATACTTTTTCAAATCACAATTAGTTGAAATCAGAGGAAACACTTGCATACATGTAAAGTATGGATTATTCTTGTGTATGAAAATTTAATTTTCCAAGTTTTATGGTAGTATGCCTGTAATTCACTGTCCAGATATAGTAGAGAGCAGGAAAAAGTTTGAGATCCAAGCCTTCTTCTAAAAACAGTTCTACAGAACAGCACTAGCATCAGTTTAAGATCTTTTTATTAGTTCTAATTACAATGGGAACGTCATATACAAGTAATTTATAAACATGGGTGTGCATTTGGATGAAATGGTCTTCATGCTAGCGAGAACCACTTGAAGGACAGGTTTAATCATTTTTTTTTTTTTTTTTTTTTTTTTTTTTTTTTTAAATACTTTTGTGAATGTATCCAACCAAAACTCCTTGACAGTACCACTGTCAGTCTTGTTGCTGGGATAAGAAAGGAGAAGAGAGAGAAAGTATCACGCTTTAATAGTATCTTCAACTATAATTCAAATCACCTGCATATTTTTCATTTTTAGTAAGAATCATTATATAACTAGATAATTCCTGTGAAAATTTTTACTACCATTGAACAATCATTATCAATTCCCGACAACTACTTTCATCTCAATTTTCCTTTTTTTTTTTTTTTTTTTTTTTGCAAATTAACTCAGACTATCGAACTACGGCAGTGAATAAACAGCATAGATTAGAAATAAAGAATAAGTAATTAGAGAGACTAACTCACAGCTCTTTTGGCAAATAAAACCTGCTCGAATGAATGATGAAAAAAAAGAGTGACTGAAGAAGGAGAAACCATTGTTTTAAATGCTGGATATAAGATAGTCTCATCAGCAAAATTATAACCTTTAAGTAGATAAGTTCATAGTTATGGACAGAAAACCAATCACACCATTCATTATACAAGTAGATGAGAATGAAACATGCAGTTATAAATACATACATACACACCATGTGCATATACAGATACACATATGTTTACTTGGAAATACATACATCAAATATACATAAAATAGTAAATAGAAGTAGTAAAAACATACCTGGTTTGTTTGTCCAGTTCATTACAACCATCAATCACACGAATATGACAGCCAATATCTTTTAAATCCCTAAGTAAAAGAAAGACAATTATTTGATGGTTTTTTTTTTTCATCAATATCAAACAGCTTTTAATTACAAATAGTCATCAAATTTCCTCAGTTATTCTATTCAGGTTTAATTGCATTCCAATATTCTACACTTTAAAATGTTAAAAAGGTTCTCATTAGTTTTCTGACTGTGTAACTTTTGAAATACCTTTGTAGACTACAATGACATTTTGCTTTCACAAGTTTCTAAAAGAATTTGAATGCTTAATAGATAGCAAGTGACCATTTTAATTCATATGATTTTCTATTTACCTTGAATAAAAAAATATTTTAACCAGAAAAATCTTAATTCTTAATGAAATAAACTAATTTAATCTGATCATTAGATAGAATCTCAAGTAAAAAGATTTTCAATATTCCTGAGAATATTTTCCAAAAATAATAGCTAATTCAGACCATTTCCTAATACCTACAAAACATGGCTGCATTTTTCAGACAAAAAAAAAAAAGTTAGATTTAGAAAGCTGCTAAGTAGGGAAAAATATCAGAAAATGCAGCATTCTTTGGTATTTGCTGCCATATCCATATATACACCATCATTCTCTACTTATTGAGGGTATTGTAGGATTAGGTGAACAGGTTGTTAGTCAAGACCCACCTTCTGCTTGCTAGGCCAGTTGAAGCTTCATTTTGCTTATGGCACTCGATATTCCCAAATGGTCACCCATCTAAGTACCGATAAAGCTTGCTATTGCTCACCTTCAGTAATCTTATGAGAACCAGTGTATAGATCATGATATGGCCGTAACATCTTAGCATCTGGTAGATTCCTCAATCCTAGTCCTTGTACTGAGTGTTAAGCAAGGGGCGATTGAGTACCATTTTAAAAGTCTTTGGTATGAATCATCTGAAGATTGAACCATGACATACTGAACTGTAGGAGAGCACTCAACCACTGAACCATGGTGATTGGTGAATTTTGATCTGCTTGCTTTATCTGGAAAATTACAATTAAAATCCTTTTTCTATTTCACCTTTCTTTCTCAATAAATGGAGTGTTTGAATTATATAGGAAATCAGTAGAAAATCACAAATGAAGCAGTCTTCTTTCTATTAAGAAAGGAAATAGGGCCACAAACTTATATTTTACCAATTAGCCACCAAAAAATCAGTCAAGGCAAATGACTTGGAGAACTTAATGCTCACAGGGCACATGGGAGAGAGGAAGGCAACAAGTAACCTACTTGAAGGGTTTGAGCAAGTGGATGGCAGAAAGAATACCACAAGGCATAGAAGAACAGAAGTTGCTGAGAGTGACAGGGGAAAAGAAGCTATGGTCAGACAATATCACCCACGTATAGAAGGGGCAGGGCACGTAAAGAAGAAAGGTAAGGAAGAGAGAAAAGGTCAGTAGGACCCTTATTTTTCTAAAATTCAGTTTTCTTCTCAACTAGGATATCACTTACCTTCTAGCATCTACTACTAAATCTGTAGAGATACTAAACCAAATATGACGCACTCGTCCTCGGGAAAAGTTATCCAGTATGATGCCAGATACCTGACATAAAACAAAACGACTTAAACATCAAATGTATACACACAAAATTGACACAGTTATGTGTAGATTTCATAGAGGACATTTTTACTCCACTACAATAGGACTGTTAGTGGGCATGCATATAAAATATTAAATAAACAAACAAGCAGGATCAAATTATGTTCATTATAAGGCTATCATAGATACAGCAAAAATAAAATTTGCACTTTGGAATGAGGATTATGTTAGTAGCAATAAAAGTATACAGGATACAGAGAAAACAAGTATAAAATATAAAATAGCTATCAAGTTAAATATCATGGCATTTGCACGTTATAATGAAATATTTAGTGCATCAAAATTACAGCAGCTGCTATCTCAGGCATAATTGAGGAGCCATCCCACTATACAGCAGGTACTGACATAGTTAGAATATAAAAGAATATCAAATTGAAATTTAAAATTAATATATCAACTTACCTGTCGTCCTTTCCCCACACCTGCACCATCCCCAATGAAAAATCCTGCCCGATGACCATTTGGCAACACCGTTTGGTGCTTCTGGCACTGAAAGAATAAATACCATTAAATGAATACAAACTGATTGCTGTGATGAAAGTTTCAAACCAGCGTTGCCAGATTTCACCAGAAGGGAAGATGATCTGAGTTTCATCTCCAAAACATACCCAACTCAGGCATTGGAATGACATCAATTTCAAGAGGCTGGTATTGAACCTCAGCCTCAAAACTCACTCAATTCACAAATTTGACACTCAGAGATAAAGCTCTAATTATCTCCCCCTGTCTTGTCCAAACTTACAACCCTGGTCTCGGACAGGGTTACCAAATATGTATTTTTTCAGACATTGTGGCCTTTTTTCATCCCGTGTGTCAGATATCTTTTTTTTCAAATTGGATATCCAAAATTGTCCAATTTTTGTCTCAGTTAAAACCCCACATGAATTCAGATTTTTCAATGATTTTCACCTGATTTTTAAGACATTGTCTCAAATTTTTCAAAATTAATCAGTTTTTCAAACATCACAGCCATACAAGCACACAAACATGCAATGTTCTCTGTTATAGATTCTTGGCCCTATTTACACTGTGCCTACTTGAAGGGAGAGAGTTGAATTAAGCGGAACATGTCTAAAATTAGCAAAGTCTTCATCACATAAAATACAATTACCATCATAGAAATCTACTTTTCAATGTTTAAATTTTTTCTAATAAATATAATTTAAAAATCATATTGTATACTTTCACAGCTTATATAGTCAATAAATTGATATTCGTAGCCTCTACCTTCTTATTTCAATATCCCCATCAACCATAAGTACATAGTAATGAAATGGGATGGCAAAGATTGCCAAATGGGGCTAATAAATGTTTTCAAGTACTTAAAAATTTCAGCAATTCATTTTCATTATTCAGATATCTGATAAATATATTGTAGAATTATAGATTTTCAACCAAAATTAGCAAGAAATGAAAAAAATGAAAAAAATCTAGAAACTTCTAGCGATTTATTTTCATCACTGCGTTAACATCTGATCTATACATTGAATAATTACACTTCTTTTTTAATCGAAACTCACTAGAAATGAAAGCAAAAAATGGAACAATTAGCTACTTTCAGGTATATATTTTCTAGAAATTAAAAATATCTAACCACTTGTAGCTATTTTTGGCCATTTTGACTGATTTGGAGCAGGGTTGTCTGGGGAACATCCATGTCTAATTTTGTGAAAAATAATCAGGCAATTCTGGTCTGAGATAAATCAAGTGGAAATATTTACTCACAGCATAAAGAATTCCTTCCAACTGGAGACTGCTAAGTTGACCTTTTTGCAATTTGTCAGGGGTCAGGACACTTGTCAATGGATACCAAGGATCAGGAAGAAACAAAGACTACAGGAAACAAAATATATGCAACAATGATTGTGAAAAGTCCAAATTTTTCTCTTTAAAATCAATAATAATATGCTAAGTTTTGTCTGAAGTATATGAATAGGGTCTTTGGTACATTGATATTTAAATTAATTATTTTTAGAAGAGCGAAATTAACACAATGAACTAAGCTATCATTCACATGAACCTGAAAACTAGATGAAAAGGTTAATCATATATCTTACAAAGTTACGAAGCAATTTTCCATTAAACCAATAAGATCATTTACTAACCTTTAGTATTCTCTAGATACTTGAATAATTTTTTTTTAAACCGCTTCTTATATTACGATGAATATAATTTATAAATTTAGCAAAATTGAAGAAATCTTAATTCTAGAAAGAATCTATGCAAGACTTACAGATAAGGACCCTGCTTCTACAATATCCCCAGGGTGGGGTAGACATCCAGGAAGAATTTCACGGTGTTCGTATTTGGAAAATACTTCTTTGCTGTTTATGGAAAAATAAACAAAAGCTCAGAAAAGAGTGAAAATGAATTGTGATAAAAACACACAAGAAAAAAATACACTAGTATGAACAATTTTGGGATATAATAAGCGAGTCAAAAATATTTTGCTAATCTAAATCTGAGATTATGACCTATGATGAGTGATACTCAAACCATTCAGCTTATTTGACCTAGTTATGAACAATAGCAGTTTGATTAAAGAATTTCAATTTATCTATTTCTGATTATTAAAAAAAAATACTTTAATATTCTATCACAGATCCATTCAGTAACATCATGTTGGTAATACCATTTCATATTTGATGACCAAATTCAAGCAATACAGTGTAAGTATCTACAAGTATAATTTTGATCCTAAATTTTTTCAGCAAATTCTTCACATCATCTGTTATGATTAGCAATAGACAGCCACCATCAAAAAATTGATTACCATAAACCAATATATACCTTATCAGTAAAATTAAATATAATCTAAAAGTCAGTGAAGATTTTATTTTTTTAAACCATTTCAATCATACTACAAACCTCAATCAATAATATTGATAATACAAAAGTTAGTGAATTTCCTTTTTGAAGTCAATAAATTTAGTTATGAATTCATTGCATAAGTCCTATCTGCATTTTAGCAATACATAGAGTAAAAACCTGATCTGGAGCTTGGTTACTTGTTTTCAGAAAGTTTGGTCCACCTAGTGCATGGAAATTCCTTACAAAACAATATTTTTCAAGCAGTTTAGTCACTTTTGTAGCAAAGGTATTGAAACCTAAAAGATAATGCTCTGGAAACGAGACTCAGTACAGAAGATAGGTGATTTTTCGCGACACCTAATTTTTCATAATTTTTTGCGATACAAGCTTCACAATAAACTAGACTGCCTTTTGAAAAAGAAATTATGATGAATTATATCTTTTGTTACTGAAGTTATAGTAAAAAGATACAGGGTTAAAATCCCCGAAACAGATTAATGAATATAGATGTTGGAAATCTTATTTATTGTGATTTCAAAATCCTCGAGTATCAAGTCAATATTTCAAAAAAGAGTGGACTGAAGATGATTTCATTTAGTTTTCATGAGACTGCAAAGCAAGACCAAGAACGTACCTAACACTTTCCTCGATCCCCTCGTTAGCAAGTTTACCAAGCTCTTCACTGAGATCATCTAGCAACTTCTGGTGCACGTTGTTTGGTGCAGTTGCATAGTTTGCTGCACGTGTTCGCATCATCTCCAAGTATTGCTGAGCCGAAGTTGGAGTGAGCAGTCCAGCAGCTTGGTGTTGAAGGATCATCTTGCTTGCTGAAGACATGATGGATGCCACAACAGCCTCTGGCGAGGGTGTGGGTAGTGGTACTCCTGAGTTGGTTGATGTTGATGAGGCAGAAGAGGGTGGGAGGAGTGACACAACAGCTTGTTGAGACTTGTTCTCTTGAGGGTATTGTTGTTGTTGATGATGATGATGATGATGATGGTGGTGGTGGCGGTGTGGGTAGTGGTACTCCTGAGTTGGTTGATGTTGATGAGGCAGAAGAGGGTGGGAGGAGTGACACAACAGCTTGTTGAGACTTGTTCTCTTGAGGGTATTGTTGTTGTTGATGATGATGATGATGATGATGGTGGTGGTGGCGGTGGTGGTACTGATGTTGCTGTGAGGTATCTGGCTGTAGAAGCAACTGTTTCAGTTGTTCTTGAGGATGCTTTTCAGGATCACCTAGTTGTGGAGAAGGAGGAGATAGGTTTGGCCGCTGCAGCAACTGTTGGAGTTGTGGTTGTGACTGCAATTCAAGCCCTGGTTGGACTTGATCTGGCTGTTGCAATAATTGTTGCAACAATGGTTGGTGTTGCTGGGATGGTTGTTGTGAAGAGGAGGCTTGTTGATCTGGAGTCGACTGTAAAAGTTGCTCCAAATCTTTTGTCTCGATCTCTAGTTGGTTTGGTCCATCTTCCGGCTCCAGTAGTTTTTCCAATTCTGCCTTATGTTGCTCCGATGCATGTTGATGGTGTTCTTGATGCTGTTGCAACAACTGTTCTTGTTCATCATTCTGCAGCAATTGTACAAGTTGTAACGATTGATGTGGAGGGGGAAGCTGCTGATGAGCATCATCATTATCTTGCTGCAAAAAATCTTCAAATTGCTCCTGTTGATCATTTAGGGAGTGCGGACCTTCATGTTGCAGGAGATCATTGAGATGCAATTGTTGTTGTTGTTCTTGTTGTTGCAGATGTTCAGCTGCAACTGTTGGTGGCGATGAAGATGACGAAGAGCAAGACGATGTTGGCATTGGTGACGAGGTTGATGGCAAAGACGTTGGCTGAGGGGATGAAGTAGATGAGGTTGTTGATGACAATGGAAATGTACTCGGTGCACTCAATGGTGGAATGAGCATCTCAGGCTGGCTTCCTAAAGCACTGGTCTGACTGTTTGGATCCATCATCATGTCAAAAGACTGACCAGTGCCTTGATCTTAATTGATATAAATCTTGTTAGTCGTGGTCAGCAGCTTAGAGCTGCACAAGAGAAACTAAATGGTTCATACCATTTTAGATGCTCCCTAAAAGCAGAAAATATGTAAAATAATCTTAACAAATCATTTCAGGCATTAATTATACAAACAGGAAGAATCAGAATTGCCAGATTTGTCCAAAAGGGGCAATAATCTAACCATTATCTTAGTTTTTCTCAACAATGACAGAGGTTTATTGCCAGCCTCTTTAGGTGGGCCCTCCCCAAGAGGCTGGTATTGAACCTCTGCTTCAAGACACACTCGATTCTCAAATGTGATATC
>OY735209.1:51677003-51682003 GCA_963457665.1 Thysanoteuthis rhombus
ACATATATATATATATATATATACACATACGTATAGACATATGTATATATACATACACATACGTATAAACATATGTATATATAAGTATATGTATATATACATACGTATATATATTTACATACGTATATATATATATATACACATACGTATATATATATATATACATACGTGTATATATCTATCTATACGTACGTATAGAAATATATAAATATATCCACATACATATAGACGTATATAAATATATATACATATGTATAGAACTTTATAAATATATATACATACTTATAGGCGTATTCATGTATACATATATATATATATACATATATATATATACATATACATACTAAGACATGTATATATATATATATATATATATATATATATATATACATATTAAGACGTATATATATATATATATATATATATACATATTAAGACGTATATATATATATATATATATATATATATATATATATATATATATACATACTAAGACATGTATATATATATATATATATACACATACATACTGAGACATATATATATATACATACGCATAGATATCTATATATATATATACATACGCATAGACATATATATATATATATATACTTATAGACATACATATATATATACATACTTATAGACATATATATATATTCACACTTATAGACATACATATATATATACACACGTAGAGACATACATATATATATACATACTTATAGACATACATATATATATACATACTTATAGACATACATATATATATACAGACTTATAGACATACATATATATATACAGACTTATAGACATACATATATATATACTTACATATAGACATGCATGTATATATACATACATATAGACATACATGTATATATACATACTTATAGACATACATGTATATATACATACTTATAGACATATATATATATATACATACTTATAGAAATATATATATATACATACGTATAGACATATATATATATACATACGTATAGACGTATATATATGTATATATATATATATTTACGTATAGACATATATATATATGTACACATACTTATAGACATATATCTATGTACACAAATACGTATAGACATATACATATGTAAACATATACGTATAGACATACATATATATACACATGCGTAAAGACATATATATATACACATAGGTATATACATATATATATATACACATACGCATAGACATAAATGTATATACAGATGCGTAGACATATATCTATATACACATACGTATAGACATATATCTATATACAAATATGTATAGACATATATCTATATACAAGTACGTATAGACATATATCTATGTATACATACATGTAGACATAGATATATACACACACGTATAAACATATATATATACACATACATATAGACATACACATATACATATATGTTTGGACATCAATATATACACATACATATAGACATATATATATATACAAACGTATAGACATGTATATATATACACATACGTATAGACATATATATATACACATACGTATAGACATATATTTATATACACATACGTATAGACATATATATATATATATATATAAATGCATGAATATAGTCATATATATATATATATATATGTATAGTCATATATATATATATATATATGTATAGTCATATATATATATACATATACATATGTATAGTCATATATATATATATATACATATTTATACACGTATATACATGTATAAATACACACGTATATACGTATATACGTATATATATATACACACGTATATACGTATGTATATACACACGTATATACATGTATATATACACACGTATATACATGTATATATACACACGTATATACATGTATATACACATGTACATACATGTATATATGCACTTATATACATATATATATGCACACGTATACACATATATATATATACATACATAGACCCATATATATATACATACATAGACCCATATATATATATATACACATATAGACGTATATATATATATATATATACACGTGTACACATATATATTTATACATACACTTATATATGTACATATATGTATATGCACATTCACATATACACGTATATGTATATATATATAAATACATTTATATATATATACATATACGCATATATGTATACATATACACGTATATATATACATATACGCATATATGTATACATATACACGTATATGTATACATATACACATGTATGTATACATATACACGTATATGTATACATATACACATGTATGTATACATATACATATATATGTATATATATATAAATGTATACATATATAAATATATATATATATATATATATATATAAATATATAAATATATATATATATATATATGTCTAAATATATATATATATATATGTCTAAATATATATATAAATATATATATCTAAATATGTATAAATATATATATATATATATCTAAATATATGTATAAATATATATATCTAAATATGTATAAATATATATATATATTCTAAATATATATATAAATATATATATCTAAATATGTATAAATATATATATATATATATCTAAATATATATATATATATATATATCTAAATATATATATATATATATATATCTAAATATATATATATATATATATATCTAAATATATATATATATATATATATCTAAATATATATATATATATATATATCTATCTAAATATATATATATATATATATATATATCTAAATATATATATATATATATCTATCTAAATATATATATATATATATATATCTATCTAAATATATATATATATATATATATATCTAAATATATATATATATATATATATATATATCTAAATATATATATATATATATATATATATATCTAAATATATATATATATATATATATATAAATATATATATAAATATATATATAAATATATATAAATATATATATATATATATATCTATCTAAATATATATCTATCTAAATATATATGTATATATATATATATATATATATCTAAATATATATCTGAATATATATATATCTAAATATATATATGAATATATATATTTAGATATATATATATTTATATATATTTAGATATATATATTTAGATATATATATTTATATATATTTAGATATATATATATATATATTTAGATATATATATATATATATTTAGATATATATATATATATATTTAGATATATATATATATATATTTAGATATATATATATATATATTTAGATATATATATATATATATATATATTTATATATATTTAGATATATATATATTTATATATATTTAGATATATGTCAATGACATGTGTATATATATATATGTATTATATATATCTTACACTTATATATACACTTATATATGTATGTATATATATATCCAACACTCATATATATGTATATATATATAACTTACGCTCATATATATATATGTATTATATAACTTACGCTTATATATATATATGAAAATATATATCATATACGTATATATATACGTATAGATATATATCATACAATTATCTATATCTGTGTATATATATCTGTATATATATATATATATATATAAACATATATGTATGAATATATATATAAATACACATATATATATGTATATATACACATACATATACATATACATATATATATCTTAAAGATTTATATGCATATAAGTATATATATTTATCTTACAAATATATTATGTATATATATACATATATACATCACACAAATCAAAGCACATACATATATATGTATCATACACACACATATATATATATATATACATGTCGTACACATATGTATATGTACATATCTATCATACACATATATATCTATATATGTATGTATATCTATCATAAACATTTATATATATATGTTACACATTTATATATGTATATATATTTATATATATATAATACACATTTATATGTATATATATTCATAAAAAAAATAATACACATTTATGTATATATATAATTATATATATATCATACACATTTATATATAATATATATTTATATATTTAATACACATTTATATATATATATATTAATATATATATAATACACATTTATATATATATATATATAGATAATACACATTTATATATATATATATATATAGATAATACACATTTATATATATGTATATTTATATATATATCATACACGTTTATATATATATATATTTATACATATATCATACACATTCATATATATATTTTTATATATATCGTACACATTCATATATATATATATTTATAAATACATCATACACATTTATATATATATATATTTATATATCATACACATTTATATATATATATATATTTATATATACATCATACACATTTATATATATATATATTTATATATACATCATACACATTTATATATATATATATATATTTATATATCCATCATACACATTTATGTATATATATATTTATATATATATCATACACATTTATATATATATATATTTATATATATATCATACACATTTATATATATATATATTTATATATATATCATACACATTTATATATATATATATTTATATATATATCATACACATTTATATATATATATATTTATATATATATCATACACATTCATATATATATATATTTATATATATATCATACACATTTATATATATATATATATATATATATCATACACATTTATATATATATATGTATATATGTATATCATACATATTTATGAATATCTATATTCATATATGTATATATATATCATACACATTTGTGAATATATATATATATATATATATATATATATATATACATATGTATTTATATACATATACATATTCATATACGTATACGTATGTATACATCATACACATTTATATGTATAGGTAATATATATCATACAATTTGAAAATATATATGTCCATATATATATACGTATCATACACACAGATGTATACATGTCTATGTTTCT
>OY735209.1:51687003-51689503 GCA_963457665.1 Thysanoteuthis rhombus
GTATATATATATCGTAAACATATATATGTCTATATGTATACGTATATCATACACACAGATGTATATATATATATATTTATCATACTCATATATATATATCATACAGACACATATATATAAATCGTACACATATACATATTCATACAAATATATATATATATCATACACATATAGATATATGTATATCATACCTATATATATATGTAAATCATGGACATATATATATTTATATCAAACACATATATATATGTATATCATGGACATATATATATTTATATCAAACACATATATATATATTAAACCCATATATATATATATTAAACCCATATATATATATTAAAACCCATATATATATAAATCATGCAAATTTATATATATCATGCACATATGTATCATGCATATATATATATATATGTATATCATACACAGATATATATGATATATACATTTATATTTATATATATATATAATATATTCACATGATTATCATGCTCATATATATCATACACATATATAGATATATACATATATAATAAACATGTATGTATTTATATGTATAATACATATGTATGTATAATTATATATTGTACACATATATATATACCATACACACACATATATATATACATATATATATGATACTCATATATATATGTTTATATCAGATATATATATACATATACACATATATGTATTAATATATATCATACACATTGATATAAAAACATCATACACAATATATATATATATATATCATACGGACACATATATATCATAAAATCACATGAATATATGCATCACACAAATATACATATATATATCATACACATACACACATATATATACATGTATCATACACAAATATACATATATATCATAGACAAATATACATATATATCATAAACAAATATACATTTATATATCATATACAAATATACATTTATATATCATATACATACACATATATATATAGATATATCGTACATATTAAGCGTATATATATTTATATATATATATATATATATATATATATCATACACATATATATACATATCATACACTGAGATATATATATATCATACATATATATATATACATATATCATACACAGAGATATATATATATCATACATATATATATGCCATAAACGTATATATATATATCATGAGTGTATATATATGTATATCATACTAATATATATGTATTTATAATGAACATATATATAAATACCATGAACATATATATATAAATACATATATCATACACATATATATATACACGTATATATATATCATAAACATATATTTTATAAACATATCCATATATTTAATGAACATATACATATATATATCATAAACATATATATAATACGCATATATATATATATATCGTACAAGAATATATGTTATGCACATATATATACATGTCATAGGCATATATATATATATATCATACATAAATATATATGTGTGTTATACACATATATATATCATAAACAAATATATACGTGTCATACACATATATATATATCATACAAATATATATATGTGTCATACACATATATATATCATACAGGATATATATATGCGTCATACACGTACATATGTATAATACACAAATATATAAATGTCATAGATATATATATATGTCATACACATATAGATAATACACAAATATATATGTCATACACATACTTATATCATACAGAAATATATATCTGTCATACACATAATTATATCGTACACTAATATATATACATATATATATATATCAGACTTATATCAAACACACAGATATATATTATACACATGTATATATGTGTGGGATGTATAAGTGTGTGTGATTTATATATATATATATGAATATCAGACACACATATACATATATATCACACATATATTTATATCACACACACACATATATATATATATATATATATCATACACACATATATATGTCACACACATATATACATATATATCTTACACATATATATCATATACACATAGATATGTATCATATCATGGATATATATGTATATATCAAATACACATATATATGAATATATATCATACAAATATATATATATATATATCATACATATACATATATCATACGTATATATATATCATACGTATATATATATCATACATATATATATATATATCATACATATATATATATATCATACATATATATATATATATCATACATATATATATATATCATACATATATATATATATCATACATATATATATATATCATACATATATATATATATATATCATACATATATATATATATCATACATATATATATATATATATCATACATATATATATATATATATCATACATATATATATATCATACATATATATATATCATACATATATATATATCATACATATATATATATCATACATATATATATATCATACATATATATATATCATACATATATATATATATCATACGTATGTATATATATCATACGTA
>OY735209.1:51697582-51875082 GCA_963457665.1 Thysanoteuthis rhombus
CACATATAATACCACATATACATACACATATATATACACATATATATATATACATACACACATATATATATATACATATACATACACATATATATATACATATACATACACATATATATATACATATACATACACATATATATACATATACGTACACATATATACATACATATACATACATATACATATACAAACACATATATATATACATATATATATATATACATATACATATATATACATACACATACACACGCATATATACATGTATATGTATACGTATGGATACACATATATACATGTAGGTATATAGATATATTCGTATACATGTATACCCGCATGTATATACATATATACATACACATATACACCCGCATGCATATACATACATACATATACACACATACACCCTCACAAGTATACATATACACACACATACACCCGCAACTGTATACATACCTACACACACATACACCCGCAGGTATATACATACATACAACTGCACGTATACACATATATACAACCGCACGTATACTCATACATACAACCGCACGTATACACATACATACATCCATACACGCATACACCCGCACGTATATACATACATTCATCTATACACGCATACAAGCGCACGGATATACATACATCCACATGCATACACGCGCACGTATATACATACATACACATGCATACACGCGCATGTATATACATACGTACACAGGCATACACGCGCACGTATATACATACGTACACATGCATACACGCCCAGGTATATACATACGTACACATGCATACACGCTCACGTATATACATACATACACATGCATACACGCGCACGTATATACATACATACACATGCATACACGCGCACGTATATACATACATACACATGCATACATACACACATACACATGCATATGTACACATATATACACATGTATATGTATACATACATATATACACATGTATATATATACATAAATATATACATATATACACATGTATATATATACATGTATATATACATAAATATATACATATATACACATGTATATATATACATGTATATATATACATAAATATATACATATATACACATGTACATATATACACGTGTATATATATACAAAAATATATACATATATACACGTGTATATATATACATAAATATATACATATATACACGTGTATATATATACATAAATATATACATATATACACGTGTATATATATATACATAAATATATACATATATACACGTGTATATATATACATAAATATATACATATATACACGTGTATATATATACATAAATATATACATATATACACGTGTATATATATACATAAATATATACATATATACACGTGTATATATATACATAAATATATACATATATACACGTGTATATATATACATAAATATATATACATATATACACGTGTATATATATACATGAATATATACATATACACGTGTATATATATACATGAATATATACATATATACACGTGTATATATATACATGAATATATACATATATACACGTGTATATATATACATGAATATATACATATATACACGTGTATATATATACATAAATATATACATATATACACGTGTATATATATACATAAATATATACATATATACACGTGTATATATATACATAAATATATACATATATACACGTGTATATATATACATAAATATATACATATATACACGTGTATATATATACGTAAATATATACATATATAAACATGTATATATTTACATAAATACACATGTATATATATACATAAATATATACATATATACACATATATATATATACATATATACACATGTATATATATACATAAATATATACATATATACACATGTATATATATACATATATACACATGTATATATATACATAAATATATACACATGTATATATATACATAAATATATACACATGTATATATATACATAAATATATACACATGTATATATATACATAAATATATACACATGTATATATATACATAAATATATACACATGTATATATATGCATAAATATATACACATGTATATATATACATAAATATATACACATGTATATATATACATAAATATATACACATGTATATATATACATAAATATATACATATATACACATGTATATATATACATAAATATATACACATGTATATATATACATAAATATATACATATATACACATGTATATATATACATAAATATATACATATATACACATGTATATATATAAATAAATATATACACATATACACATGTATATATATATACATAAATATATACACATGTATATATATACATAAATATATACACATGTATATATATACATAAATATATACACATGTATATATATACATAAATATATACATATATACACATGTATATATATACATAAATATATACACATGTATATATATACATAAATATATACACATGTATATATATACATAAATATATACACATGTATATATATACATAAATATATACACATGTATATATATACATAAATATATACACATGTATATATATACATAAATATATACACATGTATATATATACATAAATATATACATATATACACAAATATATACACATGTATATATATACATAAATATATACATATATACACATGTATATATATACATAAATATATACATATATACACATGTATATATATACATAAATATATACATATATACACATGTATATATATACATAAATATATACATATATACACATGTATATATATACATAAATATATACATATATACACATGTATATATATATACATAAATATATACATATATACACATGTATATATATATACATAAATATATACATATATACACATGTATATATATATACATAAATATATACATATATACACATGTATATATATACATAAATATATACATATATACACATGTATATATATACATAAATATATAAATATATACACATGTATATATATACATAAATATATACGTATATACACATGTATATATATACATAAATATATACATATATACACATGTATATATATACATAAATATATACATATATACACATGTATATACATACATAAATATATACATATATACACATGTATATACATACATAAATATATACATATATACACATGTATATACATACATAAATATATACATATATACACATGTGTATATATGTATATATTTATGTATATATATACATGTGTATATATGTATATATTTATGTATATATATACATAAATATATACATATATACACATGTATATATATATATACATGTATATATATACATAAATATATACATATATACACATGTATATATGTACATATATACACATTTATATATAAACAAATATACACATTTATATATAAACAAATATACACATGTATATATAAACAAATATACACATGTATATATAAACATACATACACATGTATATATAAACATACATACACATGTATATATAAACATACATATATACATACGTATGAATACACGTATATGTATATAAAAAAACATATATATATAAATAAACATATATATAGATAAATAAACACATATATATAAATGAACACATATATATGTATATATATATATATAAATAAACACATAGATATAAATGAACACACATACATATATATGTATATACACATACATATAAATATAAACACACACATATATAAATATAAACACACACATATATAAATATAAATACACACATATATATAAATATGAATACACACATATATATAAATATGAATACACAGATATATATAAATATAAATACACACATATATATAAATATAAATACACACATATATATAAATATAAATACACACATATATATAAATATAAATACACACATATATATAAATAAAAATACACACATACATAAATATGAATAGACATACATATAAATATGAGTACACATATATATAAATATGAATACACACATACTTATAAATATAAATACAAACATACTTGAAAATATAGACACATACTTATAAATATAAATACACATATAAATATAAATACACACATACATATAAATACACACATACATATAAATACACACAAATATATAAATATATATACACATATACATAAAAATATGAATACACACATTCATATAATTACACACGTATATAAATTCAAATATCTTTCTATTCATACACATATAATGAATACATATATACATATATATATATTGTATACATGTATACATATATATTTATAATGAATACATGTATACATATATATATATAATGAATACATGTATACATATATATATAAAATGAATACATGTATACATATATATATATATAATGAATACATGTATACATATATATATATATAATGAATACATGTATACATATATATATATATAATGAATACATGTATACATATATATATATATAATGAATGCATGTATACATATATATATATAATGAATACATGTATACATATATATATATAATGAATGCATGTATACATATATATATATAATGAATACATGTATACATATATATATATAATGAATGCATGTATACATATATATATATAATGAATACATGTATACATATATATATATAATGAATGCATGTATACATATATATATATAATGAATACATGTATACATATATATACATAATGAATACATGTATACATATATATACATAATGAATACATGTATACATATATATACATAATGAATACATGTATACATATATATACATAATGAAAACATGTATACATATATATATATAATGAATACATGTATACATATATATATATAATGAATACATGTATACATATATATATATAATGAATACATGTATACATATATATATATAATGAATACATGTATACATATATATATATAATGAATACATGTATACATATATATATATAATGAATACATGTATACATATATATATATAATGAATACATGTATACATATATATATATAATGAATACATGTATACATATATATATATAATGAATACATGTATACATATATATATATAATGAATACATGTATACATATATATATATAATGAATACATGTATACATATATATATATAATGAATACATGTATACATATATATATATAATGAATACATGTATACATATATATATATAATGAATACATGTATACATATATATATATAATGAATACATGTATACATATATATATATAATGAATACATGTATACATATATATATATATAATGAATACATGTATACATATATATATATATAATGAATACATGTATACATATATATATATATAATGAATACATGTATACATATATATATAATGAATACATGTATACATATATATATAATGAATACATGTATACATATATATATAATGAATACATGTATACATATATATATATAATGAATACATGTATACATATATATATATAATGAATACATGTATACATATATATATATAATGAATACATGTATACATATATATATATAATGAATACATGTATACATATATATATATAATGAATACATGTATACATATATATATATAATGAATACATGTATACATATATATATATAATGAATACATGTATACATATATATATATAATGAATACATGTATACATATATATATATAATGAATACATGTATACATATATATATATAATGAATACATGTATACATATATATATATAATGAATACATGTATACATATATATATATAATGAATACATGTATACATATATATATATAATGAATACATGTATACATATATATATAGAATGAATACATGTATACATATATATATATAATGAATACATGTATACATATATATATAGAATGAATACATGTATACATATATATATATAATGAATACATGTATACATATATACATAATGAATACATGTATACGTATATATATATATATATATATAATGAATACATGTATACATATATATATATATATAATGAATACATGTATACATATATATATATATATATAATGAATACATGTATACATATATATATATATAATGAATACATGTATACATATATATATATATATATATATATAATGAATACATGTATATATATATATATATATAATGAATACATGTATACATATATATATATAATGAATACATGTATACATATATATATAATGAATACATGTATACATATATATATAATGAATACATGTATACATATATATATAATGAATACATGTATACATATATATATAATGAATACATGTATACATATATATATAATGAATACATGTATACATATATATATAATGAATACATGTATACATATATATATAATGAATACATGTATACATATATATATAATGAATACATGTATACATATATATATAATGAATACATGTATACATATATATATAATGAATACATGTATACATATATATATAATAATTACATGCATACATATATATATATAATGAATACATGTATATATATATAATGAATACATGTATACATATATATATAATGAATACATGTATACATATATATATAATGAATACATGTATACATATATATATAATGAATACATGTATACATAATGAATACATGTATACATAATGAATACATGTATACATATATATATAATGAATACATGTATACATATATATATAATGAATACATGTATACATATATATATAATGAATACATGTATACATATATATATAATGAATACATGTATACATATATATATAATGAATACATGTATACATATATATATAATGAATACAAGTATACATATATAAATATAATAAATACATGTATACATATATATATATATAATGAATACATGTATACATATATATATATATATATATAATGAATACATGTATACATATATATATATATAATGAATACATGTATACATATATGTATATATATATATGTAATGAATACATGGATACATTTATTTCTATTGATATTCGGACAATCCTCATCTTGATTGTTTTTCATACAATATTACGGCCGTTGCACTTTACGGCCTTCGTCAGGTATCATCCAGTAGATTTGGGGAAGTAATGAACCAAACCTTTTATCTATCTGACGGGGGCATAATGATCGTATTCCCCTCTTAGTATTCGTAGTATTGTTATATTGTCTCACACTAGGATCGAACTTAGAACCATCGAATTACTTTACAGTAATTTGTTTGATGCTATAACCACTGCGCTATGTGTCTATATATATATATATATGATGAATACATATATACATATAATTATATAATTAATAAACCTATATGTATACATATATATAATGAATACACGTATATATATATAATGAATACTTGTATACATATATATATATAATGAATATATGTATACACATACATATTGAATATATGTATACATATATATATAATGTACATATGTATACATGTATATATATATAATGTATATATGTATACATATATATATATATAATGTATATATGTATACATATATACATATATAATGTATATATGTATACATATATACATATATAATGTATATATGTATACATATATATATATAATGAATATATGTATACATATATATATATAATGAATATATGTATACATATATATATATAATGAATATATGTATACATATATATATATAATGAATATATGTATACATATATATATATAATGAATATATGTATACATATATATATATATATATAATGAATGTATGTATACATATATATATATATAATGAATGTATGTATACATATATATATATATAATGAATGTATGTATACATATATATATATATAATGAATGTATGTATACATATATATATATATAATGAATGTATGTATACATATATATATATATATATATATATATATATATATATAATGAACATATGTATATATTTAATGAATACATGTATACATTTAATGAATACCTGTATATATATATATATATATTCAATGAATACATGTATACATATAAATATATATATAATGGATACATGTTAACATATATATATATATATATATATTTATATATATATATATATATATATAATGAACACATGTATACATATATATATATAATAAACACATGTATACATATATATATATAGTGAACACATGTATACATATATATATAATGAACACATGTATACATATATATATAATGAACACATGTATACATATATATATAATGAACACATGTATACATATATATATAATGAACACATGTATACATATATATATAATGAACACATGTATACATATATATATAATGAACACATGTATACATATATATATGATGAACACATGTATACATATATATATAATGAACACATGTATACATATACATATAATGAACACATGTATACATATACATATAATGAACACATGTATACATATAAATATAATGAACACATGTATACATATATATATAATGAATACATGTATACATATATATATAATGAATACATGTATACATATATATATAATGAACACATGTATACATATATATAATGAACACATTTATACATATATATAATGAACACATGTATACATATATATAATGAACACATGTATACATATATATAATGAACACATGTATACGTATATATATATAATGAACACATTCATACATATGTATCTAATGAATACACGTATACATATGTATCTAATGAATACATGTATACATATGTATATAATGAATACATGTATACATACATATATAATGAATACATGTATACATATATATATGATGAATAAATGTATACATATATATATGATGAATACATGTATACATATATATATGATGAATACATGTATACATATATATATAATGAATACATGTATATATATATATAATGAATACATGTATACATATATATATATGATGAATACATGTATACATATATATATATATGATCAATACATGTATACATATATATATATGATGAATACATGTATACATATATATACATGATGAATACATGTATACATATATATATATGATGAATACATGTTTACATATATATATATGATGACTACATGCATACATATATATATGATGAATACATGTATACATATATATATGATGAATACATGTATACATATATATATGATGGATACATGTATACATATATATATGATGGATACATGTATACATATATGTATGATGAATACAAGTATACATATATATATAATGAATACATGTATACATATATATATAATGAATACATGTATACATATATAATGAATACATGTATACATATATACTGAATACATGTATACATATATACTGAATACATGTATACATATATACTGAATACATGTATACATACATATATAATGAATACATGTATACATATATAATGAATACATGTATACATACATATATAATGAATACATGTATACATACATATATAATGAATACATGTATACATATATATATGATGAATACAAGTATACATATATATATGATGAATACAAGTATACATATATATATGATGAATACAAGTATACATATTTATATGATGAATACTTGTATACATGTATACATATATGTATGAATACATGATTACATATATATACATATAATGAATACATGTATACATTTATTTCTATTGATATTCGGACAATCTTCATCTTGATTGTTTTTCATACAATATTCCGGCCGTTGCACTCTACGGCCTTCGTCAGGTATCATCCAGTAGATTTGGGGAAGTAATGAACCAAACCTTTTATCTATCTGACGGGGGCATAATGATCGTATTCCCCTCTTAGCATTCGTAGTATTGTTATATTGTCTCACACTAGGATCGAACTTAGAACCATCAGATTACTTTACAGTAATTTGTTTGATGCTATAACCACTGCGCTATGTGTCTATATACATATATATGATGAATACATATATACATATATATGATGAATACATATATACATATATATGATGAGTACATATATAAATATAGTAAATACATATATGCATATGGTAAATACATATATACATATGGTAAATACATATATACATATGGTGAATACACATATACATATGGTGAATACACATATACATATGGTGAATACACATATACATATAGTAAATACACATATACATATAGTAAATACACATATACATATAGTAAATACACATATACATATAGTAAATACATATATACATATAATAAATATATATATACATATAATAAATACATATATACATATAATAAATACATATATAAATATAGTAAATACATATATATAGTAAATACATATATAAATATAGTAAATACATATATAAATATAGTAAATACATATATAAATATATACATATAGTAGATACATATACACATATACATACGTATTATTTGTCATTGTTCCTATCTCACCTGCCAAGTTGAGCACTGTAAACGATACATTTTTCAAGATTCGCCTGATGAGGCCTAGAGAGGACAGAAACATGAGCTAGTGTGTGTAGTGAAACTACATTCTACTTTTCAATAAATTTATACATATATATATATATGTATGTATGTATATTTATGCATATATAGTAAATACATTATAAGTGAACTCGGCCAAGGTAAAAAAGGTAGAAACTGTATTCATTTGACTAGATTTTGAAGCAGCACAAGAACGGCAGATCCTGAGCCCTGATAATACTCTAGCTGCGTTATAGACATGACCTTCAACTAATCTGGCAACCCTATTACAACAGACAAGATTCACCACACAGTGAAGTACCTGTGATTTTTTATCCAATGAAAATATCATATATGAGCCCTATATTGACTCAAACTGTTATTATTCATGCCTGACAGAATACAATGAGAGTAACAATGCAACAGTGATGTACTTCTTTTGAGATTCATGCTCACAAAAGAGAGGCTGATAGTCACACCAGTAGAAGGGAGTTGAATTGAGAATTTCTATTTGAGCAGCTATACTCATTTCAAGTGTCAGCGAAGAAGACATTAATACTAAGAGCATAACAACCAGAGACTATAATCTTCTTATAAGATAACTTAATTGTAACCTATAAATCAAAGTGAAAGACACAGTCAAAAATATTTCTAATCTCATTGATTTATACAAATTATTAAATACAGTAAACCACCTTGGCCCAGTGGTAGAGTGCTTACTCAAGTTCAGTCTGTTGTGGATTCAATCCATGGGGGATTTATACCAAAGACTTCAAAAATAGCACAGTGCCTTTTTGCTTTACATTCAACATAAAGAGTAGGATTGAGAAAGTCCCTCAGGCTATCTTGCCCAAGACATAATCATGAAAATGGATGGGTGCCTTGATGGCCTGTTACGGAGAAAAGGAAAAACCTTTTACTGTGAGACAGGAAATACAGAAAATCGGATATGTTGGATGATATTAGCTTGACCATAATAGTCAATCAATTTCATCCATTTTATTAATCTTGTCTTGATAATTGATAACAATAACTAGTACTCTTGTTCTTATGAAACAAAATGGAGCCTTCCTTACCGGGAGTAAATAAAACAAACTCTCCTGTGTAAGGGAGATAATTTGATACTGAGTGAAATACTCGACTTCTTCCCCTCTCTTCTTCTGTTTTGAGATGAGCATAGTTCTTATGACAATAAAAATGTTCCCTTGTGTCCCACTAAATACTTGAAAAGAAAAAGAAAATATATTTTTCTACCAATTGTCTTTTCAGTCCTCTGACAGGGCACAATCAAAATCTTGTGGAACTTCCAACTGATAGTTTATCATGCTTTCTACAAAAAAATGATTTCTTCTTGATCCAGGAAATAGTCATGAAAATATCAGTCCATCTGTTGACAGCATCCCAAGTTATATTAGACTGTTAGTTGATTTACTGAATGACTTCTGGGTTACTTTTACGACACTCAAGTTCATTTATTTAGGTGAAAGGTCTGTCTTCATGTCCAACATGAAATGAATAAGTGCTCCTTTATTTTATTTAGCATCAGGAATTTCCACTGCATGATAAGTAATTTGGGTTATTTCAACCACATAGTCCAACAGCAAAACTAGTTAGCTTCATTCTGCTTATATTAGTTCAGTTTCCATCCACTTCCGTTCATTTGACTCCTTCCAAAGTTGGTACTCCCAGCATAGATCCACATTCTGTTATCTGGTCCCTTTCTGACTGTGTCTGGCATCTTCAGGCATATCAATTTTTCAGATTCATTCAGGGATCTTTCCAAGGACCTTGCATTTCTTCCTTATGCTATTTTTGGCTGGCTTTACTTAGAAAGCCCAGAAATAAAATGGAGTGTGATTCTCATTTGTATCAACTGTTCTATCATTCAGAAAAATAGTAAGGATTTCTTTCATGTTGATCTTTGCCAATATCTCATCAGAATGTATCTCTAGCTTCTTCTCGTGAATCTCTTTAGAGCGTGAAACTTTGTTTTGTAACTTGGCATACTAGAAAATAAATGATAGGATTCTTTATTAAAATCCATTGCTCCATACAATGCAACTGGTCAGTAAAAATTGACAGCTAGTCCTGAGAGTTCACCCTGCTGTGCAGGACCGAGAGAATTCCACAATATTGTCCAAGTCATAACTGATCCATCTCCATGCTTAACTGTTGGAGTGAGACAGTTGGGATGATAATCTTCTTCAAGCTGCCTCCAGACATAAACTCAGCCAGAACGAAGAAATAATGTGAAGGAGTATATCACATTCTTCCATTGGTTCAATGTCCAATTCATATGGTCAGTTTTACAACATTCCATGTTGATTTGCAAAAACAAAGGTTTGGCAATTGCAGCCCTTCTGAAGTATCCGACCCCAAGAAGCTGTCATTGACAATCTTGGATGAAACAGAGTTGTGGAGCTGATGTTCTGATTTTTCGACAATTTGCACTTAAGCATTTTAGAGTCACTGTATCTGAGTTTTGAAATACAACTGAATACAGCAGGTGTCTCTGTCATTTCAACCAATCCATGTATGTTATAAAGGGGTCGCAAATTAAGAAAATACTCATAATAGTATAACAAAATTTGTAAAATCTAATAAAACCTTATAGAATCTACCTCTACCAACAGCCAACAAGAATTGAAAGGAGTAGTTCATGTGCACAGATCAAGCCAAGGTTGCCAGATTTAGCCAGGAGAGATAATCTGTGCTTCATCTCGGTGAGAGTCAGGGGACAGAGTTTCAATACGTTGAAGCTATTGAACTTCCACCGCCAGAATCACTTTATTCCCAAATTCAACATTATTCCAATGCCAGTGTTGGGTAAATCTCTGATAAAATTTGGATTATTTCTCCAACTGCCCAGATCTGGTTACCCTGGTTCAAGCCAAGTGAATGTCACAAAAAGAATACAATTTAGCACCAATATCCAAATGTTACGAAACAAAAAAAAACAATGTATCATGGGTTTTAAAAATAGTTGATTAAACCATAAAATAATTTCAACAAAAAACTAAACAACATTATTCAACTAAGAGAATCCTTCCAATAATTAAAAGTAACAAAACAAAATGGTTCCACCTTGTATTCCTGATAAAAGTGATAAGTTATTTTCTTCTTGAAGTATGTGGAAAAAAAGAGATTACCATTTATTTACATGAAGCTCATCTCCTATGCCATAAAAAAGAGAGAAATCAGCAATAAAATTGATAACAATCGAAACTTCATATTACCTTTAAGTTTAGAGCTATAATTATGAAGTTATTCATTCTATTAACAAAGTTTGGAGTTTAATCCAGCCAGAACATCTTTAATTTTCATGTCCTTAATTTGTTTGATTTTTATTATTTTTAACAGCGTGGAATGCTGGGAAATTTTTCGATCTGTACACATAAAATTTTAAATTCAATAAGTTAGCATATTAATTTATCATTTAATTTCTCTCATTAATCTAATAAAAGTCTGCGGCAAATGGCAGGATAAAAAAAACATGACTCAACTTTTTTTCTTTTCGTAATACTGTTTAAAAGCAGGAGGATATAAACATTATTATACACATGGAGTGGAGTATTTTATACACAAAAAAGCATCTTATTTCCGCTTTCTAAAGTATGAAATAATCAAAGAAATGTTGAAGTTTATGGTATAACAAAAAAAGGGTGTTTTTCTATTGTAATTGCCTTGACGTACAAGGAGACTTAGATTGAATTCTCTATATATAATAAAAATGAATTTTTAAAATGTGGTGGTGGGAAGACAGACTGAAGTCGACGACATCCGCTCCTTTGTATTTATAAGTGTTTATAATTATGTTAAAACCACCAACCATTCACAAAGCCGCTGAGGCAGCTCAAGATGTAAAAAAATCCCTTTTGAAAAGATTGGCTAATACTAACAGCTTTAATAAAAGCACAGTGAGAGGAAACAAACAAAGGAACCGACAAAATATAAAAATAATCATTTCATTAAACAAAAAAAAACTCTTTCAAAATTTGCCGAGCCACGTGACAATAAAAGGAAATTTTTGCCACAAGCATCCTTTAAAAGTTAAAATAAATAAAATGAAAACTGATGAGCCTGTTTTATTAGTTGATTGTTATTTGTTGTCAAAATAATTTTGATTTTCTTCTTGTATCAATGTGTGGAGGGTCATGATTAGCGATTTGGGCGTGTTTTTCTGTGTTAAATCATTCAAATGTAATATATTGGCCGAATTGTTAAAGCAAGACTTAAGACAATGCGTTGTGAGTCAGACCTAGGAAAAAAAAGATTAATGTGTGACTGACGTATCGTCAAGAGACGAAATCCCAAGTAAAAAGGAATAAAATTAAAAGGACGAAAAAAATTTTCACGAAAAAGAAGGAAGCAAACCGGAGATATCCAGAAGACTCTTCCTCTCTGTTTTTTCGTATTCAGGATTAAAGAGAGAAAAAGGGTGGGATAAGCAGAAAGTAAAAAACAAATCAAACCAACCAATGAAGGAAGGAAAATCTACACAGTTGGCTAAACTATAAAGTAGTTGAACCAAAGATGAAAAATAAACCATATTTATTTCCTAGTTAAAATTACATTTGTTTTTTCAATAAAGAAAATCGCGCTGAGAGATAGTTCGTTAAGACAAATGACTCACACGAATTCTGATCCGATGCGGAAATCAATCTTAGAGTGGGTAAAAAAAAGAAACCGTTCAGTTCAAAGTAGAAAAATGTAGTTTATTTGCAATAAAAGAAAGGAAAGAAAATGAAAAAGAAGAATGACAGACTAGAAAGATACGATATTTGTTGGATGGTTGGTTGTAAACAAAAGACCCAATAGCTAGTGGGTACGGCTGGAGTCGCACCGAACGAACACCATCCCAATCCATCGAACAACCACCCTAGAAATACTGCTCGGTGTCTGGAGTACCACTACATGGATTTTTATAATAAAAAAGGTATTCTTACCGACCACAGGATGGAAAACTCGCGCCATCAAAGTTATCGAAGTTTAGGGAAAACACGTAGAGAGCTATAATATAAGGGAGTTAAGAAAACAACTAGTTCAATGTCGAGAAATGATTACCTCCCTTGAGCTGCCATTATGCTTTCTTCAGATTTGCCTACACTGTATTCTACCGCTGTAATTTCTCCTGTGTGAAGCTGGGAAAGTTTTTTCATCTTTCTCAATTTGCTTGGCTAAAATATTTTCTATTAATGTATTTCGTTTGTTTTTATTAATATTTTTTCTTCAAGTTTTGATTATTTTTTAATGTAAACTTTAAAAGAACATCATTCAAGAGCAACAAGTTAAGTGTTTGGAAATTTTAAAATCTGTTAGTTTTTTTTCAACTTGAATAGTTGAATTGAATAAACTTTGGAAATCTTCAAAAATCATAACCTTAAGGTTAAATCTTCAAAGTCAAAAAATTTATATTTGCAATGTTTTGCTAAGAAATTCTTTCAAAACGCACCCACATAAACATATGGTAATATATGACAGCATTTGCATGATTTTTAAATGGGTAGGAAAAAAATTGATTATATCTCCTTTTAAATTCAAAATAGGAATATAAGAGATAGTGATTTTATTCAAATTGTTTTATTTACAGAAATTCACTGATTGCTGGTTCATGGTATTCAATATACATCTTTTACAAACCAGTATGTCTAAGTACTTTTGCAAGTATTCATGGATTACATGGTCAGAAAACATTTGTTTATGACTCATTCAAATACAACTAACAATATATACTTTGTGTATCAATTTTATCCATTAACAAGTCCGGCATTCACAAGGGTTTAATAAATCACAATAATTAAAATGATGATTTATTAATTATGATTATTGTAACTATTTTATCATTCAAAGTAGAGTTTCTTGCAACTTTGATTGTAAAGATACACATACTTCTTGTCTGAAGTGTCATATCTATCAGCATATATGATGGACTTGATAGATAAATGAATAAAAACTATGAAAATATCAAACTGCATCCAATGCACTTGTATTATAACAAAAGCTCAAAATGGACAGTTATAGGACTTGGATGAGTTGTACTGACTAGTCGTCCATTTACATCTGTAAACCATGCATCTTAGGGGTCACATCTATTTGACAAACAACAGAAGTCTTGCTTTGATGCATACACTCTTAAAAATTTTACATAACTCTTTTGCTCTCATGACATTTCAGTGAAGCTGGCAAAATGATGTTCAAAATCCCCCCAAATGTTTGGGGGGAGGCTTTGATTTGCAATTCAAACTCATTATAAAATGATCACATTTTTTTTGCCCCTGAAGCATTGCTACTGATTGAAATTTAGTATTGCTCTTAGAGAGAAGGTGATGAGATAAATCTCTATCTTACTCTTACCCTCTCTGAGCTAAGAACACTGGCTCTGACCACCCTCTCAAAGACACAAAGATTATTTTCAATGTTTGCTGTATATGGTTGATTGCTGAAAAAACTATCACTTTTTTAAAACAAATTAGATTAAAGGATATGTGATTTCCATCTACCTATTTTATTATTTTTCTCAATATCTTTTTTATAGATTCTCTTTTTTTATTAATCCTGTCAATCAGGGATTGGCAACCTTTTCTGGAAACTTATCAAATTCTATGTATTTCTGGGCCATTGGACTTTTTGTTGTATTTTAAATTGTCTTTTTCATTTCAATTTGTTCAATTTTTGATTATATAAGCATTGCATTGTATAATTTGTTCACTATAGACATGTCCACTGACTTGATGAATCATGAATGTGACAGTGAACCTAGATTTCAAAATCCTACCAAAGATAAACTAATCAGTGGATCATTGGAAGTTAATAAGCCTCAGAGGCAAATTTTTTAAATGTAAGATATGATATGATGTACATGTGGACCATGGGTAAAATTGAAAAAAATCAAAAGTGGGCCATTTCAAAAAGAAGTTGCTGATCCTTGCTATATAGATAGATAAGTGGCGTAAATTAGGTACCTATGTAAACCCCTATAGCTGCAAACATTTCAACTGAAATACATTCTCACTTTCCAATTGTTTTAACCGAGTCATTTGTTCTAAGAAAGTTTATGATTGAAGTTGCCTGTAATAGGAGAGAGTGGGGCATGTTGAACCTGTGGGTATGATGTACTACCTATAATTTCTCTGGTACCTCAGCAGCAGTAGTTATCAGCTCTCCTCTAAAGAAACCTCTTTTGGCAAACTCTTAGACAAAATTTTCCAACAGCTTTGTGAAAGCTACAAGTTCTCCATGATGAGTTATGTAATTTGAGGTGTCAAAAAGTATATTTTGTAATTGTCACTTATGGCGCAATTTCTCTGAGAATCAGAACTATCTACTTATAATGTCTCAATCTGTCATGAGTTGTGCATACTTGGCCATTACTTTATTGCTTTTACACTTTGTCTTCCATGCGTATTTTGCATGGGATTCAGGAATGTTGCTGTGGGGCAGGTTGGATCATAAGGTGGACCACTCTGTCCCATGAAATTTTCTTCGTAAAGACAATCTTTATTCTGCCATCTAAGTAAAGCTACTATGATTGTCACTAAAAGCATTTGATATACATGAACTATGTGTTATTTTCGTCTTAAGAAAACATATTTATATGGTCATCGGGTGTAAACTTTCTGTCCAGTGAAATTGATTAGAAAACGTTGATGCTAAAATAATCATGCAACATATTATGGTGCTTTGGTTCAACGTACATTGGAAGAAATTGGGAAAGATATTTCAAAAGATCAGCAGATCTACCAGATAACACTGATCCGATTCAGAAATGCTGCGCACCCAAGAATCAACATCAATATGTGCCCTCTGCCTGATTTCAATGAACAAAGAGTACTTGGTATTAGATATTATGTTCCGGTGAAATTGGTTGCTAAACAATTTCACTATGTAGCACAAATAACTGACAAGGATGATAAGGAATTTATTGTTTGCTACAGAAGGCAATCCAGAAAAATCCATTGCCTTCTCCCACTTCCATTGACATTTCTAACATTGACAAAGAGAATGTTGTCGTATGCCTGCCTCCTAGCCATCTTAGCTCGGGGTGCCAAATTTGCAAAGTCAATTCTGCATTTTCCTCTTGTTTCAACAGCATTCAACTGACAGTAGGTTGACAGTAATTCTGAGTCGGCTATTCTTTGTATGAAAGCATGACAATGGTATACCCTTGTTTGGCTTTATTCAGCTCCTTAGACAGACAATGTAAATGAGCCTTACAGTTGTATATATACTCCAGAGATAACTTTTACTTTAATTTGAAATGGTACGGTTGGAGTGAGTTGTAATTATTTACCATACAAGCATTATATGATATTGTTTTATCAAGGTTTATAAACTATAAACTATAAACTGTATTGTAATTATATTACAATTCGTTTCTTTGTTCCTTTTAAGAGAAGATAAAAGAAGATACTCAACAGCAGTCATTGAAAGTATTCCCGAAAAAGGTAGGGGCTTTGCAACTATAAAAAAAGCTCTCAGTACAGGAAAAATACAGGATATACAAGTTACGAGTAACCAGTTTGAAGAATTCCCAGAAGTTACTCCATGGGAGGTTAAACAAGCCATCATACAAACAGGAAAAAAATAACCTCTGGACCAGGTAACATCACTATCAACCTGCTCAAAAAGCTGGTAAAGTCATCACCAGGAAACTAGCCATCCTATTCAACATGTCAAAGAATGAAGATTTGAACGCAGCAATCATAATGCTTTTACAGAAGAAAGGGACCTGGAAGTTCTAAACAACTAAAGGCTGATAAGCCTACTCAACTGCATCTGCAAACTTTTGACCAAAGTGATCACCAACTGAATCACCAAAAGATGAAAACCTAATACAAGAATAGGCTGGATTCAAAAAAAGCTACTCAACCATTGACTATCCTTATTCAGTAAATCAACTAGAAGAGAAAGCAGCAGAATATAAAATGCTACTCACAGCAGCATTTGTTGACTTTCAGAAGGCCTCTGATTCTGTAGAAATCTCCAAGGTCATTGATACTATCCTACAAAAAAGGATAGACCTTGTATATGTTTTGCAACATATATATCAACACACTAGTTCATTTATTAGGCTACATAAAGACTCAGAATTCTTTCAGCTTGAAAATGGAGTAAGGCAAGGTAATACCAGCTCAACCAAACTCTTCACAGACTGCCTCGATATGCTCTCCAAAAGACTAAGAGAATAAAAGAATCAGGATAGACGGCAAATACCTAAGTAACCTCAGATTTGCAGATGACATCATCCTTTTTGCAAAAAACCTTTATGATCTCCAGGCTAGACAAACTGAATGAAGCGAGCAAAAAAGTTAGACTTCACATGAACAACAGTAAAACAAATGTTGAGGACAAAGACACAAAAATCCAAATCAAAAATGCAGACCAGAAAAAAGTAGACCACTACATGTATTGAGGACAACAAATCTCTTTGAGACCTTCAAAAGAAGAAGAAATCAAGTGAAGAATCACTATGGATGGCAAGTCTTCGGTAGAGCAAGCTCAACCTTTGAGAACAAAAAAAATCCCATTAGTTTTTAAAAGAAGGGTCTTCAACTAATCCATCCTCCTGATAGTCACCTAGGGAGCATTGCTTATTATTTAGGTAGGTTATTTTATGTTTAATTCCTATCACTAGTTATTTTTAATTTTTTAATCGATACTATTCCCTTTTCTATTCTTTATTTTTCTATGGATTTACAGTTTTTTTCTTTGTGTGCTGTACTGGGGTGTTTAGTACATTTTTATTTTTTCATTGACTTAGTTTTAAAGTTTTCAACTGTAAATTTCTTCCTATGCCAACATTCGACCCTAATCTCTGATTTCATATTAAGTAACTTATTTTTGTACCTAAATTTTAAAATTGCACAGATTGTACCTTGAATTAATCTTCCTACACATGTTGTTTTTTGTTTTTTTAAATATTTTCCATTCTATCACTGGATCTTTTCCTTTATTCATAAGTTTCCAGCAATGAACAAATAGCGAGGTGTCATTTTTTTTCTTTTAATTCTGATTAAAGGAGGTATCGTCGTTTGCTAATCTGCTCTTGGAATTTAATTTAGAGATTCCTATGAAGAATTCAGAATCGCTTTTATCTTTCTGTCGATATATTCATGCTCTATATTCAATTTCTGGTGTACAATTGTTTTGTAGCATGCATTTTTCTGGTTCTTTACAATTACACTTTTTATATAGGCTTCTGTTTGATTTTTTATCGCTCATTTGATTTTAAAAATTTACATTGTGGTTACAGATTATTTTTTTCATGTTATTCACACAGCTGTATGATAATTTCAGTTTGTTTGAGTTGAAAATTTGGTTTAATCTGTTGTTTGATGGGAAATATTTTCAACTAGATTCAAGAAGATTTTGTGAATGCTTGTTATTACCTGCTTTCTTCATGAATCCCTATTCAATCTAATTTTTTAATCAAATGACAAAAATTCAAAAGTTACCATTCAGCAAACAATTGATATGCAAGAAATATAAAAAGGAATGGAATCTTTCAACACCTCTAGTGGTTACGGTGGGTCAATATTAGTATTAATGTGTATTTTTTTAAACTTTGGGTCCCTTCATAATATATGTTGCTGGGCATGAATTAGTTTAACCTGGCCCTGGTCACAAAAGCAGTTACCGGGAAGTAAAATGTTTTGAAAGTGGACCAATATACCCCACTCTCCCCGATATTTCAAAATAAGGCACAATGTAGGGGAGGTGGTGCTGATTGTAGTTTCACACTCCCATTCATTTAATGTTAAAAAGAAATAAGAGAATTACTGAAAGGAAAACCAAAGTAAATACATAGTTCAAACATGTTATTACTTTTTAATAAATTAACTGAAGTAAAAACCAAATTACTACAAGATGGGAACAAAAGGTCAGTTCATCTATTATTTCAAGGTAAAAAACAAAACAAAAAATGAATAAATTAAATCTAATTACATCATTCAAACAGAAATTATGAATTCATGCTGCTTATCTATAGGATCACCTTTTTTGGCTTACCGCAATTCATCCTGCACTTCAGGGTGAATATTCAACTAGTTTATTTAAATCATGATTTATATCATACTCACTTCATTTATTTTCAAGTATAATAGTTGAAGAATAAAATAGAATTTTCTTTTTACATCTTAGACAACCCCAGAAAAACAGCATGATGATATAAAACAAACATGTTAGAATGGCCCACTGAGAGGGCTAACGTCAGCTGTTCAAAGGGTAGATAACACATATCACCCTTTAGTATCCACACTGGATAGCTAGAAGTGAGTTATCCGAGAAGACCCCAGAGGGGCATCATCAGTTTGGTTAAGATAGCTGCGACAGAAAGCTGTTGTTTTGTTATATGGTTGTGAAGGACATGGTTTGAAGCCGATTAAATTAGTGTCTTTGAAGCCTACTTCATTGTCTTTGAGGTCCTCAGTGATCAGAAAGCCTACTCCACTTCATTTTACATTCTCTTCTCCATAGCTGTAAAGAAGATGTTGGCTCTTCAGTTCAATTAGTTCTTCTCTGGGTCTTCTTACCTCGCTAATGCCTATGATGTCCCAGTTGACATTTTTGATTTCACTTTCTAGATTGGTTAGGTGCATGTTAGTTGACAGTGTTCTGACGTTGTAGGTGCCTATGTATAATGTTGTACTTTTGATGATGGTTTTTGGGTATGTTTGACCAATGACCTGGTAGGAATGGGTGTTTTCTTGGTGAAGAGTTTGGGTAGTCACCCTTGGAGCACATCAACCCCACCCAAAGCAAGTGATGTTGCTCAACCTCACATGGAGAGACCACAAGACAACACAATTCATCTGGGAGAAGACATCATAGAATCCATTAAAAAACTCAAATGGCAATGGGCTGGCCATGGACATCATGACTCGTGACATGGATCCCCAGAGATCACATGCAGAACTGAGGCCAGCAGAGTACTAGATGGAGAGATGAGCTAGACAAATTCACAAAGTATGGGCTCTGCGACGCTCATGATAGAGAAGTGTGGCAAATCCTGGGGAAGGTTTATGTCCAACGATAGAGGTTAAGAGACTGATGATGATGATGCTGATAAAATTGGTGTCTGGAGAAAAATCCATGGGAAAAAATCAAAGAAATAAAGGAATTCAGACAAGCTCCTCCAAGAGGCAATGAGCAATTAAAAAAGAAAACATACAAGGAAAATGAAGCAACAGCCTACATTCCAGTTGGACAATATAGTCAGATCATCTGATAACATGATGGAAATTCAAGATGCTGTTAAAGATAAAACCTGTTCGTTCCAGTGAGTCATGTTGGAAAAATGAACTGTTTGTCAAGATGAGTGGAATTACTGCCCTCAAACTGGCTGTGCCAGAAGTGACATTCCAGAAGTGGTGGTAGATATAGGTATTTAGTCAGGAGAAAGGGACAATGGTGTTGGATTACATGAAGTGAGTTCAATGGATATTTGACAAGTGATAGCAAGAGTATAGTTATTCAAAATGAAAGCCTAACAGAGAAGGGTAAAAGATAGAAAGTCTTACTAACATAGCAAGAGAGTTGAAAAGAACAAAATAGTGTTATTGTGGATTATTCAGTGCTATTCAAGCACTTGTGCCCTGAAATGAATGCTTGGATCTATTTTGTTTCTCTGAAACCTCAAACAATCTCAATGTTGGTGTTAACACTTTCTATTTTCTGCACATTCTGATTCGTGTAACTTTCACTGTTTTTGATTGCACTTAAGATAACTATGAAAAATAAACAAAAAAAGGTATCTCCATTATAGCTTCAGCTAAACTGAATAAAGCCCCACCTATGTTTAAGAAGGGAGATAATTATGAAAAATTGAAGAACAAATTAGAAGTGTATCTAAGTTTCACCATTTTAGAAAAAACAAAACAAGGACTGGCAATAGCGAAGATGCTGTCCTGAAATTAGGAATAGACAAAACTAATAATGATGGAGGAGTGGATATTATCAAAGTTCTAGATAAACTTTATCTGAAGGATAGGACTCAGTTGACTTTTGAGTCTCTTGAGAGCTTTGAAAGTTATAAAAGACCAAAGGAACTTTCAATAAAAGACTATAAATATGAATTTGATAGGCATTATAATAAGGCCAAGTCATTGAATCTTTGGATTTCATCAATTGAAATCAGCAAATTTGCCTCACCATCAGAAACAGTTGGTAAGAGCTACAATTAGTGTACTGACATATGACAACATGAAATTGCTACTGAAAAAGACACATGGATCTGCTGACTGTATCAAATCAAGTCAAAGTTTAAGTAGATAAAAACATTCAGTTTGTGGAATCAGATATACTCTTTGGCCATAACTACCCTAATAGAAGTTGTGGTCAGTATAATGAATGTCAATACTGTGGTAATGTTGGATTTATGCCTCAGCAGAAGACATGTGGCAATCCCCTTGGTTGATTTAGAAACACATCAAGGAGTATTGAGTATGGTAGCATCAACCATTGGATTAATATATGCCCAGACAGAAAATTAAAAGAACAGGAGACAATCCAACAGTAACATGAAGATCTAGAAGGTATCTAACCCCAAATGGAGATGGCAAACATGTTCCTTCTTTACAACAGTTTTGTATTCCAGCTGTAATTAGTGTGTCCAGAGTTATGATCAACACGGATATTATAGATAGTGATATATCATTGCTGCTATCAAAACAATCTACTAAAAAGCTGGGATGAAATTGAACTTTAAGCATGATACAGCTCATAAACCTGTACTGAAGGCCAACCCACATGTGACACAGTCTGGCCATTATTGAGTAAATCACTTTACATACTTGAGGACGCTCAGAGAAATCCTTTTGTTAAAGAAACACTTTCTTGTTATAAAACTCCCAATTCCTCCTTAGAAGCTATTGAAGTTGATAAAATATGCTATTAATGATGATTTGGAACTTCAATCTGAGATCAGGATAATATCACAACCACCAAATGAAGCCTTTAGGGAACTTTGTTAAAAAAAAAAATGGTGCACTGGCACCTTGGTCACATGTTTTTGTGTAAAAGACATAATTATGTATTAGGTGAAATGATGACTAGAACAATGGCAAGTATAGGTTACAACCTTGATGTTACTATAGCTTGGTGCATTAATGCTAAAAATAATCTTTATAATGTATATGCTTATTCCCCATTTCAACAAATATTTGGAAAGAATTTCTGGAATCTTGATGGACAAGCAACCTACTTTTAATGGTGACAACACTTGTTTTGTATCACTGGAGACAATTTTAATACACAGTGCCAGATTGGCTTTTGTTTTGAGTGAGTATTCAGAGAAGCTTCCGCGTGCACTCTGTCACAAGGTCCGCTTGAGTGGTGACATTAAATTTTATACTGATGACATAGTCTACAACAAATGAATAACATGTAAAACATGGACTGAACCAGGAGTTATTCTTGGTCAAGATGGACAAGTTCTAGTTAAATACGGAGTACAAGTAGGTTGATTTAGAAAGACCAATCTAACCAAATTCTGTTAAAACTGATCAAATTGACCCTCATACACTATAGATTCACAGAAAAACATGCTTGATAAAAGTGTGAATGAAGAAGAAAGTTACGATGACATTGTGAAAGAAACCAAAAAACTATGAAGATCTTGAATAAAAATAACACATAAGTTTCAAATTCCAATACGAAAATGAATAAGTATTAGCTTTAGATGCAAAGCTTTATATCTAGCCACATGTACAACATACCACTTCCTTTATCAATGACCAATAAAACCCCTAAAATCATTTAAAGCCTCAGTTTTTAGCCACTTGACTTAATCTCCTTTGATGAGAGAATCCATAAAAACTTTTTGGTGACTCAACGCAAACACTGCCTCTTGCTTATCTCATTTTGCCTCCTTTAGCTCTTTGAGGCTAAAACTAAACCAACCCCCTTTTGATAATCTAACTTGGTCAACTATACCACTCAGCATTAAAAGCATCTCTAATCAGACTCTATTCAATAGATAAACCAAACAACGTTAGACCTGTTGTATCACGTGTTTCCCTAACTAATCCTAGTTCTCTCCTATATTACATTCTAATGTATAGGAATAACCTAATAACCAACACTCACCTCGATCTCCTTGTTTTAATCTAATCTAAATAGGCCTTCTATCATAATGATCTTACTGACGTGAACGTCCTTTCTTTCAAGTTTTATAAGTACTGTTTATAAATGTCTCATTTGTCGAATCATGATACGTAAGTATTATCTGTTTATCTGTTTGTCTAAATCAGGCCTGCACAACAGATGGCCCATGGGCCTCATTCTCTTTGTGCAGCTCGTGAGTGCTTTTCAAGATAGAAGAACCTTCATACTCTATAAAATAAATTCAGCGACTGATCACTTGCAAAATGGTCAGATATGTGGGAGCATAACTTCATTCAACCGACATTTCAGTTTTGCACTTAATTATTTCCCTTTAACCCTTGAAGAAGGAAAAAATGACCTAAAATAAAAAAAATCCTGTTCGTAGAGGTATGTTTATTAGCTTCCTGATGCAGACCAATTCTATTTATAGAGTTTATACAGAAATTTTGACCCTGACAGACTACAAGTAGCAGCAGGCATCATTGCTCTGTCCTTCCAACTGCAGTGCTCAGCTTTCTTCAACGATATCTCAGTGTGCAAGAGCAAAATTCTAAGCGTGCAAGTGCACAATTTGACCTAAGTGTGCACAATTATTTTTACTTTTTGTGTTAAAATAAAATCTGATAAAATATCTCCTATGTATTGTGTGAAAAATTGATGCATAAAAAGCACCAATTGCTGTGTAAAAATTCACCTGAATGCAAGAGATGAAATGTCTGAAAGTCAAAATCTCCTCACGGAAGACCCCCTTCCCACTCCATCCATGTCCTCCTGGCATAGGGCCACAGACAATGTGTCCCTTACTTTTCCACATTAGAAGTACCAAACCTAGTCTCATTCAAACTCACAGCTAACAACGAAAAATAGCATTAAAAGTGGCCTCGATTTTTAAATTTAAGTGCGTTGCTTCATCTGGCAAAAAATATCTCGGGTTTGAACTCATCAAACTCTGCAGTCTGGTCGGACTCTATTTTTAGAGTTGACACCAAAATGCTGACCCCAACCAAGGTTGCCACATGCACCTGATTCCAGAAATTGTGTGTGTTTTTAGTACTGTATGTTTAATTCAAATTTAAATAATCAGACATCGAGTATTACCTGAATTATGTCTGATTTAAGGCTTCACATTGGTCCAAATTGGTATTTCCAAAACTAAAAGCACTGTATACAAACCAACCCTCAGAAAACTATAATTCATTTTCATTGATCATATTTCAGTATTAATTCTCATTCCATCTTGAAGTAAAAAGATGGAAAGGCGATACATTCGAATTACAGTATTAACTACAATGCGAGAGCACATTAGGACCAGAATTTCCCTAGACAATGCCTTTAATAATTTTCAAAAGTTTTAGGGGTATATTATAGAAAAACTTTGGGATACATACGACATAAGTTGTGAAAATTCATCTGCTTCCTAGTACATATATGTTGAACTTAATCAGAGATCTGATTTCTCAATCTGTATCAATCAGAAGAGTTATATCAGGAGCACTGATCCCATTGACATGGACAGACATCGATGGTTTTGGAAAGATGATGCAGTTACTATGAAGGAGAGTACTAGACAGGCATCTTGTTGGACAGCCTAATTGAATAGCTGACTTGACGTGCCCTGACGTGGGTTTTGCTGTTTGCCAGTTGAGCTCAAGAATCACAAATGCTAAAATTAGCCACCTGAATAAAGCAAATAATATATCAAGATATGTCAAAAACTTACCAAGCGCTATCTGTTTTGTTAGACTTAAAAAACCAAAAATCTGAAAAAAGTAACTTACACAGATTCAAGCTATACTAATGTTCTATATGAGGGTATTCAAGGAGGACAAATAGTTTTCCTCACGGATGAAGAAATGATAGCTTTTTCACTAAAATGGAAATCCACTAAGCTAAAGAGAGTGGAAAAATCAACATTAGCAGCAGAGACCCTATCATTTATTTAACGTTGTGAATTGTCTTTTCTTTAGGCAAAAATAGTAATTTCCAGACATTTCTTCAGATATACCTCTTATAGTTTTTTACCATAACCTTAGAATAAATTCTTTTTCAAAGATTGATCTTATATATTCTACTAATAACATCATTGGCGCATTTGCATAGATATGTGCATGGTTCTTTGTTTTGCAGATACGTACAAAGTTAGCATATCTGCACTGACAGTTCCTTACATTTGCGAGAGCAGTTTGCTAGGTCTTTTACACTCTCTGGAGTAGGAGAGAAGCTTATTTAGAGCTGTAAAGCTTCCTAGTCTCTATATAAAGATAAACGTATATATATAAATATAGATATATGAATACATATATAAAGATAAAGATATATACATAAAGATATGAATCTAAAGACTTATGTATATATAAATATATGTTTATGAATGCGTTATATTATTGAAACTCTATTTGAAATGACCTCCCATTAATACAAGGAGAATAAGTCGGACTAGGCAGCATAAATAGAATAAACACTTAATACAGTTTCAAATGATATAATGCATTCATAAATATTCTTCCGGATTATATATCCACTTCTTAATATGAAAATATATACATATATAAAGAAATGCATGTATAAAGATATACATATATTTATAAATATACATATATATAAAAAGACATGTACATAAAGATATATATATAAACATGTAAATATATAGGTATATTTTAGATTTCTCTTTTGGACAATTTTTGGGGGGAAGGGGTGTTTCCCATTTTGGACAAAGGGTTCCGCTTTTATTTTATTTGATTTGTAGTTTGTGTACGTCTGCAGTTGGTTATAAATTACAAGCCAGGGGGTATAGTGTGGGTGTTTACATTATCAGTAAGTGGTTGTTCCTATCAGTTTTTGATGTATAATGTTTTATTCATTCTTAAGTTTCTTAAATTTATTTCTCCATGCTAGGATTTCTTTTATATAACCTTAGTGGATTGTATGATTATCTTGGATTAGGTTTACTTCCTCATGTCAATAGTATTTATGTTGATTGGATAGTTCTTTGAGGTGGCTTTGTGAATAAAATATCTATGCTAATTGTTTGTTAATAGAAATTTTTTGCAGTGCCAGCATTTTAACGCGATTTCATTTTTTCTGTTTGATAAATTTGTTTTATGTTTTTTTGTTTAATTGGCAAAACTAAGGATTTCAAATTTCTCATTTAGGCATAGGTGGCATGGAGTTTAAATATGTTTGCATATGTATGTTTGTTTTAGTATTTTCCATTTTATGGTTGTTTTAAAATTGTTATCTCTCAATCTCCAGTAATAAGTAGACAATAATGTACTACTTATATATTTTCCACTAGTGAAGGATAATATATGGTTGGCTAATCTAAGTCCCCTTGGGTTGATGTTTTGGCTTGGTATACAATATTTGATTTGAGGCATTTGTTTTGCAAAGGGCATCTATTTTTGTTTGTACAATTGCAGTCTAGTTTATGCTTTCTTCATTAGTATTAATTCAAATTACGCCTTTGTTTTGTTTTGTGATCATTGTATTAGAATTTTCTGTACAACTAAAGCTAATTGTCACTTTGTTCTTGTTGAATATTTCACTCTGTGATTAGCTTGCAGGGAAGTGTTTTTCTTTTGATAGGATTTATATTTTTCCTGAGTTAGTTTTTATTTTTAGGTTGAATGGTGTAGTGTACCAGATGATTTTTCTACCTCTATTTTTTGTTGTTGTGGCTTTGTTTTTTCTATTGGATTTTACTTTTTCATCATATTTAAAGTTTGTTTAGGTAAAACCGCTATTCCTCAGGGCTTTAGTATGATCATTTTTAACCTTGTTGAATATCATTTCATTTGAGGAATTATATATTAGACAAGTCTCTTTAGATTAGGCAATTTTTTTTGTTTGGATGGTTAGAGCTAGCTCTACTTTGAACCAACTTAATGATTAAAGTTGAATTTATTGAGCACTCTATGAAATAAACACATCATACATCAGATTTTGTATATGTATTATATTATATTGCATCTCTGGTTTGCACTGTGCAGTATATGTGTATGAATATATATATATATAATGGTATAAGTATAACTATAAAGATAAAGATATATATAAATAAGTATATATATATATACATATACATAAATGAAGATATACAAACATATAAATAAAGATATAGATAAAGAGATATATGTATGAATCAATAAAAACATATATAATACATATATATGAATAAAGATATATATATATATATATATATATATATATATATATAAAATATTACATGAATATATACAAAAATATAAATAAAGATATACGTACATTTATATAAAGATTTCATTATCTCATGGGCATGTTTTAATTCATCTCAATGGTTACTACCACCTTTTTCAAAAACCTTAGCTGCAGTTGATGAAATGCATAGACAGGGCCATTGGGTTATGTATTCCTGGTTCTTTAGTAGGAATAATGGGAGAGATGTTTGTATTTGTGACTGAAAATCTGGTTGGTGTGAAATAAGAAAGGTCAGTGAGAGGGCAGGTCAGGAGGTATTTGTATCTGTCTGTGAGTATCATATTGGTCTGAAATAATGGCCAATAAAAAGAGGGGTAGGGATGAGAATGGTCAGTTTTCAGGAATGCTTGTGTGGCTGTGGTTTTTTCAGGATAGAGCAGTGGTATCTGGCCTTTAATGGATAGATGTTGACATATATGGAGCAGGGTGGAGGGGTATATCTTTGAAATCTTCTTGGTTGGTGAGTGAGACTAAGTCTGCTGTCTTTGTATTGGCATTTTCATAAAGGGATTATATGGGTGCTCATACAGTTTTTTTAAAGGGTCTATTGTGTATCAGCTGATTCCTTGCATGCTAATGTTGTAATATGTTGTTTTTATGTGATTCTGTTACAAAATCGATGCATTTAAGTGGTTAGCAATCAGGAAATGTTTGGGTTATAGTATTGCATTGGTATATAAGGCTGCTTTGATACATCTGCGTGTCGAAGAGTTGTGTATATTTTTGATGAGATCGGCATTGTGAAAGTTAAAGTTGTGATTGCGAGTGTTTCTATGTTCATTTTGGACATTTGTCTTTTCATCCAGTAACAGGGCTCTTTTGAGCTCATATATTTTTTTCTCTTTCTCATCAAAGTAAGCTTTCTCAGGAAGAGCAATCTACCTAGTAAATATCATCAAACTTTTTTTCATGAAATGTTGGAAACAAAATAAGTGACATTGTCATGGATATGAAGTGGTGAACTATTGGCAGATGCACTCACAAAGGATGGCTCATTGAATACAACTCTTATAAAGGTGTCTGAGAAAGCATACCTATAAAGACAAAGAAACGACTTGTTTTGTAGACAAGAAAAAAGGAAAAAAGTAATCTTGCTTGAAAAGATTTTTACCATTTTTTAAGGATTTTGTGTTAACCCCCAAATGTTTGATAAGCTCGATTTTGATTGACTCTGAACTTTGATAAAATTTTTTTATAAAAAAATTCTTACTTAACCAGATCACAATTTTTAAACAATTTATTTATAAATTCGTACTAATCTACAGATTTCTTATGAGCCTAATACTTCTTTCAAACAGTTCATAATCTCCTCAATGTTAGAATAACTCATTTTAAACTTCTTAAACTTGATTAAGTTTTGTTTTTCTTTTTTTTAGATGAAGAATGGAAATGAATTTATTGTTCAAAACTATCCAAATCAATATTGCAATCAATACATTGATCTATCTAACTTAATTGACAAAAGAAAAAGAGGGAGATTGTTAAGGTGAGTGGAGTTACTGCCCTCAAACTAGATGTGCCAGAAGTGACATTTTGGAAGTGGCAGACATAGATATTGTCAAGAAGACAGAGGGAAAAGGGACAATAGTGTTGGACTCTGTGGTGAGTTTTATGGATATTTGACATTATTTTGTTTGTCTCTTTAACAATCAAATTCTGCCTCTCCTTTTTATGTTGTATTGGTTCTCTCTATTGAAATGTTGGCCCCATCGATATCTGATGCTCTTCCTTGTTGCCTTCATTGAAGCCTTCCTATTTGAACTACATTTTCTTCATTTCATATTGCTCTTTTCTGTCTTTTACCATAGGTCCAAGAAATTATCAAAATCATACATAAATCTCTCTCTCAAAGCTTTACTTTTGTTATTGGCTTTCATAATCTGTAAACTGAAGTAATAAATTTGCTGACAAATAATGTAAAGTTTAAAACATTCAAAACCTTTTTTAGGATTGCGTTTCATTATCTTTGTTAATTAGTTGGTTAGTAAATAAGTTGACAGACAGGAGAGAAAAGGTTGTATATAAAAGTTTTCTTTGCTAACTTATCAAAAAATTGCCATCAAACTGATGTATTGATGTCTCATGAAATCTATTTGATCAAATACAATCAAATTCATATTTTATCTTGATAAATCCATGGCCTCAAATGTATTGATTGAAATTGCAATTCTCGTTGCTTAAAATGTTGAATGTTCAAATAACTATTGACAGAATATACATGAAGTTTGATATTTAAGAAGATTCTAGAAAGATCCAGGTGATTCTAACTTGTTCTAACTTGTGTTAACCAATGAAAAACTGGATGTTTGAATCTAACCAATCACAGACAGACACAGTCAATTTTGTATTTTGCTTGCTGGGAAAAATCGGTTCAAGAAGAAATGAGCTGAAGAATGGACACATAAAGTCCCTGCCGAGAAAATATATGATGAAAAGAGATGAAAATTAAATTCTCCAGTTACAGAAAAAATAAATTTGAGATAAAATGAATGTTGATACTGATGGAAAATGACTCAGAGCTTGATATGAAAAGAAGTCTCCCTGTTGTTGGAAGAATGGTTCCAAGAAAATGACAAAAGGAAAGGAGCTTTGATATTTTGATGGGATATTAATCAAGAAGGATTCTAATTGTCTCAACCATTTCTTGATTCATTCTGAGGAAGATCCTCTCTTTTCAATGCATTGATAAAATGAACACATTTTATGCTGTGCCAAACAAAAGATGGAAAATTATCTGTTACTAGGATGACTTGTTCTTTTCACCTTTGTATGTGTGCAGGTACAAAACTTTTCTTGGTAATTGGCAACTGCCTGTGATTGTGGAAGCTCTAAATGCAATCAAGCATTGAATTCCTTACCTATGGACAAAAGGTCTTAATCAAGTAGGTTCCAATTGTTCTTCATTTTTGTCAGGCCAGTTGATCGATATCTACGCTAGGATCCAACAGTTCAATATCAGAGTATTTACTTTCAGAGTCTTATTTGTTAGCTTTTTGCCCATTAGCCAACTGGCTAAAGTTGCCAAGACTAGTTTCACTATAAGCTAGTCTCACTAGTCAGTATGAGAGTTTTGTTAGAAAAAATTCTTATTGTCTTGTTGATGATATGAGTATTCAAACTAAACATTGATGATAAAAGTAATAAAAAAAAGTTCACTTCTTTGGACAAAAATTTGGGCTTTTTTCTCCGTAGAAAAGCCAAGAATAAACTTGTAATTAATCACGTTTTCAAAATAGGGTGAAGATACTTCTAATGAAAATTTATTTAATTATTTTATATTATCATCCTGTTCTTCCTATGTTATCTAAGATTTAAAATGAAATCATTTTCAGAAATTTCTTTGTCTTTTTGTTTTTGTAGCTTTGAATGGTCAATTGATAGAAACAAAAATTTCCTTTGGCAAAAGAAGACCAAAATGAAATTAAAAAATAAAATCAAATTTTCCTGTTTTAGTAAATCTATTCGCTTAGTTATTTGTTTTGTAAAATGAAATAAGAATATTTTGAAACAACTAACATGTAGATTCTATGAATCCATGGCCGTTGTGCCCAACATGGCACGCAAAAACATTTTGTTCTTAAACAGGAAATATCATTTTTTGTTGGTTACTTCATGAAAAAAAAATTGGCAACCTTTAATCTATCAGCTGTCACCCCAGGTGCAGATGCATGGGCTCAGTGATACACTGTTTCAAATTAGTTCATTAGTAACAAGTAACTCTCTGATCAAGGCAGCTATATTTTTTTACTTGGATCTCTGAGTTTTAATAAAAATGATAAACTACTGCTCAAAACTTCTCAAAGACACGTACAGGATTTTTGAAAGATAATAACCAATGTGAGCACACATTCTCAAAAGGGTTTGCCACCCCTGGCCTAGAAGAATTAAAATCACAACAGATATGATTTGAAAATCAGAAAGTAGTTCTCTGCATTAAAGCTAAATACTCTTCTTTCCCCTTTGTACATTTTTTCATTTTTGCAATTGAAGAAATTGATTAGTAAATCAGTTGACAGCTGAGGAATCTTAGGCTTCATTGCTACACTATTTGGGTGAGGCTAATCATAACTCACTTATCAATCAGAGGAATCTTTCTGAGGCTGAACACATTGTATTCATAAAATCAACAGAAAAAACTTCATTCTTCCTTGTCTCTACATATACTCATTACTAATGACAATGAAAACAATTTAAAAAAATAAAGTGGAGAATATCTAGGGCCTGTCTGCATCTTTGCAAATAGTGTCTCATGCTGGGATAAAAATATCAAGTCTTATCATGTCTTATAACATGCAAATGTTACAATAGGTAAGAAAATTTGTGATGACATTTTTGGATGCAAATGCAGAAAAGAGAGGGTAAATAATGTTTATAAAGGATTCAGAATTTACACATTTATGTAGAAAATTATTGCTTTTACGAAATACCATCAAAACCTTTTAGTAGAAGATTTTAACTCCTGACACCACCGACCACAATGAATATAATATATAAAGATAAGAAAAGAATTTCAAAATTTGATCGCATATAAACATTTATCCAATGAACCTCAAAGCAAAATTTGCTTCAATCCATAAACTGCTTTTGGGCATCTTCTAAATATGTGCATATCAATGTACACACGTACATGTGCAGAGAACTAATGACAAAACCTTGCCTTCGATAGAATATTTCAGTGCTTATGGTAATAATCTTTCAGTCAATAAGTGAATACAAAAAAGTAAAGTTATTTTGGGACTCTGAAATGCAGATGAAATCCTCCATACAAAAACTGGATATTTAGTGGTGTACTAGTTGAAAAACTCAATTTATTGACAGCTTCATACACAAATGAAAAATGTGAAACTGAGATCCAGAAATACCAACACAAGCAAGTCAAGTTCATAAAATGTGAAAGACAAAAATAGATGTTTTTGTTGTTGTAAGAACCTTCAATGGAATCTTCAAGTCAGGGTTGCCAAATCTGACCAGAGGTTGGAGATAATCTGAGCTTTATCTCAGAGACTTACCTAACAAAGGATTTGGAATAGCATTGTATTTGGGGATCAAACAAGTCTAAAGGTTGAGTTTTGATATCAGCCTCTGTAGCAAAATCTGACAACTTATAGAAAATTACACAACTGGAAGTTCCAACTAAAAAGTATAAGATTCAAAGAAGTCAATCCTGCGTGGAATTCGATCCAATGTCAGTTTTGCTGCTCAACAGGGACACGGTAAAGAAGTTCTTACCTCACAAAAATATGAGTCAATAACATCTGTATCCTTTGATAAAACTCACAGCAAATATTATTCACTTTTACTGAAAGCATCATACGGAAATGTAATGCCAAACCTAGGCAAACGGCTAAAATGAACCAAACTTTTTATTTGAATCTAATTTGATTTTTTTCATTTTCCCTTCAAATGATGAAAATAATCGAGATACCCCAATGTTTTCATTTAGAATGTTTATTCATTAGCTATCTTTCTTTTATATTCTATACGCACATGTATTGTATAGATTTACTTTATTACTAAGAACTTTCAGAATTTTGTCTGCATATTGAAAATTTACTTTTAGATTAAGTACAAAACTCTACTTTTAGCTAGATATCTAAAACGTCTCTTCCAACAACTCCCCATAAAGCCCTGAACTCACATGTTCAATTTGTCCCTGTGCATCTAGCTAGTTACTCTTTCTTTCCGTCTCCTTCTCCATAGGATCGGTATCATTTTGCCAGCCTCCTGGCTGATCCGAACTTTACCATTTTTTCAACATGACCATTCATTGTACAAAACTTTGCCCTTTTTATTTCACAGATGTTGAGGCAACTCTTATACGGACAGCTACTCAGCTGTGTCCTCCATCTCTTGTGAATGAAATGGCAATGCATCTGTTGCACAACAGTCATGGGGATTTGTCTCCCAATTCTCCTTACTTTGGGAAGTGCACATAGCTTAAACCCCTCATGTTTTCTGTGTCTTAAATAGTCTGTCTGTTATGTATTTTTCAACACCTGAGAATGACCCCTAAATTGCTCACACGTGATCCCAAGTACATAGCTCATAACTTGGTAGTTAGGCATATATACTGAAACCCGGTCTCCATAACCATTCCTTGGTATGCTCAAAGTCTTATGGATCTAGAATATTTCAGTCATCTCTACTTCTCTAACACATGCTACTTCTATTACTCAACACAAAGCTCCAATTTTTCATTTAGAATCTATCAGCCATCTTCTCTTCACCTCTCTACACCATCAATCATATCAATGTTCTCTAATATATGTCTCCTTCTCAGTCTTGTATTGTCATGAATGATTATGTATTAAAGGTACATTTCATTGGTATGTCTAAATGCATAAATGTGTCTTCTTTACTCTGTTTAATCTCCGCATCCACAATCTTACTTGGTGCACATACTCTACATGCTGTCATTGCAACCATATACCTCCCTTCCTCCTTCAACATCTCTTGTGACATTGTCATGTGGTACTTAGAATCCAACCACGTGATATTGCATCTTCACTAACATCTTTCTGCTATACACAACCAACAGCCATTGCTACTCTCCCCCACAATACCTATAATGAGTGACATCTCTAACTTATGTAGATGCAATAGTATGTACACTAGGCAGGAGTCGATATAAGGATCCTCTTCAATAACATTACAGCCATACGAATGGCTTGTTATAACCCAATGAAGTCATTCCCAATTTGCCACTCCTATCCAGGTCAGTGTAAAAACAATGGACAAAACAATGGAGTTTTCATAGAGGATTGAATCAATGATGGATATTGATTGCAGTGTTTGGACATTTGATCCAAACAGAAAGTCAAAGCTTGGATCAACAACAGTTGATCTGTGCCATACAAAAGTTTCATTTTCTTCTTCTTCTCAGTTGAGTCAATCAACACTCCCATGAATTCAAATTCACAATATAGTGCATACTCTTAGTACATATTTTTTATAAGTTTTTGCTCTGAATGGTTCATCATTCCATACAGTATTGATTTTTGATGAGACCTAAGCACCAAAATGAAAATTTGACCCCAAAATTAAATGGCAGATTTTGAGACCTGGCTCCATAATCCAAAATCATGATTTCTCAGAGTATGGACATGTTATACATCATTAGAAATTTTAACATCGATTAATATTCGCATGAGAACTATAGTCATAAAATTAACAGAATGTGTGTCATTTGTGGTTGATGAAAATGGCTTCAGGTAATCGAATGAGCTGTGATTTTATACTTCTGTCTGAAAGTAAAGAATCTTGTCTGAAAATGATATTGCTTTTGACACAATAATCACTTCCTGTATAGAAAATGTAGGAATAGTCATTTCCTATAAAAACTGAATAAACTAAAACATCTAACTGAATTTTATGAAAATTTCTTTCCAATTAAATGTAACAAAGTTATATTGTCAAGTATAAGTTCTTGCAATTTACAGGAGCACAAAACCCCCAAACTATTTTTGTCAGCAAATTTATTCAAACTTAAAATACAATTTGTACATAAGTTAATCTGGAAAAAATTACCTACAAAGCATTCATTCGGATCATTCATTATTGACGGCATTTAATATATAAACCATTCAAAGCGCTGAAAGATTCAAGGATGTTCTTATTTAGTTCCACCATTCTTGTAAATGTACATTCTTGAAGGCAAATTGTGTATCCCATGCCTATCTGTCTCAGCTTTAAGGAAAAAAAAGTTTTAGGTACTTAAATCACAAACTAATATTGCACCACAAGTACAATACACAGAGTGTGTAAAGTATTCATACTTCACATTGAATTGTTGGGAGATTAAAAGCTAAACTTGAATTGATAATTTAATTTTCTATGATATTTAAACACAAAATGATCAAACGTTACAGAAAATAATAATGGCTTTTTGCAATTAGTCCACGAGCATTAGTTGGAAAGTTTGAAACCCAGAAATAAATGCTAGTAAGCTAATTTTTTTCAGAGTAATTTGCTGATATATTGAGGAACACCTTATTAAAAGTCCCTACGTTTCTTCCTTATGATTTTCCAATTTCCTTAATTTCCTTAAAAATGCCCATTACTTGTTCATTATTCATCCTCCATGAGTCAAAAATACTTTTTAAGCATTTCTCTCTATATTCAAATTTTCCAACAGAACCTGAGCCAGATCCAGAATTACAGGAGGGAAAGTGTGACAATGAATATCTTTAATCTAGGGCAGATCAAATGTATTTTAAATATTGTATTATACAATTAGTTATCAATTTTTCATTGTAAACGCTTCACTAAAATCTAAATATGCAAATTGAATTCCTCCACCACAAAAACATCGGGTTAAGCACCAAAATTATTGTCTAGGATGAATCATTATCGTCATCATAATCACACTTTTATCCTCCATTGTGGGATATAGACCTTCCATAGGATTCGCCAAACCTCGCCAAACCTCTTTATCATGGGCATTGTGGAGCCAATACTTTCTTAACTTGTCTAGTGTGTCTCTCTATCTTATATTCTGCTGGCCTCACTTACACATGCGATTTCCAGGGATGTTTTGTGTTGTGATATTCATCGGTTTTCTGCCATTCTTGCAATATGACTAGTTCATTGTCATATGAATTTTCTAATGGATTCTATAATGTCTCAGATTCCTGTTTTTTCCCCGATATATTGTCTTGTGTTGTCTCCATATTAAGTTGCACATGATTCTCTCATGTGCACATTGCATGGTTCTCAGTTTGAAGGTCAGTCTCTTAGTTAGGTTCCATGTTTCAGACCTATAAGTGAAGATGCATTGGTTATATACCCTTCTTTTTATGATTAATTAGATTTTCTTGTTCTTGAGGATTCTTGAGCTAGTATCACTTTTTTGTACACCTTTTTGGTGCTGAAAGAGTTCCAAGTCTTCATGGAGCCTGATAAAGGAGCTACTGTGACTGTATATATGTTGCAGTACTCTGAGATATATGGGGTCTACATCTTGTAAAATGATAACCTCAATGACCAAGGGAAATTTCCATCTAGTTGAAGGCCTTCTTGAAGTCAATAAATGGTACAGTGAGTAGCATTTTATAATCAGTTGCTTTCTCTTTTAGTTGATTTATCAAAATGAAGATAGTCCAGCTGGTCATTTTGAAGCCATTTCAGATGCCATCTTGACATTTGTGACTTTCCAGTGGTCAGACTATGGTGAACAATATATAAGCACACCTGATATTATAAGAAATGTTGTAAGACCTTACCCAGAATGAAAAATAAGTGATGGGCATTTTGATGACTTGGCTATGGGCAATCTTGAAAATACTGCCTTTCCAGTGGTCAGACTTTTAGAACATTATTGAAAATGCATGATACTACAGAAAACCATTGATAAGTAATGAATGAGTAAGAGCATTTTAAGCATTTGTCTTGGATACCTTCTTGGAAATTAAACCTTTCCAGTGGTAAGACTATGGTTGACATTTATGTGATTAAGTACACAATGCTACAAAATACCATTCAAAAACCTAGTCTAGGCTGAATAATGAATGAGTAATGAGCATTTTTAAGGATTTAGCTGGTGGTCATCTTGGACACCATCTTGAAAATCATACCTTTCCAGTAATCAGAATGTGGTAAACTTCTCAGCTGATACAACTAAAAAACATTGAGAAATCTGACAATGTCTTTTGGCAGTGTGCTGTGGTGAAAATTGGAAGAAATTGGCTAATGGGGTGATCAATAAATAAGTTACTTCTCTCACATTTTGTTGGGCAGTGATCACTAAAAAAGCCCGAATTTTCAAAATACAAGCATGAACACTGCTGGAAATAAACTAAAGGATCAATTTAGCATTAACTTATATTGCATAACCCCTTGACTTGAAACCTATTCAGGTGCATGAGGAAGTTTTTTTTTTTTTTTAAAGCTGTTTTTTCTAGACATAATAAGGAGTAAATGTTTGAATTTTAAGGCTTCTAGCATCATAAGTGAAGCCTACATGTGTGATACATACATAGCCATCCAGCCTCACTTAAAAACTGAAGAAACAGTTTTGTTGACAGTTTTAGTTGATGATTTCAAATAAATTTTCTCTAAATTTCTGAAACTTGAAGGAAAAAATAAAATAATCACATTTCCCGAAACTGAACAAATGCCAACATTATGTTTCTGAATTCATTGGAATGTTGATTGACTTAATTGAGAAGAACTGGAATGGGCAGCACTCATAATGACTTTGGAGAAAGACAGTCACACATATTTGCATAGTGTCAATAGAATATAAAAACATTCTTATGTATATATATATATATATATATATATATATATATATATATATATATATATATATATATATATATATAAATAAGAGCAGTAAAGCTTTCTAGCTTATATATATATATATATATATATATATATATATACATATTGTACAGTATACATTGTCAGTGCCTGAGGGGAAAGGAAGAAGCCCAATGCCACTGCTGTGTTTGCCATGTGTGAATGTAGAAACCAATTGCAGTTTTCTTCCAGAAAGTGCTGGGGATGCTGATAAATCCAATACATATCAAAACTATTGGAAACATACCATAAAATATGTAACATTGTCCCCTCTAGAATCCTTTCATTCTTAGTTTGGATGTTTGGTTTATATGACAGTGTTTAAATGGAGACCAATCTCAAGGTTATTAAAATTCTTAGGCCAATTCAATCAGAATCTGGAGGGTGGGGTGTTTATTTTTAAGAATTTAAGTAATCAACACAGCAAATGAGCCAGAATACTTGCCAAAGGTGAAATTTAATTTTGAAAAGTATTCAAAAACTCACATGGGTTTACTATTTCTCTCCAGTATGAAGCAGAGATGAAAACTTGAAAGATATTACCCATCACTGTCATCTATTTGCTTCATATTTATCCCTTCTCTTGAGTAATATTTCACCCTATGATAGCTGACTTATGTCAACATTGAGTTGCATCCATTCTGCCAAAAATAATCCAGATGCAAATTGATTCATGGCTGTAGATATATCTTTCTTAAATTGCAGATTGTTTAATCTTATATTACCTTCTGTAATGTTAAAATTTGTTTTTTTTATTTCAAAATATACAATACAGGAGAGGTGACAATATGGATTGGCTCCAGAATTTATATTTGAGATCCCTGCCTGATATTCCAAGTTTGGTCAAGATTGGCTGGGTCATGGATTTTTTTTCTGAGTCATGGATTTTTGGTATATATATATATATATATATATATACATATATATATATATATATATATATATATATGTATATACATATATATATATATATATATATATATATATACGTATGTGTTAAGGATGAGAGTAATCAATACTGAAAGGTCATGCAGTAAATTCTAAGATAGAGCTTCTCAAAGTAGCCTTTGTAACTTTTCAAGTGGGTTGAAAATGCCAAAATTGACCTGACTTTGAATTGACCTCTAGGGGTCACCAGAGGTCAGTGTCACTTGTACTATGTTCATCCTGGGATAAAATTACCAATATATACAATTTTGCAGACTGTAGAATGCAGCCATCTCCCTTAGGTTTGAAAGTGTCTAAATTGATCTGACCCTTGAAATAATCAGCACAGTTATAAAATAGGATCTGTAATAATACGTCTCCTGACACAACTCATCAAGGTGGACAGGGGTTCATCATCATCATCATCGTCATCATCATCAGCAGCAGCAGCATGTTAACGTCTGTCATTGGACATAGACCTTCTCAAGACTCACCATAACTCTCTATTATGGGCATCATGGAGCCAGTACTTTCTAAACTTATCTAGCTCGTCATGCCATCTTACTTTCTGTCGGCCGCATTGTGAATCATAATGTCCAGCAGTTGACTGATATTCTTGCAGCATGTCCAGCCCATTACCGCTTGAGTTTTCTAACAGTTTCTATGATATCTCAGACTCCTGTCTTTTCTCTAATATACTGTGCTGTCTTACGATCTCTCTATGTGAAGTTGAGCATGATTCTCTCCAGTGTCCATTGCATGCTTTGAGGGTCAATCTTTTGGTTAGGTTCCACGTTTCATCTCCATAGATGACTATTGGTAGGATACATTGGTTGTATACCCTTCTTTTTAGGAATAATAGGATTGTCTTGTTCTTGAAAGTTGAGCTTGCACAACTGAAAGCTTGCCTATCTAGTGTGATTCTTCACTTTATTTCTCCTTCTTTTGATTACTTCATTGAGACTCACTGTCCCAGTTAGGTGTAGTGGTCTATTTCTTCCAGCTCTGCATTTTCGATTTTGATTGTTGCATCTTCGTCCCCAACATTTTTGTTGCATATGACCTTTGTTTTGCTGAAGTTCATGTGGAGGCAGACTTTCTTGTTTCCTTCATTTACTTTGTCTCACATAATTTGGAGATCATGAAGGTTCTTAGCAAAGATGACGATGTTGTCAGTAAATCTGAGGTTACTTGAGTATTCGCTGTCTATCCCAATTCCTTTGTGTTCCCATTGTAGGTTTTGGAAGGGGTTGCTGTGGGCCAAAAAAGGTTTTAGTATATTGGCTCTACCAACTGGCAGATTGTACAATGGAATCAGGGCATTGGTCTCGGTCAGTCAAGTTCACACACTCTCCTAGGCAGACCTGTGCGGGGCCCGTATACACCGTCTGGCAGATAAATGTCATCACAGATACTTTTCATCTGACTGTTATGAAAACGTTTTGAAGTGAGATATGAGCTTTAAGATACCGATAATATAAAATTAGTAAGATATGAAAGTTAATAAGGGAAGTAACTAATTATTTCAAAGATGTATCTCGGTACAACAGACAGAAAATATCAGTGCAGCCAAGCATCATAGTTACAATATAAGTTGAAATCCTTCTTAAAGGTTGGAGAAATCAATGGTTATCAAAACTGAGAAATTTTCAGTGGAAACACAAGTTTTATGGGTTGAAAGCAGAAACAAAGAAAGAGAAAATTATTTTACTTATTTTTTCCCCAAAATTGGACTAAGAGGAAGTTTGTTTTTTTTATTAAAAATTACCAAAACCACACAAAATATTTGTGAGTATAAATGATGCACATATTTGTGCTTGTATCTCACCTCTGTTGAAGTTATTTACTTGAAAGTTTGTTTTTTTTTGTTTTTTATGTGTGGTGTAGTCATAATAATTCTCAAAGTTGTTTACTGTTTTTGTTATTAGTTTTTTTCTTGATAATTTGTATCAGCACATACTATAGTTGGGTTATGCTGTGTTCAAGTTGTTGTTTATTAGTAGTTCACATGAACAAACAAATGATGATAGTTGAAAACATACAGCAACAAGCATCAAAAATGATTCCTGGATAAGCAAACTTGTCCTATCAGGGAAGGTTACAGGTTTTGAGACTTCTGATACTATGCTTCCATAGATACAGGGACAATATGATCAAAATGTATAAGTTATCACACAGTTTTCACAACAAAGCTAAGTTACAAAACTGCCTTCATTTTTTATCTAGTCATTCATGAGATCATAGCTGAAGAGGTCACAAGTTCAATTTATATAAAGAAAGCTATAGAAGACACATTCACACTAAATGATACTCACTACAAAAGTTAGGCTACAAAACCATTCTTTTAATTTTTTTGTCTCCTGGTTTTATAATGTTTTTTTTTTTGTCTTATATTATATTGGATATTTTTGTCGTCAACGAATAAGTCACATTTTGATTACATTGTTTCAGGTGGATAATTTATGTGCTGGATGAAGAGTAAAGATCCTAATACTAATCCCTGTGGTACACCTTTATTGATTTTTTCCAGCATGATTTAGTTCTGTTAGTTGTTACATATTGTTTTCTTACTTAGGAAATCTTCCAATCATGTTAGTATATTTTAGTTCATGTTGTAATTTTCTGTGGTAATGAATTGAAAGCTTTACTGATGTCTTTATTGGTTCTCCCTTCTTGCCCTTCAGCTCAGTCTACTCTTTTATTGTTGTTAGACATGACAAATTTTTATCATTTGTTTTGACAGCAGATACGCTTTTTTGATATTGTACAAATTAAAATTTTTCTTTTTTACAATCGAAAATATGACTTTTTTTATGATCGAACATACGACTTTTTTTACAATGTTGCTACTGCTGATAAAAACCTATCTTTGAATTTACCTGATTTGCATGTATGTGTTTGTGGGTCAGCATTTTCAAATCTTAGAGCAACAAATAATTTTCTTGGCATTTTCGACTCTACGGGAGTGTGTATAGTATGTCTTAATTTTTTTTGTGTGTGTACAGGCCCCTTTAAATGATTTGTTTGAAATCTATACAAACTAAATTTTACTTTCCTGCGTTGTTGTATATGAAGACTTCTTTTTATGTGGGCATGCTTGACAGGGGCAAGGGGTAAAGGTCAGGCAGGGGGTGAGCAGTGCTTGTGAGCACAACTGCTCCCTAGTTTCATCTTTTGATAACTGTATAAATTATAATTTGCTTTCCTACGTTGTTAAACAATTAACAAATCTGTAATTGAATTTTAATGAGGTGCTTTTTTTAAGAAAAGAAACTACAGAACTAGTTCAAGTGGGAAAGTCCATTGTTTCAAAGGGTGAGTTGGAGATATTTTTATCAGCAAAATTGTTACTTTTAAGTGGAAGTATTCATTGTTATGGACAAAGAAACAGAAAAAAATACACTATTCAGTGTGTGTGAGCAAGTGTCAGAAATCATTTGATTTCAAATAATATCAAAGAGAAACTATTTCATGTAATTATTTCTCTTCCTATGGATGACCAAGAATACATTCCAATCCTTCCTTTAATTTCTCTTATCAGAAACCATAAGACATGAATAAAAGAAAAAAACTTTAAAAAGTAGATTACCGATTGGGAGTGGTATGATTACCGTATGAGTTCAACTGTGAGGGGAAGGAGGGAAAGAGGCTTTATACATTTTCTTTTTTTCTAGATTAGTATTGTAATTAATCAATTGTTCTTTGTGCTTCATCAAAACTCTAAGGGATAATAATTATTCATAGAAAGTAGATAGTTAAAATAAGTTTAGAATTTTTGGAGTGAAATATTTCTGATTAATTTTCAAAAATGACTAATTTGGGGTAATATAAAATGAAAAAAAAAAAGAATTTGATAAAGTTGAAAACTTTTTCTTAGCTGAAATGGATTAACCAGTAGTAAGAGCTATACAATGTTCATTCCACAAGACCAGAACATTATGGAACTTTTAAAATCTCTACTAATAGCTACAAATATCCCTTACAAGAAATATCTGTGGTATTTGGCATAGGAGGTAAAGAGTGACAATAAGACATTTAATGATGGTATGTGCAATACTAATTATTTTTGGCCACTACTACTGCTAATGTTGCTACTACTATAGATATTAATAATATAGGTAGTTGGTATGCAGCTGAGAGTGTGATTACTTACCCAGTTAATTAAGTGAATTCCTTCATATTTAGTTTAGTGACTTTCATGTTATGTAAAGTTTACAAGTAGTGATAGTGAATCAAACCTTTACAAAGATTTTTGTTTTTGATAGACACTTAATTCAATGCAGACCCTGATGCACTTGGTGCAGACAAGTGAATCATTAGTATAGAACCTTTCCCTGATGCCAGAAATCACTGGATGCCCATCAGGTGACTTAATCTCCGACCATTATGGCAAGCATACTAATGATTAAAAAAGCACCATTCGCTTGGAAACCTCAAAATCTCTATTTCGATCCTAAAGGTCCCAAATGGTAAATGCATAATTATAATGCATTTAGATAAGTTTGAATTCCAGAATCAGGGTTAATAAAAATCTTAACCAAAGTTAATAGTCCATCTACCGATGGATCATGTGTCACTATCATCTGCCTTTTGGGGTATACTCAGTCAAAATTCCAGACACCAAGTGTTTTTCCATGCAAAAATATATAGTTTATCATTTGATGGTAATGGGCACCAGTGAGTGACATCGACTTGTTCCACTTATTCCGATTCACAATGCATTAAGTAGAGCTACAGCTAAAGCATTGAGCAAAGGACATGCACTTACTAGATATCGTACCACTGGTGGTATCCATGTGAAATCAAAGACAGTATGCGGATTCAAATATCATAGTTTCTGATGAAGCTATCACTGGTCGTATAGCATTTTTAAGCAACTTCTTTTGCAGATAAGTCTTCAATTGTTTAGACCTAAGTCAGCTACGCTAAATTTGATTTAAACAGCTTGGAAAAGATAAAGGTGTTAAGCATCTTCCACCTAGATATGATGCATGAAAAGACCACTTCTGTAGAGCCAAGTCACATGTGTAGAAGAAAGATCTTGTTCTGCACCCAGTCAAACTTAATCCTTTGTCACAAGGACAGAGTGAAGAGGGAAGAAATATAATGCCTTTGTTGTCTAAGGCACCAATAGCGCAAACAGTTGTTGTAGAGATAGACAAATGCTCTGGTAGCTCAACAAAAAAAAATCAAACACTCAAGTGTGTATTGGTGAGATGTTCTTGTAGACTCTACATGCTAACATGTACAGAAATTTGCCAAAACATTGATCTTGAAATTGACAGTGATGAATAATGACTTTACATTGTTATATCATTTATAGTGTTTATATTTGCTCTATGTCCTGTTATGGTGTTTTCAGAATTTTTACAAAAAAGTTCTTTCCTATCAACTTTCCAGAGGTTTGCAGAAGAATCACAAAATATGTTTAAGTATGACTGAAATAAAAAAATTATGAAAAATATTAATAAGTGGTGATTGGAAAGACTGTTCTAAAGAATGAATTGCACCAATTTTTTTTTAACAGTTTGTTGCTATAGCAACCCAGCTATCATCATCACACTGTCTTGAAAAGTATGTGACAATTGCAAAGCCTTCCAAAATGATTTTGAAACCTCTCTTTGTCTTTAAATACATACATTTCTATCTATTCTATCTATTCCAATTACACTTCAATCACTGAAAATTTCCACCCATGCCATGCCCATTATATTCTACATGACTAAAGTTATATATCCATTTTACCAAAGCAACATAGTATTGTGGGAACAGGTTATTAATGTGGTTTCTGGGGTGGATATTTGATGTTGATAAGATAAAATACCATATGGAATGGCCACCATTATGAATTCTGCCATTATGGATTTTAAAAAATGACGACAAGTAAAATTGTTTGTGATCTTAGCTATATATCGTCTTAAGGAAGTTTTGTAGAGTATACTAAAAAGTCAGATAATTACCATAGCCTAACAGACTATTATCTGTTTATGTAGAATAAAATTTTTTTTTTTAAATCAACACAAAGAAGAAGTAAAGAAGTGAGGAAACCATCTCCAACTGAAAAGTTATGGGTAGACTCTCAAATTTTTCTAAACACTGCTACTAACAGAATCAAAGGCTCAGCTATATATATTGTATAGTGTTTTTCAAGAGCATTCTTTTGGATCCAGAAAATTCACTTAAATATGGCTTCCATTAAAGATGGCTGACATTCCATCTGTTGTATATTGTATCTGTAATTGTTGAGTGCAAAATCTCAATGTCTTATATAATTTGAAATGAATGTCACTGTTTTTCAGACATTGGCTAAGTTTTTTGTCTGATGATTGCTTTCTTATTGAATGGTATTATCATTGGGAAATAGAGGATTGCCAACTTAAGGATGCTGGGAAGAATAGAGTGTATGAAAAATGGAAAAAACGAAAGATTGTGGAGATGTTAGTGAAAAGAAGAGTAAGGGTCAAAAGAAAGTCCTCATGAATCAAGCAAGTAAAATAATCAAATATATAAATTTATTTCCATTATTGTCTCCCTGGGCATCTCAATACATAATATAATAATAGTTTACATTTAAAAATACATAAAAAATACATTCAAGAATTACTTCTGGCCAATAAGTAAAATGTTAGTGAAATTAGTAAGGAAAAAAAATTTGATATCATACCATTTAGACTGGGGTTTATTTTAGACCTCACCCGACCTCTAGGATGAAGGCTCCGGTTGGGTTTAAATATCTGAGGAGAGACCCCAGTCCCTTGAATAAGTTGACATTTTACTTGAATTAGTTTTAGCCCCATACCTGACTGTAAAAGTTCCTTGCAAAAGTGAAAGAAAGGAAGGAAAGAAGACAGATATTTGAGAAATGAAGTATAGTGACTTCTTATGGTTGTGAATCAAAGAGCGTGATGGATAGTTGAGAGATGAGGATTTCGGTCTCCTTATGGTCTGACTATAGCACGTGTGCAGCCCTGTAGATGTGTAGGAGGAAAGGATGATGTAGAAAGAGGAATACGCACTAAGTATGTATTTGAACGCGGAGATGAAATGAAGTAAAAGGAAAACATACAGGTATTTTGGTTAGACAATTAAGTACGTTTAAAAGGACATAAATGACAAATGAGAAATGAAGTACATATAAGAATAACATAAATCTGATCGATCGTGTAAAGTGATGAGAAGAGAAGAGATAGCGAAAAGTGGGAGCTTTCTTGTCTTAATAGTACTGGTGTCGGTGTTTAAGCAAAGTTGTCTGAACTAGTTGGATTTCCATATGGCTTGGATCACTCCAAGGTAATACGTGGAATCTGGGTTCAGAGTGTGAGCCATACTGCCAAGTTGCGTGTGTTAACTTGAGGGCTATTCTCTGACGCTGATAGACTCGCAACGGACAGACCATGAAAGACAGAGAACATGGAGTTTTTATCCATGTGTGTTTCCTGAAGTAAAGAAGTTTAGGAAAGTTTATCATGACTATCGGATAGTAAAAAGCCTTGCCATTTCATTCACGAGAGTGAGAGGAGTATATGCGTTTGTAGCACATGGTGAAGACACGGTGGCATAGCTGCATAGCTGTGCATATGCGTGATGCCTCAACATCGGTGAAGTGAAATGGACGAAGTTAGTACAGAGATAGGTCACAATGGAAAAATGGTCAAGATCACACCGGTAGGTCGGCAAAACGATCTTAGGGAGAAGGAAAAAGAGAGAGAGAGTAGCCAGCCGCAGAGACATGACCAGCTAGGGGTGATGGCGCCAATGAGCATTGGACCATGTGCGTCCAGGGGTTTTGTAGGGATCATTGGAGGAAGTGACATTTTTGGTATCTAACCAAAAGAAGGATTTCGTATTTAATTCCTAACTAAAAGAATAGGAGGCGCTACAGAAGGAAAGAAAGTCTGGACAGAGAGAAAAATGAATGAGTCAAACAAAAATGTTAACAAAGATAGAATGGGAAATGAAATGAAGTAAAGAAAACTAGAAAAAAAAGAACAAATCAGTAAATTGAAATTAAAAGTGCTGAAGAATGATGGGGTGCAAAATAAGAAAAATAAAAAGTATAGGGAAAAAATTGGAAAAAAAGAAGGGAAAAAAATGAAAGGAAAAAGCAGAAGTCAATGAGATATCTGCTTTAAATGAAAATCAGTAGTCTAATGCACTTTATTGCATTCAGTTCCAAAGTTTCTGTGTGATAGTCAATGGACAGCTCATGTCTCAAGAGTGAAAACAGATGGACAGTTTAATAGCCTTTTCAAACTTCAATGATATTGCTTTTTTACTTTACCAGGCAAGTGCTACATTCTACCACCTCTCTCTCTCTCTCAGCATTTATATTGATTTATGAATAACTAGTATCTAAGTCATGGTGACAACATTTGTTTTCAAATGGCGTCAAAATGCTTGTAAAACAAACTCTTTTGTGTTTTTCAAAGCAAATATAGTGATTACTGCATGATTGGTTGCGAGGGGATTTTTAATTGCCCGTCAACAGTATTGATTATTTACCAACATATACATTTTATAGCCTTATCTGATAGAGAGATAAGTTTTTTAAGCAGCAATTTTTGTATAAACATAAATAGTTTAAGTTTAAGTTATGAAGTTACATGATACATAACAATTGGATGGTTGAAGAAGACGACTCTCAAAACTGCAATGATCAAAATTTCTGTTTCAGTATAAATGGTCAGTAATTTAGAGGCGTCAGCAGCTTTTCAATATGTTGAGTCAAATCAAAGTTGTTGCGAGTGATGTACATAGAGGAAAACAGGTGTTAATGTTCAACAGAAATTGTTACAGTATCATCTGGATGCAAATATGGTAATGGAAAAACAAGTGGTGTTAAGTCAACATCTATAGCGGAGCAGAGAAAATAAGTATTTGGATGGAATTTTTCATTATTATCACATTATGATACAAGCATTCAATCTAGTATGTTTGTTATTGTTTTGATCAAATCTACCTGAAAATCCAAGATGGTGGCCATTCTGCAAGGTGGCCGCCATAGCGACCTGATTTTTGTCAAAGAAATGTGTGCAGTTGACCAATTTGAATAACTCGTGTCAATTTGTACATCTTGAAACATGCTAGAATATTTCTTTACTTGCTTAAGACTGGTTTAATGATTGTAGTAATATTATATGAAATTAGTAATTGAAAAATAAAAAAAAAGATTGCCAATATAAGCATATTGGAAAAGAAATAAAAAAGAATACTAGTAAACAAGAATTGTGTAGATGTGAATGGTGCCCTAGCTGCTACTGCTCACATATGCAGCAGCAGAATTCTGAGCTCAGTAGCCAAGAGTTAAAGCACTTGAATCTATGATTGCACCTGTAGTGGCCCTATCCTTTTACTTAAGAATTGAATGTGAAACCTTTCTTTTAGCTAGATATTGAAAACCTCACTTCCTACGGCAACCCCTATAAAAACCCTGGATGCACATGGTCAAACACTCATTGGTGCTGACACTCCAAGCTGGTTATGCTTTTGTTCTGGCACTTGTTGCTGGCTACTCTTTCTCTCTCTTTTCTCCTCCTGAAGATCAGTATCATTTCGCTGATCAACTATTTTTCCACCATGACTTATATCTGTACTAATTTTGCCCGCTTCACTTCACAAATGTCGAGGCATCAAACATACACACAGCTACATAGCTACACAACCCTGTCCTCACCACATGCTCTAAACACGTATACACCTCTCACTCTTATGAATGATATGGCAATGCCTTTAACTATCCGATAGTCACAATGATTCTCTTTATTTTGGGAAACATGCAAAGATAAAACTGTGTTCTCTATCTTTCATGGTCTGTCCATCAAGTGTCCATCAGCGTCAGAGAATAGCCCCCAAGTCACACACACAACTTGGCAGTTTGGCTTACACACTGAACCCAGTCTTCATAAACATTCCTTGGTATGCTCCAAGCCATATGGATTCAAAAGCAATTCAGACACCTCCACTTTGACAACTGTACTATCAATGACAACAAAGCTCCCACCTTTCACTATCTCTTCTCATCTTTTTATACTATCAATAATATTAATGTTATCATGACATGTATTTCATTTTCATTCGTTATTTGTCATTATTGTTCTTATATTAAATGTACATCATATTTGTCCATCCAAATACTTGTATGTGTTCTTTTTATCTTGTGTCATCTCCGTCTATGTTCATGTTTCATGCACATTTTCTTCTTTCATCTCCTTTATTCCTTCCACATCTCCAGTGATATCACTGCTAACACCAAACCACACGGAAGCAAAGTCCTTTGTCTCCAACATCTTTACACTAACCATTCCTTAACCAGATCTACTAGAACTATCTCGAATCATACTTTCTATGAACAGTTCATGTTCCAACCAGAATATACCACAATAACTGGTGACCACCAAAGATATCCCCAATACACCATTCTTTGGTAAATCTGTTACAAATCTGAAGTTTTTCTGAAAAAGGTAAAAGGATTGACCTTTGGCCATGAGTGTCAGACTGACCATGGACATGAACTCTGCTAGTAAATCAAGGAAGACAGACATTTTGCTTATTTCAACTTGATGAGAAGAAAGACCCTAAGTCTCGCCAGACCAATCCTGCCAAAAGAGATGATGGGTATGTGGATTCCCACCTAAAACACACATATGTTTCGAACATTCACTTAACGTTTATATACAACCGTTCCCCAAATGACACCTGAAGAGTAAAGAATCATTGTGGCAAGAACAAGTATCGTTTGTTTCCAAATGCTACCCAAAGAATGGCAAATAGTCAAGCGTTACACAATCAGAGTCCGAACGTGCATTTGGTATTTGTACATAAACAAAGTATGTTCTTTATGTTTGTGTAACGTTTGCATACAACTGATAACAAACATTACTCAAACAGTAAGCACAAAGCAAACGGTCCATGAACAACGCTTAAAATTAATGCTTGTGCCCAAATGTTTAATGATAAATAATGTATTTATCAGATGAAGAGTATAATCATCCAATTGGGCAGATAGAAGTTTCATTGCCTTTATTAATTGAAAAATATCCTTGACACCCAGCAGAGAGCTTATTTTTTTAACCAGCCTGAATAAAGATGTTTTTCAACTTTATCCATTGAAGTATAATCAATCATAATTGTTAATTTGTGTGACTAATCTGTTCCTTCAGCTTATTTTAGTTGTTTTTTTTATATTTTACTTGACCTACAAGAAAAGTTGGGATAAAAATTCCCTTTCACCGACTTATTACGTCAGTACAAAGCATTGAAAATTTATTCAAGGAAATGGTCTTACACACAGAAGATGTAAATACAAATTTTATCTGTGTTTTGAGGTATAAAAAAAAGAGGTCTACTTGCTTAAATACACCACATCGCATGGTGAGAGAACATTGTAAATAGATCCGTGTTTTATCGTAACTTTTATTCAGCAGACCGTTTTGAAAAAATAACCCAAAAGGTTATGCTAAAGAGTCATGAAAAAATTGATATTGATGATTTAGAATACTTCAGTTGGATAAAATCATATAAAAATCTTTGACCCCCCCCGATGTTGTTATATGTTTTAAACAAATCATGTCCTTTCTCTTAAATCAACATAAGACAAAGAACCTTTTTTTCATAAAAACTTTTATTCATAAAAAAACAATAATATTAAATTGCTTCCACGCGTGGTTTGTGTCACAACACAGTCTGGAAGAAAAATAAGCCATGTTTTAATTTAGAGAGAGTGTAAAGGAGATACTTTTATAAATCAATAGTAGGATTAAGAATTCTACTTGTAAAAATAGAATTTATTAAATATTCTAACAGCTAACTTATATACAAGAATATCTACCATTATTTTATTTATAAAGAAAAAAAATCGATTAGAAACTTTAGGCTTGTTCTTGTAACATCAACAAATTCAATATACTAAATTTAGAACACAAATTTTTCTCATTTAGATTAATAAGTATGAAATTGAATTATATTTAATGTGCATGAAACACATTCCTCATTTCGATTTTCAAGTGCATGCTTTTTATGAAAACGTAAGTTACAACATTACCAAAATTATTACTTATTTTTTAAAATTTGTTTGAAAAACAAAAAATCCCTACCAGGAGGAGAAAATATATCAATATACAAAGTGTTCAATGCATCATGTACAAAAATGACAGAAATGATGCAAAATTAGGGCTTGTTTGCATGTTATATTTATATCATACACAGGACCTCTTCTCAAGCCTTATAAATCAACTCTTTTTAAAAAACGACAAATACCATCATCGTCATCATCATCATCGTCATCATCAAACTCATAATGTCTATCGTTGGACACATACCTTCCCCAGAATTTGTCACACTTCTCTATCATAGGTGTTGCGGAGCCTGAACTTTCTAAATTTGTCTAGTTCATCTCTCCATCTACTACTCTGCCGGCCTCAGTTGCACATGTAATCTCTGGGGGATCCATGCCATGAGTCGTGGTGTGCATTGGTTGTCTGCCATTCTTGCGACATGGCCAGCCCACTGCCATTTGAGTGTTTTAATGGATTCTATGATGTCTTGGACTCCTGTTTTCTCTCTGATATACTGTGTTGTCTTATGGTCTCTCCATGTGAGGTTGAGCATAATTCTTTCATGTGCACATTGCATGGTTCTCAATTTCCAGGTCTGTCTCTTGGTTAGGCTCTATGTTTCAGCTCTATAATTGAATATTGGGAGGATGTATTGGTTGTACACCCTTCTTTTTAGGATTAATGGGATCTTAAATTAGTCGCAAAAAAAAAAAATTCTGAGTTGGGACCACATGGTATGTCAGGAGTGCCAATAAAATGAATATGCCTCATGAATTGAAGTATAAGCTTTTTACCTTGTGGCAGTGCAGAGTTCATATTTCAGTGATTTTTGACTGAATTCTGTGATAAATTTTTTAAACAACTTCATTATGGTAGATTTTTAGCTCTAGTTGTCTTGGTATTGCACATGTGTCAACCTGCTTCCTGCTATCTGTTCTTGTTATGCGAACATGTTTGTTGAACATTTATTTCCCATATGTGCTTGTGAATAAATTTTGCTGCTGAAAATTCAATTTTAGTTGGAATTTCAGCAAGGTTGAAGTAAAGAAAATGTTGTTCACTTATTTTATTTGTGTGAATGGTATATTCGGATTATTAATTACATTCAATTTAGCCACTGTTCATTTGACATCTGAGCATAAACGTAAAATAAAAGGTGGGTTTTATAAATACTATATCATAAAGATAATTAGTGAAGGATCTTTGCAGTACATGCATTTTTTTAGTCAGGGTCATTTTGCATTGTTTATTGAAAAACATGATTCCACCAGTTAAACACATTATTTGCATGTTTCGAAACAACCCAAACATGTAAAAAAAACCCATAATTAACGCCTTTGCAAATAACACAAACATAATACAATTGATAAATGAACATTCACTGGCTGATTGTGAATACTTGCTTCTGGTTAGGTATTCCTCTGTTTCAATCACTTCATGTAATACCAATCAAGGCAGACCCTCCAAGACTTGACAAAGCTGGTGGGATAGAGGAAACCAGCCAAAACAAGGCACAATATCATAAGAGTTGTTGGATCTTGTTCAAGAGAAGTTATGACAATGAAAGTGAATGAGAGAATAAATGAATGTATAAGAGCACTTAATGATGGGAATTTTCTTGCCAAACTATGGTGGACATGTCATAGCACAAGAACTGAAAAATTACCTGCTTGGTGGCTCTGTATAACTGCAATCAGGACTACCTGACAATCCAAGAGAAAAAGAGAGCACAAGAGTACTGGAAGGAAGCATATCCAATTGCCTTCTCTTAACTGATCATTCACATAAACGAGATAAAAACTGGCAGTGATGGTACAGATCCATCCAATTTCTGGATGCAATACGAAATGCAATCATTTCTTCGTTACCCAACTTTCCACATAATCTCATTGAAATTCAATGAGAACTTTTAGAGATATCATATTGACAGACAGGAGTGAATGTATTTTAAAATTTGGGGATAGATCCACAAATTTTTTTGGATTAAAAGAGTTATTTTTGCATTTATTCCCAGATTTCACCCGTAGCTATCCACACGATACCTCCAAAATTTCTAAATGAATTCCAATGAAATTCTGTGGAAAGGTGGGCCATGGGGTAAAAAATTGATTATATTTTGGGATGGATCTAGGGATTCATTTTTGATTTGGAGATATTTTTCTATTTCAATATTTTATACATTTCAGTATTTTCTTATATCTGTTCACATGGTATTTCTAAAAGTTTTCAATGAATTTCAATGAAATTTTGTTGAAGGATGAGTTACAAAATAAAAGAAAAGTATTTAAAATTTGAGATGGATCAAGGTATTTGTTTTTGAATGGGTGATATTTTTGCGTTTTTTTCATTATTTTCTCTATTTGGTCCTGCGTGTCTATACAAAATCTCCAAAAGTTCCCAATTAATCTAAACTAAATTTTTTGGAAAGGCAAGACATGGGGCAAGGAAGATGTAAATTTTAGGGAGAGGCAAAAATTCATTTTTTATTTATTTTTTATTGTGAAATATTTTCCGTTTTGATATTTTATACGTTTCTGTATTCGCTTGATAGTTCAAAAACTTCTCAATGTATTTCAATGAAATATTGTCAAGAGGTGGGCCACATTGAAAGCAAGAATTTATTTCATTTTTAATGGATCCAGGAATTCTTTCTGTTCTTTATTTAAAAAAAAATTGTTCCTAATGAAAAGTATATTCATAAGGGGGCTCTAATCAAAGGGTCTGTCCTAGGGCCCCAATAGCCTAAGTTACAGCACTAAGAACTGTAAAGAAAGTTACAACCATTGATGCAAAGGCTTTAAGTTAGTGCTGCCATGCACAGCTGCATTGGTGAACAGTTGTAGATAGAGGAACATTCACCTATACACAATGCATGTAAACTGGTATTCTTTTCTGTTACTTTTCAAATAGGGTTATATTATCAATCTTTTATTGTTACTCTTCTATTACTTATTTCATATTATACAACTACAATCTTTAGATCAGTCTTGAACTAGTAAAGAAATATTTTAGCATGTTTAAAACATACAAATCAACACTAATATCATTCAAATCAGCTAACAACACATTTCTCTGAAAAAAGTCAACTTTGGAAGGCCACTATGGTAGCCATCTTGGATTTTCAAGTGGCTAATCAGGCAGGTTTGATCAGAGCCATATGGAGAACAAATGCACCAAATTTCATACTTGTTTCATAATGTGCACATTTTTTCTGTCTTACAATCATCTTCACATACATAACTAGTGGCAACTAAAAAAAAACTAAAGGATGCATTTATAACATTAATAACATATGTTATTCCATTGATGCAAAGTACTGTATTTATTTTTGTATAATATGGCCTTTTTTCATGATTATTAAAACCTAAAATTATAAATGATACCTCTTTTTCACTGCCAAGTATGTGGCCATATTTAGGACAGTATGACTAAAAGTAATTTATATCTATTATACAAGCTAACAAATGATGCAACAATGACTATAAATCATTATCATCATGTTAGATTTTTCTATGCTCATAATGATAATTGTTGTAATTCCCCATGTGTAATATGCAGCCTTTTGTAAATTTTGACCTAAAAAAATCCAAGTGCATATTATATACTGTAACACAATTGCAAGCTATTTTCCAGTGCTATTCATTGGGCATAGAAGATCCGTTTGATTGTCACCACTGATGTGATGGTGATCAGATGTCGATAATATAGAAAACTGGGATCTTTGTAAGGATCCATGACCGGACATAAAAAAAAATTCCCTCACAAAATCACAAAAAGTACAACATAAAAAAATGTATCCATCACAAAAAGGATTCTGTCATATTCATTGCTCTTAAGCAGCATCTTGTCATGATAATTTTGATTTAAACAAACAATATTTTACATACCAAATGCACTTTAAACTTATTCGAAATCATTACAAAACAATATTTGCGTCATTTCCGTTGCCATGTGACAGCATAATGTTATTTAATTTTCCATGTGAACAAATGATATTTTACCTGCTTAATGAATTTACTAAAAACTTCCAAAACAAAAATAACTTATTTTAATACAAAGCAATTTATTAACATTATTTCCATATCAAATTCAATACAAAATTGCATCATTTTCATGGGAATATTCATATTTATGGAAACAAAATGCCATCATTTTCATATATCAGATTTCTTTTAAATTTTAATTCCAATTTTTTTCTTGATTTTCAATCCATTTTGAATTTTTTTCTATCGATTTAAACTTTTTTTTCCAATTTGTTTCAGATTCTAAAAACGAAAGTGGTTATGATTTCTAAACATTGCAGTCACGTGTTTTAATTTTTTTAAATTTGCAACTATTATGCTTCAATTGTACTGCTACAATAGAATGGCTATACTCACACATACATAACTTGAAAATATGACTCCTTCATGGGGCTTAGATAAAAATTCACAAATTCTGACTTGCAGCAAACACTTGGAGATGATCATCAGATCAAAGAAGGGGCTACTGAGTATGCAAGGGATAATGCATTTTTCATTCAAAATTCAAGCTTAATCGGAGGGGGAATTCTCTATGGTAGCAGATTATATCTGGAGATTTACTGTGTATCGAATGTTTATTATACATCACAAGTATGCATTAAAGATGTAGATTTTATGTTATGACACTGAGAATCGGTAATGATGCAAACATTATCCTGTATTTTGTTAAGCAATGACATCAGATCTGAGTAAACACTCCTTTCCCCTATACATTGTGACATGATATGCTGCTGTGACAGGCTGAAATGATACTAAGCTAAAGTCAGTCCATATTATGCACAAGAGATGTTATTCTAGGATATCATTCCGCATAATTAGTGGTGCACCTCATATAAAAGTACTTCTTAGACATAATAAAATATGGTAATCAAAAACAGGATGTGGATGCATGTATCTTTTCAAGTTAATTATTATCTTAAATAACTCCTTCACACACACGTGCTCATCCTTTCATTGTCCTGTTTTATCAGTAAATTCAAATCTGGGGAAAAATGTTGTAGTCTATGACCCAACTGTCTTATTTTGTAAACTGCTCTATAACAAACCACACTGTCTTTGAAAAGTGAAGATGTTTGCTTGACTGCTTTCTTGTATACAACTGTGTCCATTTTATATTCAGTGTTTGTCACAAAGACATCTTCGAATCTCACCTTTTCTTACATTATTGTTATGCTAAGATATTGTGTAAGTAGTCTTACACAATATCTTCGTACTCGATCCTATGATTCTGTTCTTGTTGCTGAGATGATAAAAGAAAGAAAAATGTATTTAGCAATTTTTAAAGAAAAGACCTGACGCAACATACATGAATACTGAAATTAAATGTTTCTAAGCTCAATCTTTTCAGCTTTTCTCATCATCAAATATTTTTATACAGCTATCTTTATCAGTCAGATCATTACCCATCTCTATCAGTCTCTTCATTATCTATCTATCTATACCAGACTCTTCATTATAGCTTTCTATCTATCTAAATATTGAACAGTTTAGGATAACTAGGTAGATAAAGAAAATATAGAGATATATGTGAACAGACTGAGTTAGATAGGTAGATAGATAGATTGAGAGATAGATAGATAGATGTAGAGAGTTAGAGATATATGAATATGTCATCATGCAGTCACAATCAAAATTGATAGGTTATCATCTAGGTATAAAGAGAACTAAAGAAAGGTATAAAGAATCAACAAAGAAACCAACCTAGACAAAAAAAGTTGAAATTTTATGCTTATAAACCTGTCTAAATCAAGATGAAGACAATAGTCTGAAATATTCATGGAATAACATAATTATTCATTTTTGAAGATAGGTTAAGTCTGTTTTTTAATCATTTCCTGTGTTCTCTGCAGAATTTATCAAATTAGAGCAAGTAAGTAAGCAAGTGAGTGACTGACTGAGAGAGTGAAATGATTCACTTAAAAAGATTTAAGAAATCAGTTTGAAAGAATGGAATGGTTGTGAAAGGGCGAAAAATTAAGCGACAGGCAAATTAAATGATGGGAGAGTGAGCAATGAGAGTTAATGAAAGAAAAGGTCAATGAATGAGAGTCTGATTGAATTAGAAGGTGAACAGCTGGAGAGTGTGAGATGAAAAGTGAGTAAATGAGTGAGTGACTAAATGAGAATGATTAAATGGCTGATAGTGCTGTAAAAACTGAGTGACCAAAAAGAATGAGACTGAGATGCTGATAAACAGAGAGAGAGAGAGAGAGAGAGAGAGATGAGCTTGGGAAAAGAGTTACAGAAAGAAATGAATGTGTAACAAGAGATTTAAGTATTTGTTGGCCTCAGGGACATGGCTCCATGAGAGGCCCCCTCCAACATTGAGTGAGGTTTGTCAGTAGAAATGCAATAGGTGAAGTACAATTTATTAAGGTTCAGCCCCACCCCTCAATAGACAGCTGGATTTTTAAAAATAGTATCCCCCAACATTCCCTCAGGTACACCTCTGCGAGTGGTTGGGAAGGGCAGAAGGAGAATGAAAGACAAAAAGTAATTAGAAGTCAGAAAGTGTCATTTTGTTTACGTCATAAACATGTGTTAACTTAATCTTCAAATATCTATTTTATTTGGGTTATCAATTCTCCAGCAAGGATCGCTGGTTGATATATATGTTTGAGCAGAGCTTCTGATAGGAATTTTATAAGACAGCATAAAGCTGTTGTGGCACCCCTTCACACGCACACTGCACAAAAATGTTCATTCTTAAGAAATCCTGTTTTATCTGTTCTAACTCTTTTAGCATACCATACTATATTTGTTTGCAGGCAAATGATAGTCAACCTATATAATTAACAGACATTTTGTATCAATTTAGAAGTTTCGATACACAACTTTATCCAAGGAACTCTCCTGGCTCTGGGGTGATGCACCAGCTGCATCCCTCTCTCAGTGACCCTGTGGGTATCTGTGGGAAATCAGAAACTTTCTATGTTGATGTTCTCATATTTACTCTTACATTTTTCTTTCATCATATATTTCACTTGAACTTATACACATGTAAATTTAAAGGTAGAACTCAGATACAGAACTAAAAACTAAGGCTATTTATAGTGAAGTTTTATCTCTTTTTGAATTGGAGGCACCTATTGATGAGATGAATGAAGAACTAATCTTATATGGAGGTAGGGACATTTTCTCTTTAAATCTTAGTTGTAAAATCCATTATTCTCATAAGGAACATCAATAGAAAGAACATTCTCTGATTTTATTTGCATAAATTGAATCCATTTGTAATAAAGATTCTGATCTGTAGTTTGAGATCACAAGACAGTACAGTATATAAGGAAGAAAACGGGAGTCAGAGACATCATAGAAACTATTAGAAAACTTAAATGGCAATGGGCAGGCCATGTTGCAAAAATGAAAGACAACCAATGGATATCATGACTCATATTATGGATCCCCAGAGATCACATGTGAAACTGAGGCCGACAAAATGATTGAGAAATGTGGCGGATCCTGGGCAAGGTCTATGTCCAATGATGGATATTAAAAGACTGATGATGATGATGATGATGGCACGGGAAAAAAAATTTTAAATCCCCTTAAATCTGCTTGGTTTCTTTCATATTAAATCAAATATTTTGAAACAATTGTGATTTTAATGCTATATTTATTTCTCAGCATCAATAAGTACTTTAGATTAAGCAAAGATTTGAGTTTTTCCCCTCCTCCAAGATGAATATCAAAAATCAATTATCAAAAGAAATCAACCTTTTTAATTGAACATTCCAGAATCAGAATTTGGAGAAACACAAAAAGGTTACTGAAACATTCATTTTAAAGAATTATAAAATGTCAATTTGATCCCTAAACTTATCTTAGCTGGCTTTCATTTCCCCAACATTTTCCAGCAACCAGGTCTTTAGCAACTTCATTCCATCATCTTCAGCACCCCACAAAAAAATGATCAGTGAGCATCTTCAGGAATAGCGTTTGGTGCATTTTCTAATATGTAGATTAACAATCAATATACAAGAAGGATAGAGAAAGAAATATATTTGATAAACCTGTGTTGATCCGTCTGACAATGAATGTTCATGATCGTTTACTTATATGAAACTCTTGTCTGCTTTGTTCAATTGATTTGAGCATCTTTTTGATTCTGTTTGCGATGAACAAAATACTAAGACTGACATCTAATCTTATTCATCTAAACTTACTCGCTATTGTCATTATTGAAAAAAGGTTCAAATTGAGAGAATTGAATGCCAAATTTTAAAATTCTTCTCCTTGCGTAAGATAAAGAGGATCCCATTTCTAAACTAGGGAGCACTTAGAGGGAGAGCATACCTCTGCCAAGCCATTGTCAGGGGAGGTGACTGTGCATGAATCCACACAAAAATTTAATTCCTTCCTCCATAGCCTATTTACCACCTTTCCACATAATACCATTGAAATGAGAACTTGGAACCTTTCGTGAAGACAGACAGACAGAATGGAAAGACAAAGACTGATACATAGGCCTCTCCAACTTCATCAGCAGGGTTAAATTCTAATGTATATTTTTCCCAACTAGAAATTCAAATAGTTGCATTATTTGTAACATTGACATACTATGATTAATTGAAAATATAGGTCTCTATCTGACATAAAATAAAATAAATAATAAATGAATAAATAAACATTGTGAATAAAAGTTTGATTTATACAAGAATATTTTATGTTTATCATTTATTATGAATGTTTTTTATAATATATTTTTATCATTAATAGGCCACTAGTGAAGATGATTCTATTGTAGAGATTAGTAAGTTATATTTTTATATTAAATTGTGAACTTTAACTGCAAAGTGGTAGAAATAGCATGGGAAAACAACCATTAAGGAAATTAATAATCTTCAACAAAGATATAATTTGTTATGGTAGAAATGAATGCAAATTAATGAAATGGATTTGAGAGTCAGTGTGTTGTAATGTTGCTTATGCCATAAAAGGTTACAAAAGTGAATGTAAATTAAAGTTGAATGATATATTTACATATTGTATTAGGAAGGCCCCTGCTCCTGTGTGTACTCAACATATGTCTGCAGAGAGAGAGAGATAGAGAGAGAAATAGAGAGAGAGTCTTGTCCAATTGCAGAAAGTTTCAAAGATCATACCTGTTTGCTGCTGATTAGTATAATAAGTTGTGATGGATTTTAAGGTTTTCATTGGATGAATAAAGAAACTTTTACTATGGAAGATAAATGCTATTTTTGATTAATTATTATTGTTTGTTTGTTTATTTCAATTTATTTTTTTGATAATTCGTATTACTACATTATGTTTTGTACACAAATGCATGCACTGAGCAATAAATAATTTTAGAGTCAAATAAATGCTTTTTTCATCATTAGGCTATGGAGTTATTGATTCATCCATGTATAATGATGCTGTTCTATAAAACATGCATTTAAAGATACTTTTTTATATTTCTAGTTATTCAGATTTCATTTAGAATATGAAATTTCTATCTCAGTTTCTTCCCTACTGAAAGTGTCAAATCATTTTTTATAAAATGGTAGATATTGGTTTATTAAGACAATTTATTATTAAATCTTGCTGAAATCTTGCTTTTTAAGTGAATATTTTTCCATTTAAAAATCAAGGTTAAAATCCAGTGAACTAAAAGAAGAGTTATGAAATTTACATTTTGATCAAGGAGAGGGCAATTATAGACTTCTGTACTGTATTACCAATTTTCTGGCACCTTTGATTTCAGAACCATGCTTAATTATCCATTTTGCTGCACCAGCAGAGGTCATCTCAATAATACACTTTTGACCTACTAATCATGTACATCTCATATCTTTTAAGCATTAGGAAACTTAAATCAAACAAATATTAAATCTGAATCAATTAATGATTGCATTATAAACTTAAGGATTTGTAGAGGGTGGACTACAGCTTTGAAAATCACAATTCTTGGTTACTTTCATATCGCAAATTTGTTCCACATGTTTTAACCCTTGGTCACTTAGTAAGCTAGTGTGAGAGTTGCAAGTACTTTAGATCATCAATTATAGTTTTTCTTGGGTTAAAAGATGTGCTGGTTCATCCGTTGCCTGAAAGTCAGTGTTGTACTTGTATTAGGGTAACGCACACAAATAAATCATCTTTCCTCGTACTTTCTACATTAATTTTCATTCATGTTCTATCTTCACATGAAAAATAAATGATGACTCAACATAAAATTACTAAACAAATACTAAAAATAAGAGGGAAAATTATTTCAACTGATACCAACCATCCTCTTTATGCTCTGATCTATTATCGCCTTCTGGTACTCTAAAGTTGAATTAACTGTTTGCATGTTTTGTATTCTCACAAAAAAAGTACTCTATAAATGTTTTCAAAGCAAGAAATAAAATGTCATGCCGATTGTGCAGTAGTAGTATTTTTTTAAAAGATAAGTAATGTTTTTATCATATTATATTATAAGATGCAGATAGAATATATGAAACTGTTCTTTAGATTAGAAAACCTAGAGACTATTGAATATCTGTGAGTGTGAGGAGCATTGCTCATAATTACAAAATGAACCAAACAGTTTTTTCTTAATGATTAATAGAATTGATGTTTTTATTTTCATAGATAAAGTTATATTGGGGTTTCAACTTTAAATGATGGATAAGAAGCAACTATAATAATTAACAATTAACAATTGAAAGACTTGATTAGTGCTGTATCCAAATCATGTTTAGAATGACTCTTCCAATTGGTAAAAATTAATAAAAACATGCTTGGCTGTACAAAGATCAATCTTCCTTATTTAAGGTCAAACTCCTTTGTTTAAAATCTAAAAGGTAAACAAAACAGCATTCATTTCTTCAAACAATATTATTCCAAAACCGTCTCATTTCTCCCTTATTGATAGTTCCTGAGAATGGGATTTGCCAAGTTTAGCAGAACGAATTAACCTGAATTGGACTTCAGAAGTGGGAGTGAATTTATCATCACTTTTTGTGTACATCACTGAATCACTGTTATTTGTGTATGATGTCACTTGCTTTTCTTCTGGTCATTGTCATCCATCATTGTTACATACGAAAATGAAGTCAAAACTTTTGTCCACTTTGCTGTTGTTGTTACAGAGTAGAAAATACACAAAGTGTATACATCTGCAAACCACATAAGACAGGTGGTGTCTTAAATCTTCCTTGACCTCTCCTGACCCTAAAGATCATCCAAATGTTATGTATCATTTCAAAGCTGACATTCTAACAAAAAGAATGAGGATTCATTTGTTACTTCTAAGTCTTTTGATCATGAGATATGGACAATGACGTTTCTCATACCCCTAACTTTTTCAATTTCAGTAGTTGCCAGTCAAAAAAATATCCCAATTAAATTTTTGCAGTCTTGTTCTTCAATTTCGATCCCATCCCTTTAGTATTCAAAGGGGCCCATAATATGATTATTATAGAGATTTATCAACTAATACCAACACCAAATGTTTGCAAATGAGATTGAAAATCAAGGAAAGAATTTTTTCAAGTGTAGAAAATTATTACATAGATGAGGACAAAAAGAGTTTTCTTTTTTTTTTTGTCAGGGAAAATTTTTTTCAACTTGTCTGAAACCTCTGCAGGGCCCACTTCGCTAGGGACCTGGAACATTGCCTGAATTGCCCCACCAATGGTAACAGACCTGATCGGATTTTGATGAATTCGCAGTATCTATTCATTCATGAATGTATTCATTTAAGAAAAGTGATTTTTCTAAAAGAATTTGGAGATATTTTTCAAGTCAATCATCCCCCTTACACTAAATTTTATGAAATCTCTATGAGATGATTTTAGTATATCTATTTACTTTTCTAAAAAGATTAGTCTTCATTAAAATTAAATCAGTTAAAATCATTTTCAAAAAATTTCATAACTAGAATCAACTGAAGAGTAAAGAAAAAAATTGATCAAAGAAATTTACCATAGAACTAATAGAATAAAAAATGATTAAGAATAAGACAGAAAACATCATACTTATTTTATATAAAAAAAATTGTTTTAAGGTTAATTCATGATTGCTTGGGGTTATTTTTTCAATTTTCTTATCTATATCTTTTTTAAAAATTTTAATTGTGCTTTGCGTGTGCAGAGTGGACTCAAAAACTTCTGGAGCACCTGTCATAGCTATGCAGAAAGACAAAAATGAAATTTCTAAAGCCTAATTCATTCTAGAATAAAAATGGAAAAACTTGGACAACTCAATATTGTCTCAAAAAATGAACAATTCAACTTGCATCCTCAGCTAGCTCTTCGAGCCTAATTCATCAGCTTCATCTGTTTCTCCATCTGAGTTATCTAACATGAATGGATGTGTCTTATTCTTATTTTATTAAAGCATTTGTTATTAAAAAAAGGCTATATCATCATTATCATCATCATCACCACCACCACCACCACCACCACCACCACCATCATCATCATCATCATCATTTTTTTAACGTCCATTGTTGGACATAGACCTTCCCCAGGATTCGCCACAATTCTCTATCATGGGCGTCGCAGAGCCAATATTTCCTGAATCTGTCCAGTTCATCTTTCCATCTTGTTTCTGTCGGCCTTGGTTTCTTATGTGATCTCTGGGGATCCATTGATAGTGACCTCATAATATGTTTCAAAAACCATTTCATAAGGCCTCAAAATGTCTCAGCAATCATACATTTTTCAAACTTTTCTTGGGGGCTTAATGCACCTGAACCCCCTACTGTATGGGCTCACTGTGCTTACCAGAATCATAGCCTACAATAATGGGCTCATTTTAGATGTTTGCCTGGGCCATTTGGGATCCCAATTCACCCCTATCAGGCACCCCCTAACCCTATGAATTGCAAGGGATAACTGTACTCTAATAATGAACAGTGTGATTTTCTTAGTACATGGGTCATAACACTGAATCTTCTTTCAATCTGTGCGGTGGGGTGGGGGTGAGGGTAAAATTTTGCTGAAGAAAAAACTTCCTACCTACATTTTCAAACTATGCATTTACCCTGTAAACAAATTGTGCAATCTTTTTTTCTTCTAAAAAACAGAACAAGAGCAAAAAATATCTCAATTAAAATATATCCATGAATTTCATTCCACTATTATTTATGAGCATATCAAAAGGAGAAAAATCCTTTGTGGCTCATGTCGTACAGCAATGATCAGCGAACTCCAATTCACCTAAAACCCCAAAAGAACAGGATGTGACGCAAGGTCCGTTTAACATGGAGAACCTCACACTTGAACGTGTTTGACAAGAACTTCCTTAAACAAAAAAGTGGATGTGGATGCATATCAGATAGCTAATCTTGTTGGCCTTTGTTTGTGGGTTTGATCCTTCACTATAGATGACCTGATATCAACTCTTACTTATATAATGAACAGTGCAACCTTTTGGTTCTTCTGTCCATAACAATACACCCTTCCAATAGGTAGGGGGAGGTAAAAATTTTGCGAATGAAAATATCTCCTACCTATCATTTAAAACCATGGACTCTTGAACTAAAACAAATAATCTATTATTTTCTTTGAAAATATTCCATAGAAATTCAAATTCATCTGTGAATTTTTTCATGGGTATTAACTAGTTTGAAATAATTTGAAGTTTTCTAAATTCATCTGAGGTGTACGATAAGACCTATAGTGTAGAGCAGACCATGTCAAATAGCTGAAAAGGTCTTCTCAAGCTTGTTTCTAGAGCCAAATATATTTTTTAAGTATATTAAATTGCTGTAATGGATTCATCAGCCACACCCAAAATATTTTCTAGAAACCTGACTCCTTAACCAAGGAAATAGAAATGGTTTGAAAAATATTTCTTTGTTTCTCTGATTCTTTTTGATGAGACTCAACTCCTATACAAAAAGAATTTAATAAAGCATAGAACATTCCTTTTTAATGGCATACAGAATCACTTAAATGACCTTTAAAATCCATTATTTACATTTATGTGAGAGACTCTGTGAAAAAAATGTTAAAAATTCAAAATAGTTCCTATCTCTAATCTGAATTGACCTAATAGACACTTTATTTCTTCATTTCAGAAATGGTTGAACTATTCCACAGGTTATTCTGACTAGTATTCTTATACTTATTGTTTTTATCACAGTGTTTCAACCTACAAAATTCTTTAATCTTTCAAGGAGCACAACCAAAATATGATAAAAAAAAACAAGGATAAAGATACTAATCTAAATAGTTATGACGGTGATTCGAATTTCAGAATTACTAACCGTGATAAATGGACAAATTTTCATAAAATGCTATCATAGAAATACCAGAAGCCAAGGTAGAAAATTGACATCTTAAAAAAAGAATTTAAGAATAAGAAATTGACACTTGGAGGAAAAAGTATAAAATTGCTGTAGAAGTAGATTTAAGGACAAGTAAAAAAAGAGAGGAAGAAACATCACGCCAGCCATTGAGCAAATCACCGTAGTTTGCCTGGTAGCACTGACACAATTACACAAGAATCCATCCACCAAATCTTTTTTCATAAAAGAAAGCATTTTTTTCCAAAAAAAAACAAAAAAACATTATTCTTTGAAATAGATTTTGAAATATTTCTTAAGACCCTCTTCACGTAGCTCCTAGAGGTTTCCCAACCCTGACTTTGAGGAGCCCTACTTCACTATATTTATAAAAAAAAACTTTTGATCTAATTTTGCCTGCTGAAAATTAAGAAGGTTTTGTTTGCATTCATATGTGTAAGTCACAGCTACTATTGACTCTATTTCATTTGGAAAAGCAATACTCCTACCCTAAAATTGCTATTTTTTGTGGAAAGAAGCATTTTTTTAATGAAAAAAATATAATACTCACACATTTGCATATTTCATGACTGGTGGTGCTGACACATGATCAAAAGAGTTAAGAGAAAAAACATCAAAAAAAAATTTCAGAAATAAAAAATCCTGTATTTAGAAAATATCTAGATTTACAGAAATTTTCAATCTTTTTTTCGAACATCTAAAATAGCTTCAAATGCTTTTCAAGATTTTGCATATTTCCTTTACTGATAAATGGATGAAATTTACCTAATGAATGATAAATTATTTTGTAAAATGTTCTTTATTTATAGCATACTTCAGTCAGAGGTGTAGCTGAGGATTTTGAGCCCAGAGGGACTTGGCTTCTTGAGGAGCCTCCTCCAACATTTAGTGAGATTTGTTAGTAGAAATGCAAGGTGAAATAGTATTAATAAAGCTCTTGGGGGCTCCCCTCCATTTGGGGCCCAGGAGGGATTTTTGAATAAACCCTCCCTAAGCCAAAGCTATACCTCTGGCTTCAGTGGCTCTCCATGCTCAATCATCATCATCATCATCATCATCATCATCATCATCATCATCATCAGTCTTTTATCGTCTGTTGTTGGATATAGACCTTCCCAAGGATTCACCACACTTCTCTATTGTAGGCGTTTCGGAGCCAGTATTTTCTAAATTTGTCCAGTTCATCTCTCCATCTTGTATTTTGTCGGCCTCAGTTTCACATGTGATCTCTTGGGATCTATGTTGTGAGTCACGATGTCCATCGGTTGTCTGCCATTCTTGCAACATGGCCTGCCCATTGCCATTTAAGTTTTCTAGTAGATTCTATGATGTCTCTAGCACCCGTTTTCTTCCTTATATACTGTGCTGTCTTGCAATCTCTCCATGTGAGGTTGAGCAGGATTTTCTCATGTGCTCGTTGCATTCTTCTCAGTTTGCGAGTCTGTCACTTGGTTAGGTTCCGTGTTTCAGCTCCATAAATGACTATTGGGAGAATGCATTGGTTGTATACTCTTCTTTTCAGGATTATTGGAATTGTTTTGTTTTTGAAGGTTGAGCTTGTTCTGCTGAAAGCTTGCCATCCTAGGATGATTCTTCACTTGATTTCTTCTTCTTTTGTGGGTTTCATGGAGATTTGCTGTCCTAGGTAGATATAGTGGTCTACTTTCCCTTGTTTTGCATCTTCGATTTTGACCGTTATGTCCCTATTCTCAATGTGATTATTGCACATGATTTTTGTTTTACTGAAGTTCTGACTTTTTGCTTTCTTCGTTTAGCTCATCTAGCATTAGTTGGAGGTCATGTAGGTTCTACGCAAAAAGGACAATGTTGTTTGCAAATCTTAGGTTGCTCAGATATTTGCCGTCTATTTTGTTTCCTCCATTCTCCCAGTCCAGGTTTCGGAAGATCATCTCAATGTAGGCTGTGAAGAGTTTGGGTGAGCTGGTATCACATTGTCTTACTCCTTTTTGGAGTTGGAAGGGTTTAGAGTCCTTATGTAGCCTGAGAAAGGAGTTGTTGTGATTGTATATATGTTGTAGTGCTTTGACATATACAGGGTCAACATCTTGTAGGGTGATGGCCTTCATGATCATGGGGATTTCTACAGAGTCAAATGCCCTCTTGAAGTCTATATATGCTTCAGCAAGTGGCATTTTATATTCTGCTGCTTTCTCTTTCAGCTGATTTATTGAATGGAGATGGTCTATGGTTGAGTATTTCTTCTAAATCCTGCCTGCTCACGTGGTTAGTTCTTATCTAGTATTTTAGTGATCTGGTTAGTGATGATTTTTGTGAAAAGTTTATAGATGGAGTTTAGTAGGCTTATAGACCTGAAATTATTGAGGTCTATGTTGTTTCTTTTTTTCTGTGTAGAAGCATTATGACTGCTGTGTTCCAGTCTTCTTGGACTTTATTATGTTTTAGACATAAGTTGAAAAGAAAAGCTAGTTTTTTGTTGACGATCTTACCAGCTTTTTTGAGTAGATCGATGTTGGTGTTATTTGGTCCAGGAGTTTTCCCCTTTTTTTTGCTTGTTTGATGGCTTGTTTAACCTCCCATGGTATTACTTCTAGGAAGTCCTCGAACCGATTGTCTGCGTCTTGCGTATCTTGGTTGTCATTTTCCTGCTCGTGTCTTGAAGAGTAAAGTTCTTGGTTGAATTCTTGGGCGCGTTTGACAATTCTGTCTCTGTCTGTTGTTATGTCTCTGTTTTCTTTGAGTATGCTCGTTATCTGTTTCTGTCTTATACTGAGAGCTTTGTTTATTGCATTAAAAACCCAATGTTTTTTGAGAATGGTTTTGAGGATTGCTGTCGTATACCTTCTTTTGTCTTCTCTTAGTTTCGTTCTGATTTTTTTGTTTAGTTTGGTCTCCTCTATTCTTTCCTTTGTTGTTGTTGGTGGTTTGAGGTTTCTGAATTTTTTATTTGAGTTTCTTGGTTTGTTCAGAGATTTTACTGAGAGTCTGTGTGCTTCTTGTTTTGAACATAGTGGCAGCTTCTATTAAAGAGGTTGTTATTTTGCTATGGAGTTCATTGACATTGGTGTCGTTCTCATTTGTAAGTATTTTAAATCTGTTCTTCAATTCTAGTTTGAATAGTTGAGTGAGTTCATTTGGTACGTTCAGTGGTTGTTGTTTGGTGTGGAATTACTTCCTATGTTCTTCATTGTTCACCTGCATCTTACATATTACCATTCTATGGTCACTTCCTATGTTTACTTGGTTAAAAAATTTAATGTCTCTGATGGTGTCGCTACTGTCCATTAGGATATAATCTATTTGATTTTTGGTTTCATGGTTGGGGCTCTTCCAAGTCCATTTTCTATTGGGGTTCTTTTTGAAGAATGTATTCATGATCTTGAAGTTGTTGGCGGTTGCAAATTTTACAAGATCTTGACCTCTTTCGTTCTGTTTTATGTAACTGAATTTTCAAACGCATCTTTCATCTCCTTGTCCTACCCTTGTGTTAGTCTCCCATGATGATATTGAAGTATTTTTTTGCATCTTGTAGTAAGGAGTTCAAATCATCACAGAAGTTGTTAATCTCTTCTTTGGATGATTGCGAAGTGGGAGTGTACACTTGGATGACATTTAGTTTGTATCTCTTTGAGAGTTGTATGGTGACGCTGGCTATGCAGTGTGAGATAGCTTTGAAACCTACCATGTTGTCTTTGAGGTCCTTATTGATGAGGAAGCCTATTCCATTTTGTTTCACTTTCTCTCTTCCATAATTGTAGAGAAGGTGTTTGTTCTACAGTTCAAGTAGTTCTTCTCCTGGTCTTCTCATTTTGCTAAAACTGATGATGTCCCACTTGCTGTTTTAGTCACCCACAAAACCTGAAATAGCAATATGTAAAACTATTTATGTAAAACAATATGAATTCTTTGTAGCATTTTGTCAGGTAAACATCTCTCTCTCTCTCACACACACACACACATATACACGTACACATGCACACATACACATGCACACATACACATGCACGCACACACAGAGTAGATAGCAGTTTTCAAAGTACAAATATTGTATGTTTTACTTTTTAAATTCCAAGTCCAAGAATTTCATAAAAATGTTTTGAAATATTTTTCTATCTTTGGAGTTGAATAGCTTACTTTCATTGAATTTTATTCATTGGATCAGATATATTAGTCTTCTGAATTTGAAGCATGCACAGAATAAAGATTGACATTAAATATGCAAATAGATAAAAAATCAATCAGTTAAGCACAGGGTAAGCTTGAAGCAAGACAAATGGCCAAGCAATGGTATTGGCTATTGAATTATAAATTTCTTTCCACAAAAATCATGACAAATATCAAATCCTTTCTTTGACCCAAATTTGTCTGCTCACATGGTGTAATGGTTAGCAAGTCTGCTCCAAGTACAAAAAGTTATGAGTTCAATCCCTGGTAAAAGCAAAGAGAGTGGAAATCTCCTCATAGTACAAATTTCCTTTTTCACTCAGCAGCCAATTGAGTACAATCTAAGCTGTGTGATTAGGGTAGAAGGTATGCCATATTACTAATGATTGCTTCCTCCTAGGATGCAAATGAGCATGACTTTGGCAGTGAGAGCTAGGTAACTATGTCCTTTCCTGTTGCACTTATCAGTGCAAAAAGAAAAAGAAAAAAGTCTTATGTATGGCTCTCTTTGTCTCAGCTGACGGTCTTGCCTGCTTCAGGACTTGAGCTGCTAAGCCTGGGCACTTCTAATATGAAGGAAGTGTTGAGTCTAAGTTCCACTTTTGCTTCTCAACCATACTGAAAAATTCCAAAGGAAAGGCATGCTCAGTATGTTTGGAGACCTGATTGCCCGCAGGTGATGCTTTCTCAGCTGGTTACTCCACCTAGTATTCCCAGACAGTCACCCATCAAAGTACTGACCAGCAGGGCCTCCAAGAGGAATTTTTCAAGGTAGTGCAAAGCTGTTCCCGCAATATACACAGTACAAACATCCTTATCTTTTAGCCATCCTATTTTCATCAGCTATAACTCTTTTAGTATACCATGCTATATTCACTGTTGTATAAAAGATGAAGTCAAACTATTTATTAACTTCAGTACATAGCTCTTCCCAAGGAACTCTATGGTAAGAGGAAAAAATATGAATTGGTATTTTTCTCTCAATCTTTAAAGTATTTCTACACTCATTGAAAAGCAACTGGATAATCCTTCCTTAAACTACACTCTGGCTCAAAAAAATTCCTGCATCCAAACCCAAATCAATTCTTTCTGAGCCCATCCTTCCAAAAAATGTTATTTAAATTCATTGAGAACTTTTAGAAATAGTGTGGAGACATATTCATCCCAAAATTTAATCACTTCTTCCTTAACTCATAGTCTAACCTCCCACGCAACATGATTGAAATTCATTGAGAATTTTTGCTGATATTGCATGACTGAATACATATATCTATCCTAACTTTGTTGGCTGGGGTAAAAATAAATAGTATCCCTAGATCAGTGGTTTTGAAACTTTGAAAACTTGAGTTTCTGGTGGATCCCTATTTTTAGCATTTGATTTTTAGAAAGTAATTGATGAACATCAATAATAAGCAACTTTTGACCTTTAAAAAAATATTTTTATCTTAAACTGATTATATTTGTTTGAATCCTATCAGACCTGTACACAGAGTTTTTTGATAGCTGTGCAATCAATGATGTTGTTTCTCAAAATATTATATTTCTTTCAAGATTTATGTCAGTATTATTACAGTTCGACTTGTCAAAATATATGCTGATGTGGATGAAAATGCTATGGAATGACTATCAGTCTGTCTTTCAGGTTATCTACTTGATGTTTCTTGGTATATCTTTCGGTATAGCTTCAACAAAGTTCTCAAGTCGAAATTATAAGTCATTTGGGGTATCCCCTTGATGTCTCTTGGTATATCTATTGGTATAGCTTCACCAAAGATATAATCTTCTGAGGGTCAGTATATTCATGGTGACAAGGAACATAGAATTCTATGTAGTGTCCCAGCAGCTTCTCTGCACCCTACTCTTTTCTGTTGCACAAAATAGCTGCTTATATATTAATTGGCTCCCTTTGTGGTTGGGGCCAATGGCTGAAGAATCTATGATTGATTTCTTCCCTTCTCAGCTGGCAAACAATGAAATCATGCTAGCCTAAGCAATCTTTATTCTCATCTTTCCAAATTAGGGAACGCATAATTTTTCCTTTGGAAATATGTGTAGGCAATAGACAGGGCCAGATCCCTTGGCAATCAATTTACCTACCTGGAAACTAGATATATTTTCCTAACAAAGGCGATTAATAATCAAACACATGTAATCTTCAGTGCAAAAGTATTTTCCCTACTCAGGGATTTTTGAACCTCACAAACAAAAGTGATTATTTATACATCTGTATTCTGTTCAGGCCTCATTCATCCAACCCTTCAGTGCAAAAGTATTTTCCCAACTCAGAGATTTTCTAAACCTCTCAAACAAAGGCAATTTATCATACATCTGGGTTCTGTTGAAAACCTCTATCGATATGCATTCTGATTTGTAAATACACTCAAGCTCGCAAGATTATCTTACTTCCACTTTTAAATTTTTCCAATTAACCCATCATTTTCATTAAATCATTTTTCTAATTAACCTTTCAATTCCATAGTGTCACAATATCTTCTTGTTTCATATGTTTATTTATAATTCTTTAAGGAGTTTAAAGTGAGGGAACCTCCATTTGAAGGTTAAAAGTGAAGGACACTTTTTCCTAAAATAAAATTGAATAAAAAAGTTTTGAGAAAAAAAGCATTTTTAAACATTTTAGAAGGGATGGGTAGAAATAAGGTATTGTCTGCCCTATATATACAAACACCTATCCATCAAGTGCTACACACCACCTCTCCATTCTATAATAAAAAAAATACAAAAAAATGCTCTTCTAATCTAAGACAAGCCAATCGCCCATAGAGACAGAAAACAAACACCCTTTGACCCCCACCTCTCACAGACCCTTCTCATTTCAAACCAAATTTTACTACACAGGTACAAACATCTCCCCTCCTGATACTACTGAACAACCAAATAACACAGAAATATCCCATTTCTTTCTTCCACCTCATATATATATATATATATATACACATATATGATGCATCATGGCTTAGCCTCATGGACAAGGATTTTGGACTCCATATCTGCCACTGGACTGCTGGTATCTCGCAAGTGATGGTGGTACAGAGGAAGCACTGGGGACTGAAGGAATCACCAAGGCTGTTGTTTCTCTTCTGCTCTGATATCTGTGGCTGGATTCAGTAATGATTGAAGCATAGTACATGCAGCGGTACCACGTCTGTCTGCTCGCAACTTCTGCCGTGGTATTGCAGCTGTCCATTCCACAGGTGATGATGGTCACCAAACAGTAGGGTCTTTGGTAGTCAATAGTCTTTTGATGTTTGAGTGATAGATATAGAAGTCAAATATCAAGGATCTATAGCTGGTCAGAAAAAATTAGATTTGAAAGCATTTTCTAAGTTCCTACAACATTCTGATCAAAATTAGGAGAAGCAACTCTCCCCAAAATTTAAGCATAAACTACATCGCGCCCTTGGTTGCTGTTTGTCAATTCTTGGTCTGACGGATGTGAAATATGGCAGTTGAACACAGCATACAAAGACTCTAAAAAGTCATACAAAGCCTCCCAAAGGTATTACTATATAAATTGATGGCTTCTAACTTCATTACTGTCTAAATATCTGATCGATATGTTGTATATTTCTACTTTTTGGAGCCTTTATATGACTTTTGGGGGCCTTTGTATTTCAAATTTATAAACACACCAAAGCATTGAAACATATCAGTTGCTTTAAACCTGATAGGAAGTTAGAGATTAACAACCTCTACAATAAAACATAGTAATCCTAATTCGCTTTTTTGTAATCTTTTAAACTATGCGGCTATGTTACTGGAGTCTAGCAAGATAAGGATGTCATGAAGTCTTGGGCCCTAATGATTTATGGGCTCTGTATGTGCACAAGTTTTGCCCCTGGTAAATGCGTATCCAAGTTAGCCTCGTCGGCCACCAGCAGAGGATATATTTTTGTGGCATCAGCCTCATTGCATACATTGAATACATATGTGATTATAAGAATGGAGTTGAACCAACAGATGAAACCAACAGACATCGTACAAGAACATTGCAGATGTCATGCATGGACTAAAACAAAACTAAAGGTATCTTTTTATTATCTTGGTCTTTTGTTGTCGACCTAAAACAATCCAAAACTTGCCATAAACTTTGTTGGGCAAAGAATTTTAGGCCAAGTATCAAGTAAATGGTATCTGCAATTACAAAATCACCTATAGTACCTTTTGAATCATATAAGCAGAGCTGATTTTGATCGTGCCAATTCCATTCTCCATTAGTTCTTTATACCTTCTGCTTTATACCATGTCAAAGCCACTCATTGTTGCAAAGAAAAGAAAACTTGGAGATGTGATTGATTCATTAGCTGGCAATGGAGGAAATTGCTTTCTTTGCAAACATCTTTGTGATGAAAAACCAACAGATTATTCTGCCACGTTATGGTTTGAATTACAAAATCTTGCACTGAAGTAGAACAGTTTAGGCAAGTTTCACAGTGTTCATGATACAGTAGATTTGGCTTCAGGACCAAATGGTAAAGTGTTGCAAAGACAATGCAAAAGAGAATTTGCTCATTCCTGTAAGCTGCAACTAGCTAGGAATTGAAAAGAGGAAGAATCCCATGGAACACAAAGTGAAGCCAGGGTGCTAGAGGAAATACAAAACAAAAAAGGGGATGATATCTCTGAGATGAGAAAATTTCAAGAAAAACACCTTTGCATTTGGTGTATGCTACCTCAAAATATCCCTGCCAAACCAGTTCCATATGATTCTGTTGAAAGATACTTGGGAAAATTTCAAATTGCTCACTATTTACGTCTCAAAATGAGAAGCCACATTCTGAAAGTGATTGATGCTTCTCCTGATCCATTTGATTCTGAAATTAGATATCATCTGACTTACTGGAAGAAATATATAAAGTCTTTATATTCAACTGGCAACTGGTCATCTGTGCAAGATCACCTTCAACATATTCAATGACAGGAAGTCAAACTTATGTTCACAAAGCATGGCAAGATATCTTTCTTTGAGAATGTGGAATTGCTATAAGATTACAAGAAATTGCTTAATAATTTTGGACTCGATGGCAGAGGTATTAGAACTTTGGCCATTAAAAAGATTCTCCTAGCAGAATTTGGCATTAAAATCAACTTTCATGACCATTTCTATAAGAATAAAAACATGAAATTGAAAAATATCAAAATTTTCCCGAAGGAAATAGCAAGGGGGTATCCAGCTACAGTAATTGTGGATGATGATGACTTTAAAGATGATGATCCATCTGGTAGAACAAGTTCACATCATACCAATATGATGTATGTACAACCAGAACATCTAGCAATTAACACTACATCTAATGATCACTCTTAGGTTAAAATGACAATGGTTTACCTACAACTGCAGGGAATTTTGTATGAAAGAAATGGCTAAAGTTATACCTTTTCATGCTAGATGCTATTTCAAGCTACTTCAGTCGAGAAAAGAAAGCTATATTTGATAGAGTAGCAAAATCAAATAGCTTTATATCTTTTCTTCCATCAGTTGGAAAGATGCTTCCGATTGCTAACAGGACGGTTAGAGATTCAGAAGTGTTCACAATCAAATGTGTGTACGATGACAATATGAATAAAAGTTTGGGTGAAGCACGTGTAGAGAAACAATGAAAAGAAAATCAACAGCTAGGTTTCCACCAGATAAAGAATCCCATCATCTCAGAGCTCTACGTGTTACGTATCAAGCATATTTGTGGCTCTCGTTTGACAAGCCTAATGCTCCACCATCTCCATTACAATACTTGATGGGAAACGTTTACCTATATAGTATAGATCTGCTGCCCCTCTGGTAAAGCCAAGAATATGTATGTAGAATGTCTATGAGTATGTATATATGGTAGCATGTATGCTGGCTTAAATCAAAATCATGTTGGTATGTCAGTGTGAGCTGGGAATTTTTAAAAAAAAGGTAGTAAAAGGTCTCCCTTATCATATTTATCCTGAGTGCAGTAGTAGCTGAAGTTCAGTTCTCATGTCCCATGATGCCTCATTCTCTGACTCCTCACCTGTAAACAGGGAAGAAGTTGGAGTAGTCACATGCTACAAATTCAAGGGCCTTGAATAAGAATCCAAGTATACATAATGACATGAAAAAATGGAAGAGAAAGAAATAAAATAAAAAGTGAGACTAAGACTAAAAGAGAAACAAAAGAAAGAAAAAAAGAAAGAAATCAAAAAGGAAAATTTTGATAGAAAAAAGAGAGCAAGATGGAAACTTGAAGAAAAAAAAAGAGAAGGAGAAAAGTGAGAAATAAGGGAGAAATACAAGGAAATAGATAGAGAAAGAAATTAATAAAACTTATTTTGGAATAATAATGATCTCATCATTTCACCAGCCAATATATTTGGAATATAGAAAGAGTGAGAGAAAACTGCTTGAAAAGTAGAACAGCTAAATTGCATCAGATTTTATCTTCATCTTTTCTAATGGAATTTCATGCATGAATTGATATTAAATTTTTTTATCTGTTTTTTTTTTCTTTCTTTTGGTTCATATTGGAACAGGAGGAAAGATTGTCTAATTTTGCCACTGAATTAGTACATTTTTATCTAATTCATTCTACAATTTTCAGAAGATAGTTGAAAAATATTAATGCAGTGGCACAAAATAGCAATTTTTATTGTACCCACATGTAACTAAATTCTGTAAAATAAAATTGTTCAATTTTTCTACTGCATTAATATTTCGTCATCTCTTTAATCCTAAAATATTCTTGTTGAGCGATTTTCAAATTTCTACAATCATATTGATACATTGTACAGGTGTGCATTTTTCAGGTCCTGTTTTATTTACGATTTTCTGATTTTTTTAGAATGTCATTTATAATTTCTAGGTGGTCGATTAAATTATTTTAATATCATCATCATGACATCTTCACTTAGAATCGGTGGAAAGAAAAAATCAAGGTATATATATATATATAAATACAATATATATATATATATATATATATATATATACATGTATTTATATATATATATATATATATACATGGATATATATATATATATATATATATATATATATATATTGTGTGTGTGCATGTGTGTGTTTATGCTCATATGACTAAATTTTAAAACATTTTTTTTTTTAAGTAAGATTAATTTTTTTAAATCAAAATCATTTTGGAAATCAAGCTGACAAATTTTTTTCAAATTTTAAAACAATGCTATAAAAATTCAAAGAAATAATTGAATCCATGAAATTAATTCCAAACAAGAGGAAATTTATTCATATAAGCCATATTTTCACACAGATGATGGAAAAAGGGTCCAATTTAGCATTATTAGATTGTAAATAGAACCCCCAACCTGAAATCTTTAAAAAATCAACTTTTCTGCACAATTCTCTGAGGAAAGAAAGGTCTTTCGGATAAAAACAGAAAAATTATCTACAAAATATTCTTACCTATTTTTAAAAGGCAGGTCTGTTTTTGTCCAGGAATTCCCAGTTTTTTTTATTTGCTCATGTGAATCAATTGGTAAATGTGTGAGACAAGTTCAGAATCTATTTTCAAAGCCTACTCTTGAAGAAAGGTCAAATTACCCCAATCAGATACCAGATGAACTTTACTGGAGATAGAGAGTTTAAATCTTTATCACTTTCCCAAAAAATATTTGCCCAAATTCTGATGTTAAAAGAATGGTTGAGCACAGAGCTTTTTTGTTTAGAAAATATCAACATGTAGGGCCTTAAATCAGACAAATTTGGCAGTCCAATTTTTATGGATCTTGATTGGACATAAAAGGCTAAAAAAGAAATGTTTATGTCTAGGTCAGCAACAATTTCTCCATCATTGCAATGAAAACAAAAAGTGGTGTGAGATAAAAATTTGAAGTCTGTTTATTTTCTGGTCATTTTATATTAAAGACAAACAATTAAATTTATGACTTGCATGAAAGTGTTTTGATCTATTCACTTTCGAACCATTCATCTGCTGATTATGAAATGAACACACAAACCAACTGCACCAAAGAGACATGTATTAGAAGGTTAGTTGATGTTTTGATAAAAATCATTTATGCCAACTTTTGAAATCTTTCTCATTTTTAAAGCTCTTGTATGTTTACAAATTAAAGAATCCTTGTTTTTCTGAAATTAAAGTCATCTGTATATAAAGTCGAATTAAAAGATATTTAGGCAGAGCACCTAATGCATGTGCCTAAATTCTTCTCACTTAATACGAACACAAAACACGAAGTTGATATTTTACCCTTAAAATTACAGATTTTCAACTTCACGAATGGAATGATCTCAACAGTCACGAGTATGAAAGATTTTCCCATTAACAAAATTTTTTTTCTTGGAATTTAATCTTAAAGAATGAAAATGCTGTTTTATGTCACTGTACATGTGGAGTTATCAATGATGGAAATTGGGGTAAGTGGGAATATGGCATATGCCTACTTTACAATTTAAGTAGAGATCATACTATCACAAAATGGTCCCAAAATAGGCCATATTTTTTTATAATTACCTATACGGACTTGCAGTGACCAGAGACCCTCAGCTGCATGGTTTCACTTTGCTCATCCGTAATGGACCCCTCTGTGATCCTCAAGCATAAATCCTAGATACAGCCTTACCTTGTACCAAGTTCCCCCCCCCCAATGTAAATTCAAGCTATAACATCTTTTGTTTTGATTAAAATCAGTGATTTCCTTCTTGTATGCTGTTGTAATAAATCACATCACTCCTCAATAATGAGGCTAAATCACCCCTGCATTATCATATAGGAACATTTTTATGTAAACCTCAATGCCAAGAAAGATTAAATTACTAATTAAATTAGTAATGATTATAATCCAGAGCTGAAACAAATGACTGAAAGACTTGAAATCTTATTTTTAGTGCCTGATTGGTGAATATGTTGGGACCATTTTACTTTTCATCATCTGATCCTCCTTCTTTATTCCATCCTTTCTTTCTAATTTCCAATATTTCTCTTACTCCCCATATTTGTTCTTACCTTTCTCTTTTTTTTCTTTACTCTCCATCAACCTTCATTTAGTCAATAAATGCTGCAGCAATCAAGCACTAGAAATAAGATTTTAAGTCCAATGCAGATTGGTGAATAAATGAGTATTTTGTATTCTGCTGCTTTTCTCTTTGTCAATTTATCAAATGAAGTTGCTCCATTGTCAAGTAGCTTCTTCTAAAGCTAGGTTATTCCCGTGGTTGGTTTTCATCTAGCATTTTGGTGAGACAGGTGTCGATGACTTTGGTAAAAATTTTCTCGATGCTGTTGAGTAGACTTATTGGTCATTTTTTGTCTTCTTTCAAAAATCAAAGCAATCAAACTATATAGAATTATCAAAAAAAAACAAAGAGAAGATGAAAGAATATTCAATTCTCAATGTCTAATCAGTTACTCTTGTCATCGCATTCTTGAGCAAAAGTTTCTGTGAAATTCCTGATGTAAAGACATCAACACTTTTTCTTTTATTTCTTTATTCAATCTTCTCCCTTCATTTTCAATTTCCAGTGCTCTTTCCGTCTCTTCTTCTTTATATGCCATGTCTTTTCAGGGCCTGACCAATCATGGCTCTCCATGCTGATTGCCTTTGCTCCTTTTGCCTTCTATGTGCCCTGTGAGTGTTAAATTCTCCAAACCATCCTTTCTCTTTTTGTGTCTGAAAAATTCCAAGTACCTCTTCCTTATTGCTAGCAACAGTTTCCTTGTATTTTTCAATCTCCTCAAATTTTCCTCATTTGTAACCTGCCCTGTCCATGATATTCATAAAATTTCATCAATATAACCTTATCTCTGTAGCTTCAATTCTATTTTTCATTTGTGACAAAACTATCCAGCATTCACTGCCATGTAGAAGATTAGATTATTTCTCTGACATTTGTTGGACAATGACAGGGGTGCATTTCAACCATGTACCGTTCTGTGTTTTATTGCATGCATGCACACCATGGCTTCAGCAAGGGAGGGAATAGAAATAGTGGATTCAAAATCAAACCATTACTTTTTCACTTCAGCTGACCAAAAATATGATAGTCATCCCTAGACGACCAAATTAAATCCTCACTCATAGAGAGAGAGAGAGAGAGAGAGAGAGATTTACCAGCACTAGCAGGTGCAGGCATCAGGGGCCAGCAGCCGTTACCCGACTACTCTTGCCTCGGCTCTTCTGGTGACCAATATTTGGTCTCTTAACTTATAGGCAAGGGTCTGTTTTCTATCAATATCTCTTTTAATAAAGCAACTTACCCTCACAAAAACACTCGATGAAAACCAGCCACGTGAACAGGCTGGCTTTAGAAGAAGCTACTCGACCATGGAACACCTGCACTGGATAAATCAACTGAAAGAAAAAGCAGCAGAGTATAAACTACCACTTGCCGTAGCATTTATCGACTTCAAAAAGGCGTTTGACTCAGTAGAAATCCCTAAGATCATGGAGGCCATCAGTCGGCAAGGTGTAGATCTAGTATATGTTGAAGTGTTGAAACATATATACAATCACGGCAGCTCATTTATCAGGCTACATAAAGACTCGGACCCCTTCCAGCTCCAGAAAGGAGTAAGACAAGGTGATACCAGCTCACCTAAACTCTTCACAGCCTGTCTCGAGATGATTTTCCGAAGACTAGACTGGGAGAGTAAAGGAATTAAAATAGACGGCGAGTATCTGAGCAACCTCAGATTCGCAGACGACATAGCCCTTTTCGCAGAGAACCTACACGACCTCCAACTAATGATAGATGAACTAAATGAAGAGAGCAAGAAAGTCGGCCTACACATGAACTTCAGCAAGACGAAGATCATGTGCAACAACCACATTGGAGATAAAAACACTAAGATCAAAATCGAGGACACAGAACTCGAGAAAGTAGCCCACTACATCTACCTAGGGCAACGAATCTCCATGAGACCCTCAAAAGAAGAAGAAATCAAGCGAAGAATCACACTAAGATGGCAAGCCTTTGGCAGAGCTAGCTCAACCTTCAAAAATAATAAGATCCCATTAATCCTAAAGAGAAGGGTGTATAACCAATGCATCCTCCCAATAGTCACTTATGGAGCTGAAACATGGAACCTAACCAATAGACAGACCCGTAAATTGAGAACCATGCAACGTGCACATGAAAGAATAATGCTGGGCCTCACATGGAGAGACCACAAAACAGCACAACACATCCGGGAAAAGACAAGAGTTAGAGACATCATAGAATCCATAAAAAATCTCAAATGGCGGTGGGCTGGCCATGTTGCAAGAATGGCTGACAATCGATGGACATCACGACTCACAACATGGATTCCCCGAGACCATATGCGCAACCGAGGCCGGCAAAATATTAGATGGAGAGATGAACTAGACAAGTTCAGGAAGTACTGGCTCCGTGACGCCCATGATAGAGAAGTGTGGCAAATCCTGGGGAAGGTCTATATCCAACGACGGACGCTAAAAGACTGATGATGATGATAATGACCCTCTTCTTTTACCTGATACTGGAACTGAATAACTGCTTTCTTTCATTTTTCATGACACCAAACTTATTGTCTATCTATCTTACTTCTGCCGTCATAATCCTTATACACTGTCCCTTTTTTTATCAACCTCTTTTCAATTTATTTCTCCTAAGTTCTTTTCAATTAAATGGCTGTGACTAGCTATCTATTTGCAGGGGGGGTCAAGAGACCATTCTGGTCATTATAAATCTACTTGAGATGATTTTATGATCCATTTGGCGACTGAAAAGGGTTACTCTGTAACAATACCCGTCTTTTTACCAAGAATGTAAATATAGTTTACAAATACCCACACAAAAAGTTTCTTTGATAAAGGTGTTATTCAAAAATAAGTCAAATATCAAAGAATAAAAATGCAATATTCAATTGAATAATTCCAACCCTATTGTAACATATTCTCCCCTTAATCCCCTTAATCCTGCTCTTCTCTTTTACCCTCTGCCTATGTCCTTTTTCCAGTCTTCACTATGCTCTGCCATTTGTATAGAAACCGTCAAGCAAAACTACCAATAGAGTCAACAAAGGTTCTGAGATTCAGGCTGGCTGAGCAGATGTCATGTGTACAGGCTGCACCAATGGAGCTAGAGGGTTGAAAATTAAAACATTTAAAGTTTTGTTTTTTTTTAAATCCCCAATAAATCTTCATTTTAAATCATAAGTTTATGCTAGTTTTGCGTCCATTTCATTATTGAAAAAATTGTTTATTGATCCATCAAAGGAGGAGAGAACTAATTTACTAACTTTTCTAATCTTTTAATTGATCACCCTTAACACTACCAAGAGATATTAATCATCTGACAGTTTCTATTGAGTAACTAACCAGACCTGTTTATTTCTATTATTTTTTTCTTTCTCTCTCACCTTTTCTTTTTTGTTTTCCATCTTTTTGCATCCCAATTTCTTTCCTTACTTTTTTGAATTCCTATTTGTGCATTGTCCCTTAATTCTTTCTTTTCCCATTAACCAAAACTGTCAACATAAATTTTTCCAGTTTTCAAAAGGTGAGCTTGCTATCTATGTTGTATGTACAAGCCATACAAATGAAGCAAGAAGCTGAAATTTCGGCATTTTCTCCTAATTATGTTAAGAAAAACTTTTTTTCTGTATTTTCAAAATTACTCCCAAAATATGCTTTTAGTGTGTGGTTCAATCTACTATGTAAGTTTATGCTAAATCGATCCCTTAGATTGTGTCCAGCAGCATTCACACTTGTTTTTTCAAATTTAGATCTTTTTAGTGGTCACTACCCAACAAAAGATTAGAGAAGAAATTTATTGATTGATCACCCATTTTTCCCTATTTCTTAATTGACCACCCCCAACAGGGTATGTTGCCAAAAGACATTGGTCATGAGACAGTTACTATTGTGTGACTAACCATACCTGCTTTATAACTTTTTGCATAATTCTACTTTCTTTCTTCTCGCTCAAACATTCATCTTACACATTTATTTCTTCACCCTCTTTTCCTGCCTGTTTTCTCTTTCCATCTCTTCTCTTCCATTTCATGATTTCTGCCAGAGTTTTTCTTCTCTCTTCTTGGTCTATATTTAGTTTCAGGATTGAGCCAACTACCCAACGATGGTATGGCAGGCCTGCCTCTTTCTTCAATGGTCAGCTTCCAGTACACTACCTCTTCGGGCATGAAACTAGCTTCATAGGTGTACACTATCATTAAATTCATCTAAGTAGTTTTACAGCCTAAGCATTTTACAGTAAGAATTGCATCGTTTTACTGTAATGTAACAAAAATAGACTCTATGCAGTGAAATGAAACCCAGTCTTATTCTCATTTTATCAGATATGTCTTATGTGAATTTGATCTGCATCTACAATTGTGCCATAAGAATAGATAACATCCCAGCTTTAGTGTACAGTAACTTTGGTCAAGATTAAAATGTAAACAGTTTACATTGATTTTGATTAATTGCATAGTTTTCATCACTTTCAATATCAATACATGTATTACTTGGTGATGACTTTATTTTGGGATCAATAAGTTTGTGAAAGGTTATCGTCAAATATAAGTGTAGGTGTAAATTTATTTAGGACAATGTTAAGAATCAAGGCCATCTCTGATTTTGTTTCAGGGTTCTTTTCTTTTCTGCTTTTAGTTTGAGACTTAAATTTTAGAGCAGATGTCATTGGTAACTTCAACACCATTTCAAGATTGCTAGTCTTCATCTCATCAATTTGTGCTTATTTGTGTTGGTGAAAATAATTTGAGATGTTTTTTACTCTAGATTTATTCAGGATAGTGCTTTACAACTGAATTCATTGACTCTGCAAAATTCTCACTCTGGATATAATTCATTATTTCATTGAGTGATATTCTTAACCCCAACAATCAATTTTTCAATTACTTTTTTAAAAGAAAATAATGTAGGAGTCAAAAATTTTTAGTTTATCTCACCAAATACAAATTGTTAAATGTTTACATCAAGCTTATCATTTGGACTAATTCTCTTCAACTGTAAAGACAAGTAAAGAAAGTCGCTAACGTGAAAAATTTGAGTATGATGTTTGGAATTCATTTTAATTCATCATAATCTCTGAATCTAAGACTGTTTTTCACTTAAATCCTTCTTGAAAGGAAAATATTTTAAAGATCAATTCTGCAAAGATAAAATTTTATCGACTGAAAGTCATCCAGAAAAATATAATTATTGTCATACCTCACATTAACGAATAACCACAGTTAATACGTGTACCTGGACAAATTATCCAAGAAAATTATATGAATTATCAACAAAAAAAAAGACCTTTTTTCTAAAATTCTTTAAAACACCCACATAAGATTTAGGCATTGTTGGTCCCAAAATGACCATAGAGACCCCAAGAAGCACAAAAAAAAAAAAAAAACAGAAAAGTTTCCTGATGGTGCCTAGTGGTGTGTACTCATGCAAATTCTTAAAGTTGTATCCCCCCCACATGCACACAGATAGATAGATAGATAGATAGCTAGATAGATAGATAGATAGATAGATAGATAGATAGATACTGACACTCAAAGAGAGAAGAATCTATAGCCACCTTGACTGGTTGGTCAAGCCATTTGTAGGACTAAGGTGATTTGATAATTGAATATAGCAATTGCTGTTGTTTCTAATGACTGGTGTATTCATTATCTTGAGAATTTCAATGAATTTATAAATATTAGGAAGATAAATACACCGTAAGTTTGATTCCTGTTGGTAGAAATGGTTAAGTTTGATTTGGTCCGTGGGTATTTCAGAGTCACGTTGATGAAGTAGATACTTGTATTCACTGACAGACTGTGTGCACACTTGAGACAAAGATACACAGAAAATGCAATGGAAACATCTTGCTCACCACTTGTACACACCTTGGATAATTTCCTGTGAATTCTTCTATGCTAGTAGTGAGTTATAAGGATTGAATAGTGGATACCACATCTGCTTGGATACAGGAAAAAATCCTCCCTTACCTTTATAAAACAAACAGCATTGAAAGGACCTCACATGGAAGCAAAAACAAGGTCCACATATTGAAAACACAGTGAACATTCTTGTATTGAAAAGAATAATTGCGCACCCACCTGATTGCTAGCCCATATTCCTCTGCATAGACATAATAAACTATGAATAGATATAAATGCATATTCATGCACAAAGGCATTTTCAAGTGTATGCACATATCTTATTCCAGATGGAATGCATATGACAGAGGCAGAAGTAAACCTTGTCTCTTTCTGTTAGTTTCCCAGGAAAGCCTATCTACTCACACTCTCATGCACACAACCCTGCACAAACACACAAACTCACCTGAAATTATAAAGCAGTTCAAACAAAGACACTATAGAGATACTTATAAAAAAAGATGTGAAAAAAAAACAAAGAAGAAATCCTCCAAATCAAAAAGAAAGGTAAATAATAGATTCAGATTTGAAAGAAAAAAACCAAATTAATCATTATGAAAAGTTGATGAAAAATACATATTTATATTTGAGATGATATTTAATGTCATTATCTCACAATTCAGTACACTTTTATCTATTGCATTTACATCAGACTTATTCATTCACAAAACTGATCTTAATATTTAAACTTCAATTTTTTTTCATTTCAATTTTGATTATATTTGCCCCCTATAATTATTTGTATTCATATGTTAAATTAAATTACAATAGGTAGAAATAGATGAAGAATATTTTGAAATGATTAAAAACTGCCTCTGTAATAGATATTTACAAAGAAATGATGAAAAATCTGTAAAATATGATCAATGTTTTCCCCCACACCAACATTTTGAAAAAGTACTTACAAATGAAACATCAACAAATATGCATTCCTTTTTTTACCCAGAATCAACCTCTACAACACTTAGATAATCATGTGACTAACTATTCCAGTATTGTAAGCAATACAATGAGAATCCTATCATTATTTTCCATTGGTCAGTCTCATATTTTTCATTCATCATGAACGATCTCTTTTTGTGACTGGCTTTATACTTCTTTCATGGGAATTTTGTGATAATGGGAATTTTTTATTTATAATTCTTGGTCATTTTTCACTGCTAGTTTACATGGAAAAAATATCCAAATTTGAGGAGCTTTTAACTTCTTTGTCTCTGTACCTTTTCTATTGATTTTTAAGCTAATGACCAGACATGTATATCTCTGAAGTGACTCAAATTACATGTTTATGGCCAAATATATTCATGTGTTGAAATAATCAGAAACAACCAGAAATTACTCAAGCGCATATATTCACTTTTCTTCTTCTTCTTCTTCTTCTTCTTCTTCATCATCATCATCATCATCATCATCATCATCATCATCATCATCATCATCATCGTCGTCGTCGTCGTCATCGTCAGCCTTTTAGAGTTTGTCATTGAAATAGACCTTCCTAAGGACTAGCCAGACCTCTCTATCATGGGCGTTGCAGAACCAATACTTTCTGAACTTGTCTAGTTTTTCATACCATCTTATATTTGCAAGCCACATTTTTGTATCGGATTTCTGGGAATCCACATTGCGAGTCATGATGTCCAGCGGTTGTCTAATATACTTGCAACATAACCAGCTCATAGCCATTTGAGTTTTCAAATGAAGTCAATGATATATCTGTTTCCTGTTTTTCCTCTAATATACATTGGTTTTGAGATCTCTCCATGTGATGTTGAGCATGATTCTCTCACGTGCACGTTGCATGATTTTCAGTTTGAGAGTCAATCTTTTGGTTCCATGTTTCAACTCCATAGGTGACTTTCAGGAGGATGCATTGGTTGCAGACCTTTCTTTTTAAGACTTATAGAATTTTCTTGTTCTTGAAGGTTGAGCTTGCTCTGTTGAAAGTTTGTGATTCATCGTTTGATTTCTTCTTCTTTCAAGGATTCAGTGGAGGTTTGTTGCCATAGGTAGATGTGGCGATCTACTTCTTTCAGGTTTGCATTTTTGATTTTGATTCTTGTGTCTTTGTTCTCAACATGTTTGTTGTACATGACATTTGTTTTACTGAAGTTCATGTGGAGGCCAATTTTCTTATTTTCTTCATTCAGTCAGCATTATTTGGAGATGATGAAGAGTCTTAGCAAAAAAGACAATGTGGTCAGCAAATTTGAGGTTACTTCATTATTCGCCGTCTATTTTGATTCCTTTATTTTACCAGTCTGCACCGTTCACGCTGTGAATGCAGTCTCTATCCATTTCCTTATCCACACATGCACACACACAAACACACACACAAACACACACTGGAGCTTGACAGATGGACTCTTAATTATGTTTAGCTTAAGCAGCCAAAATGAGTCTCAACCAGAATTTTTTTCTTTATGTTTTCCCAGTCTTCCATTTTTTGGTTATGTTTTACCATAATGTCTAAAAAGGGAGTAATACAAGTTCTCTCTTGATTGCCACAATTGAGAGGGAACATTTATTTTCATTGAAAGAGAAAGAAAAATCTCCATCCTCAATTTTGAAACAAAAAAAAGGGAAAAATATTCCTCTAGTTCCCCTTGATTTTGACACCTAAAAGAGAAAAATGAAAGTTCCCTCTTGATTTTGTCCCAAAATTGAAAAAAAGTTCTTCACCTTGATTTTCACTCCTAAAAGTGAACAAAAAATCTTCCACTCAATTTTTTAAAAAAATCACCTTGATTTTGACTCCTAAAAGTGAGAAATGAAAGTTCCCCTTTGATATTTTGCCCCTAATTGTAAAAGGAGCTCCCCCGTCGATTTTGACACCTACAAGTGAAAAAAAATTGCCCCATACCGATTTTTGTCCTCTAAAAGTGAAAAAAAACAACTTTTCCTTGATTTTGACCCCTAAAAGTAAAATAGAATTCCCTTGTATTTTGACATCTTGAAAAGAATTGCCTCTCAATTTTGATTAAAAAGTGAAAAAAAAATTACTTTCATCCTAATTTTGATCTCGGTCAATTATGATCACTAAAAATAAAAGGAAGTTTCCTCTCTCTTTGGCCCCTAGAAGTGAAATTCCCTTGCAATTCGCCCCCCAAAGTGAAAAAAAAATAACCTTTCAATTTGGACTCCAATTTGACCCCTAAAAGTGAAAAAAATTGTTTTTAAAAGTAGATAATGAAATTCCACCTGGATTTTGACCTTGAAGAGTGAAAAAAAATCCCCCTCCCCGATTTTGACCCCTAAAAGTGAAAAGTAAAATATTGCCCTCAATTATCAAAATCTAGTGAAATATTTTTTTATTTTTTTCAATTACCCTTTAATTTTGATCAATGAAAGTTAAGAATAATCCCCCTCCCTGAAAAGAAAAAAATCTCCCTCCCCAAATTCAACCCCTAGGAAAAAAAAAGTTCCCTCCAGGTGATCGATATATCCTCCAATCCCAAAGTTTTGTTTTGGAAAAATGTATCTTAAACATACCACATAAAATCACCACTATTCAAGATATCCACGTACAACCAATTAACTTTGTGGTATGAGCAATCTTGAAAAAACTTTTTGCTTCTTTCTTAATGAAGAATGCGATCCAAGTCTCATTTTGATTTCTAAAAATTGATTTAAGAGAAAAAAATAAAAAAGTTCTTTTATTACATCATCAGAAAGTAAGAGATATCTCATTTTTACAATTGATGAATATTCATATAAATAGATCCTCCCTAAAAGCATATATTGTTGGGTGATTTTCAAAAACTAATTTGCTAAAACACTTCCTGGGGATCAAATCTGTACCTGCAAAAAATTTCAAGATATGATACTGCAGGCCAAAATCTGATGACTGTTGAGAATATCATCAAGTTTGCTTCATATGTTGTTTCATGCAGCACGGAAATTAAAAAATAGTTCAGACGGATGTTTTCCACTGAAAAAAACTGTCTGACAAACTATAGCCAAAATTATCCTGAAATAAAAGATAAATATTAAAATCTCACGAATAGTCCACACATGACTTTTTTAAAGCAGAGATTTGGCATACACCAAACGTGATGGTTATCTTTTTAAATAATAAAGCAAAATTTGACCCAAGTCAAAAGTATCCAGCCATTTCAATTATATCAAGAAACGATCATGCAGCCTTGATATAACTTGGCAACCTATCTCACTGTGCATGTTTAAGCAAACACTCTCCCATAGGGCTACTTAGTCTGCAGTGAAATGCCATTGAGTGATTTTGTAAACTATGTGAGACTATGTAAATGGCACATTCACAATGATTAAGCCAACCCATTCTTGTGGTGCAGCTTTTTGGGGCATAATTTTGCATCCCGAGAGCTTTCAGTCCCCCTACAATCCAGATTTAGCTTCCAGAAACTTCTAGCTTTTTGCCATTAATTTGTCTCAGATTTTGAATAAAATTAAGGTGATCCCGAAAGAGAACTTTGCAGACTATTTTTAAAGGTGGAAGAGATGCTGAGATAGGTTTATAAAATCCCAAGAGGTGTACTTTGAACAGGACTAATGTGACTAATGTGTGAATCTTTCTCATAATATCTACAAAATTAGCTGTTATCTTCATTGATAGATATTTAAAGTAAGTTTTTTCAAAATGCTTTGTAAATGTAATAAACTATTAAAAAGAATAGATGACTGAAACATAGATCCTTTCTCCATTTTCAAAATAATTTCTATCAAATCTGTTATGTTCATAGAGTATATTTATCTACTTTATCCTAAAACCTCATTTGATCTGGTGAACAGTTGGAAAAAAATGTAGTTGTATAAATAATATTAACCAACAAAATTTGATAGTGGTTTTAACAAGTTATTGAATGTAGACAATTTTATCGGGGATAGCTCTTGTTGAAATGACTCAGAGCTTTTATACAGGTAATCTGCTTGAATCCTTATGCCTAGCCCATATGTCACCTCCATAAATTGTCATTCATGCCTTACTATCAATAGTCACAGTGGTTCTTGATATTCCAGTCAACCTGCTTTTTATAGTAAAAGAAAAGAATTACACTCTCCATTGATCTAACATTATGAACGTGACAGATGACAAAAGTTGAAATCCTTTGTGCAGACCGTTGAAATCAAAACTTTTTCCATGGTAAGAAATTTAAAGATTCTGATTTGATCTTTGGAAAGAAATGTATGTAAGTATCAGCATAATAAAATGAAAAATCATCTTGATTTCCATAATCAAAACCAAAGTGAAAAAATATAAACCTACATTTTAAATCAATTACGACTCTCTTAATCAAGGTCAACATCAAAGATCTAAGTGAAATTTTCGTGCAGAATTTTATCTCAAATGTTATGCATTAAAAAAAAAAAAACAGCCTAAACAATCCCTACCTAATTGTTATGTACTGGAGGCTTCAAAGGAAACAAGTACTCAATACATTTAGAGATCAACAGTATGGCTGCAGGGGACACCTCTCATGCTGGTCACCCATCTAGGCGCTGACCAGGCTAAAAATTGCTTAATTTCATTGATCATACAAGAACTGGTGTATCCCATGCAATTTTGCCATAACTTTGATAGAAGATGGAACATCCAAATGACTAATCTTCATGTCATTTTCATTATTTTTTAAATGAAATCCAGAAAACCTTCTAGTAACACTTATTGTGAAATTTAAGCAAATATGTTATGTTTCTTCAGGCCCCATGCTGTGAAATGTTAGTACTGATAATGGAATCTGATGTTGATTTTGAAGCATCAGGCAATGTAACACACATCACACGTGAAAATAAAATCAAAGTTAAATGGCCGTGGTAAAGTTCTCGATGATGATTGGTTTATCAATTGAAGAAGTTGATCAAAAGATCTCTTGTAAAATAAAATTAGTTGATTCTTGGCAGATTAGATGCATAGAACATTACACTTGTTTGATGATCTATTAAAGCAGACTTTGGTTTAAACTTATTTGAAAAACTTAGATTATGAGTTGGAACTCCCAATTCACCTCAGCGATTAGAGTAGAAAAAAATTGTCAGTCCTTGTAAAAGGATTTGGGTACATCAGAATTCGGTGACCAACTGAGTACACCTAACAAATTAGCATCAAAGACCTCCTGTGTCAGGGAGAGATACCTTCGGTCCCATGTGACATCATTAACCAATCAGATGATCCCTACAGTTAATTAAATAGCATATTCAATGAAAAAATGAACCACTTATATGATTCAATTGTTTGAGTAAAAGTTTCCCCAGATACAAACTTCAACATCCATCATGGCTAATCCAAATCTGCCGAAAGTTTTCATATGCATCACGTACTTGTAAAATACATGACACCCATCCTGTCATACTCTATAGGGAAGAAAGAATATGGATGTCTGCTCAATAGGAAGATCAGACAAAAGTTAGATAATTGCTATCACGGTTGGCGGGTTCATTAGGCTAAGGTGTAAAGTTCCCAGGGTTTCACTCCAAACTGAAAACAATTGTTGTAAGACTACTACTAATTATGGTTGCTGGAGAGACTCACCGTCAGATGAGACTAAGCTTAGTACTGAGTGGCAAAAATGTTCTTTTGATTGGGGGGGGATTTCCTATTGAATAACATATTCACCATTTTGTTCTACTATATTCTACCATCTCTCAATGCTTTTCAATGATTGCTACCTAAAATTCATCTAATTGGAAACAGTACTTTTTCTTAATGAATTATTTGATTCTGTATCATTGTAAAGAATTCTCTTCCAATTCCACCACATTTAGTGGTTCATTTCACTTGCATCAAGATCTCCCGCATTCCATGTTGTGAAGAATTTATACTTTAAAAAATGGATCATGTTTGTTCCTCATAGATATATAGAGCATTTTTTTCAAATCCAACTTATGACCAAACATCGAAGTGTAGTGCCCCCTACACTTTTAGTTGGGAATTTTATACGGAACCCTTCTTTTAGCTAAATATCAAAAACATCACTTCCTACAACAACCCCTATAAAAGTCCTGGACACAGATGGTCCAATGCTCATTAGTGCCCGTACTCCTAGCTGGTGACGCTTTTGGCCCCAGCACTTATTGCCGGCTACTCTTTCTCTTTCCTTCTCCCTAAGATTGTTGTCATTTCGCCGACCCCCAGGACGATCCAATTTCAACCATTTTTCCACCTTGACCTAACTATGCATTAACTTTGCCCATTTCACCAATGTCGAGGCATCACACAAAGGTACAGCTATGTAGTTACACCACTGTGTCCTCACCACATGCTCCAAATGTGTATACACCTCTCACTCTCGTGAATGAAATGGTAATGCTTTTTACTATCTGATAGTCATAATAATCTTTCCTAATTCTCTTTACTTCAGGAAACACGCATGGATAAAACTCTGTGTTCTCTGTCTTTCATGGTCTGTGTGTCGAGTGTCTATCAGCGTTAGAGAATAGGCCCAAAGTTCACGCACAACTTGGCAGTCCGGCATGCATACTGAACCTGGTTTTCGCGTATTCCGTGGTACGATCCAAACCATATGGATTCACAAGCAGTTCAGACAACTCTGCTTCAACTCCAATGACTGTACTATCAATGACAAGAAAGCTTCCAACTTTCGCTAACTTTTCTCATCTTTTTATGTGATCAATCACATTTATGTTATCCTTATATGTACTTCATTTTCTTTCCTCATTTGTCATTTTATATCCTTGTATTAAATGTACATCTTATTTATCCATCCAGATACTTGTATGTGTTACTTTTTGCTTTGTTTCATCTCCGTGTCTAAGTTCACACTTGGTGCATATTCTCTTCATACATCTTCTGTTGTCCTTCCACATCTCCAGTGACATTGCCGCCGTCAACATCCAACCATGAGGTGACCAAATCCCTCTCCCACCAACATTTATCCTGCTTCAAACTAAAGAAAGCTCTATGAAATAAGCAACTAACATAACCAAGCTTGTGCAAATGGTTTTCAACACTTGATTTGGATATTTTCAGTGTGTCAGCTTGTGCCTATGTTGTAAAACATCGATTATTTTCAAGTAATGTCCTCATTTGATCAACTGGAAAATTACAAAATTTTTAAAACTCTTTTGATACATTCAATAAATCACGACACCTTCTCCATAAACTACACAAATCTTTGTTTGCTTATTTCTGTCACATCTTGACATTTTTAGAATAAAAAAGTATGATATATCAAAATGTATATTTTTTTCCATTTTTAATATTACTAAATTATTCTAATTTTAGCAAAATATTTTCAAATGCATTCTGATATAGCAACTGTTACAATACAATAAAAAGTGATCTTTTTGAATGAACTTAGTTTAAACTAAACACTCCTAATACCATCCGCTGATAAAAACAGAAGGTACACTTTTGGGTACATAATAACTATCTATATGGCTGTTGGTCAAATCTGATAACAGAAACTCCATGTAACCCTAGTAAAATCTATACAAAATACAACTTGATAGAGCCAAAAAGCCATTTATCTTTACAGTATTATTTTACACTAAACTTCCAATGAATCAGTTGTAAATTTCAGTATTCTAAATTTTGCTTCTACCTAAATGAGGACGGGAAAATATAAATATTTAGAGCTGTACAATGTTAAGGAGAATGCCATTGTTAATTTGGTAAAATTATTGATTCTCAACCCAAGTGGCTGTGGTCTAAGCTGAATAAGTCTCTTGTTCCCAAACTATTCATTAGCATATTCCATCTGATTTTGAAATGGGGAATAGTAATTATTAAGGGCTTATTCTGTTCTTATTTTGGCTTCCATGCTGACCTTATGGTAAGGGTCTAGAGCAGTGTTCTTCAAACTTTGACTATTCGAGGAACCATTTTCAGAAATTGAATTTTCTGGGGAACCCTTTCAAAGAGCCACTTTCCCTTTACATATATATACATATAACTATTTGATTTTAGCCCTGCCTATGAAATTATCCAAATGCATATAAACCCAAATAAAAAACAGATAATCGAATGGAAAAGTAGGCACAAAGCTTTCTGATAAAAAATAGACATAAGAATGAACAATATCTGTGTCACCTAAGTAACCAAGATGTTTTTAATCTAAAAGGCACAATGTTGTTAATTTTTTTCCTCATATAAGAAGTACTGTTTGTGTTGGAGAAATAAAATGAAGATGTGTAAAAGCTGTGAAGGAATTGTTTATGTAACAAAGAAATATAAAGTGTATTGCAAAAATATCACTTTGTTTCGCAGAACCCCCGGAAAGGTTTCTTCAAACCCTGGGGTTCCATAGAACAGTTTGGATACGACTGGCTTAGTGTATATAAGCATTAGTTATTTGTTGCAGTTACTTGGTAGTTTTGAGTTCAATCTCAGGATCAGGTAGTGATATTCATATTTATTCTGGTTTAGCAGGATGAAATAACAAAAGAATCAATTGATAAAAGATATCTCATAGTATGAACATTCAAAAAATTGACAAAATAGCTACGTGAAGTGGGAAGTTACATAGCTGTTATGTTTTGTCTATAACAATATTTCTAACAACCAAGACAAGAACAATAGTTTGAATAAATTGATGTAAGTTATCAGCATTTCATGATCATTATAGTCAAACTTGAAATGATCGTATGGATAGTTTTTGGAACTCATTTTGGTTTCCTTAAAGGAAAAATAATTGTAAAAACAATAATAGTACAAAATTCTGCAATTCAAAAATGTATATCATGAAATAATCAAATTTTTGAAAAGATAATTGTATCATTTATACTTTGCCATTTATGATTTTTCACTTGGACATTTTTGTAAAAATATATTTTTAGCTTGATAATATTTATGGTGGAATAATTCGAAGGGAATTTTGTTAATTAGGTGAATCTATTCAGGACTAAGAGACCGAATCATAAAAAACAAATTATTTTCAATGGTCTCTCGGTTGAGTGGTTTTCTGGTACATGTTATTCTTGTCTTTATTTTGGAAATATACTAACTAAACAGTCATCTTCCTGAAATTCCATGAATATTGAATAGTTAATGAGTCTTGTTTATTTGTTGTGGGTAATTGAATCATGAACATTTTATCCTCTATTCAATGTTTATTCATACAATTGTGATGACATTGAGATTATTTTAATCACAACACATCTCCCCACTACTTTAGTAAAACATTCCTTGACATTTACAAAGACCAAACTGTAGACCTCATGATTTGCAGTTCAGTATTTCATCCACTGAATTATATTATTTTTTAAATGAGGAAATTTAATCGTTAAGTAATATATATATATTGTACTTTTTTGATGTTTTAAACAAGAGATTGAATTACATCTTTTGCCGTCTTTTTCATAATTACTCAATCCTGGAATCAGCGTCTGTTTTTTGATTCAAAAAATATTTTTTATACACAAAAAAGCTGAAAAGGAATCTTGGAGATTGGATCTTGAACTCCTGCTTAATCCCTTGATAAATACCATTCATTATTATTTTTGTTTATTGAGCTGCACATGAGTGAAGACACAAAAAAATATTTTCCTAATTTTTAGAAGAATCTACTTGGCTATTTGACTGAGTTTTATTGAAAATGATATCTTTCAGATTGGATTAATATCTTTCTAATAACTTCCCAACATCCAGTTTGCATTCTGACCATTGTATAAATAAATACATCAATAATATTGCATCAATATCAGAAAAAGCGTATGGTTTCCAAAACATATTAAGTGATCTAAATAGTGAAAGCCATAAAATAGGATGAAAGTTAAAGAGAACAAAGGCAAAAGTAATGTTCAATGATAGTCCATAATAATGGAGGGTAAACTCTTAAGAGAGATTAAGGAATACATTTACCAAGGTCACACTATAAAGTTAGAAAAAGACTCCAGAAATTAAATAAAATGATGTATAATGATTGGTTGGAAAGCATTTGGTATGAATAGAGACAACTTACAATTGTATGGGGGGGCAATGGAAAGACAAATGCTAAGAATAACTCTTAGCGATAGGAAAGGATTAGCAGAAAGCCGAGAGGGGACAAGGGTGAAGGATGTCAAACAAGTCATTAAGAGACATGAATGGATATGAACAAGACATGCAGGGAGAAGAAAGGACAACAGATCGAGGAAAAGGCTAACTGATTGGTACCCATGGGGCAGCAAGAAAAGACCACACACAAGATAGAGAGATGAAAAGTTTGCCAAATACATACATATATATATATATATATATATATATATATATATATACACACATGTATATACACCACACTACCACCTGAATCAGTCTGTTGCATTATAGTTACATTATAAATGGACCCCCCCCCCGAAACTTTCTTTAAAATTATTCTCATAAAGGTTTGAAATAGTGTTATAGATTGGAAGCACCTAAAATTGGAAGAAAAATTTTTTTTTATTTGAAGTTTACTCAGTACACGGATTCAATTTTCTGTGACTCTATTGACTGGACTATTCATCACAGCCTATGATTGTTTATGGAAAAAAATGGATGTTCAAATAGAAAAGTAGTTTTGACCCTCAATTGATCTGTAGAGACCAATGTTTATCTGGGGGCCAAGTTACCCTTGTGCCCAAATTTGCAGCCCATAGGTTGGAACCATTTAGGAGTCTATAAAAGGTACATTTACTTAGAAACAAACTTACAAAGTTGAAAACTTTAATCATCTTTATAGTATAATGCAAAAATTTGTTTTAAGATTATTGAAATTTTATTTCTCTATTGCCATTCACTTGTCATATTGTCATGTTAGCCATAATCCATATCTCTATATATGTATGTATGTATACAAGGTTGAATAATAGATCCAACATCTGTCTCAGTTATTGACTTAATTTTGATTTAAATTCTTCAGTTTATAATGTTTGATATTTGTGAATAATGACAAAGAATTAGTTTAAGTGTATTGACAAGAAAGGAAACTCTGTTGGAAAACTATTTGTATGTGAAATGAATGCCTTCTTCATGATTATGCAATAGAATACTGATATATATATATACATATGTATAAATATATATAATTCAAAATCCATCTGTTAGTCTGTCCCACTTTGTAGGCTATAATTTATGTATGTTCAAAGCTGAAATTATGCATAGCGTTACATACATGGACATAGGATGGGCAATTTTTCAAAGGTTTTACAGTGGTGTTCCATTTAGAATGTAATCATAATGCTAAAGTGGATCCTAAGCCACTGTCTGACCTAACTGGAATGTTAATTTTGCATCTAGAAAGCTGAAATTTGGCATAGGAATACATCTTTTCAGAGCAGAGGATATGGGCTATGTGAGGTTAACCTCAGAGGTCATTCAAGATCATCAAGGTCAATCAGTTCTGATCATTTCTGGTCATTTCTAGCCAATTTAAGCAATGTGGACAATACTCTTGCCCTTAGGAAGCTGATATTTGGTATTTTTTGCAATGAAGGTTATAGGCTATGTGGAACTAAACTTGGAGTTCATTCAAGATATTTTTATTTCACTAGAATACAAACAGGGATTCCTGGCCTTATGCAGGTAAAAGATAACTTTCAATTTGACAACACAGTTTTAAAAAATACATTCTTCAATGTATTTCTTCTTCTTCTTACACGGAACATCGAGCCAGAAACCGACTCAGTTGAGAGTACAGGTGGGCATTTTAAATATTTCTGTATTTTTGCATATTTTTTTCTGTAGTGATAAGTACTCCGGGGCGACCAACACACATTCCTGGGCAGATTCAAAACATGGAAATAGCAAATATTTGGAAAAATTGAATATAACAATTTTTGCAAGTAATTTTTTGTGATTTCAGTCCATATGAACACCAGAAAGTCATCACTTTTGAGAGCAATCAATTTTCAAGCTTTTAGTTACAATGTTACTACAGTGCTTAACTTGACATAAAAATGTGCACAAAAAACAGACTGAAATGAAGATTTGATTTTATGGATACTTTATTAAATACAATTTGTTTTCCTGTGTTGATATATTTTAGATTATTTTCTGGGTGTCCCTGCTGATATATACATATATATATATATATATATATATATATATATATATATATATATATATGTGTGTGTCCCTGCTAATATATATATATATATATATATATATATATATATATATATATATGTATATATATATATATATATATATATATATATATATATATATATATCGCATATAAATCTGTAGAAATATATTTTCTATAAATGCATGTATGTATACGTGCATTCCTTCATATATAACTATTATCATCTGATATATAATGAATGAAAAATGATTGCTGCAATCCTATAAGCATAAATGCATTATAGATTGTTGTAAATATGTATGTGTTTATTCATCAGTGGCTGGCCTTTCTCTAGCTCACAAGTTCCTCTTTTTCTCCCACTTAGCTGAATAATAACAGCTACGCTCCCTTTTAAGTAGTAGTAAGCATGCAGATAAGTTTATCTGTGGGAACCTTCTGGTACTTTGTTATAGAACTTATCATAATGAAGTGTTGGAATTCATTTGTCATGTTTGTGAAATATGTTATTGCCCCATATCAAAATGTTTGAGGGGTAAAATTATGAACTTTTCCATTGGACAAAATTTGACCAATGAGAAGCTCTGAAGAAAAAGGTCATGTGACCAATTAGTAGCTGGCGCCAACTTCAAATACAGTCTCTTTTTTCAACAGATGCAAAAGCGAGTAGATGCCTGGAGCAAGGGAAATTCCTCCTTCCACCTTTGTTGGAAAAATGATCATCTCTTCTAAAAAACTTGGGGCACACCAAAAAAGAGCACCTTGAGGATCCTTTTACAAAACAGGTCTCTCCCGAACAAAACTAATGGGTTTTGTCAATATTATAGCCTCTTCAAGACATAATTCTGTCTACTAGTGACCACTTGAGAAACATTTCTTTTCAAACTCTCCGAAGAGCAACAACTAATCCATTTTTTCGATCATTTCTACAAATTTGGAACAACAGAAGATAGTTTGAATTTTGAATTCAACAAAGTTGTCTGCGTTGTTTGCCCTTTCATCCATTTAAGTCAAGATGCTTCCCATTCGTGGCTAACCCTTCAAAAATCCCAACAGGGGTCGATTGAACTGACAAACCCCACATCTTTTTCAGAACTTAGCTTGGTCATCAGAAAAGCTTTTCTAATTTCAACAAATAACACATGCTGATTGAAATGAAACAACAACAGTAAAGTTTTCGTAGTAAATTGGTCTTCCCATTTAAACACAGGTTGGCAAGGAATCAAGTGTAATCACCATATCTATCATGTTTATTCATTTGATGGTCTCTCCTCCTCTTTGTTATAGAAGATTTCAGCATAATCTTTGTGTAAATCATTAATACATTGGTTTTTAACAACCTTAGCTAACTTAGAAAATGTCATAGCATAGTTGGAAAGAACTGAGTCAATTTAGTCTTCATGCCATGATAACTTAAGATAATAATAACTATCTCTGTATACAATCGAGTCATCAAACGGTTGGATTTTTTCTGTCATAATCAGGGAATACATCCTTCCCAGACAGACCTAGACCATATTGAACATTATTTCTAGCTGCATTCGACAAAACTTTCACTGAAACTTTCATCAAGAGGATTGACGTAATTGTGTTTGGGTTCAAAAACATTGGTAATGTTAGGAATGGGACAAGATGAGTAATAAGATATCATGGAGTCAAAATTGTTTTCTGTTTCAACTTTCCTACGTAAGAAAGAAATGCCCATACTGTTTTTTTACTGAGTGTAAGCAAATTTTTGAAGAAAAGAAAAAATAAAGCAACAACTTAATTTTAGTTGTTTTTATATTAGGGTGTAGGTAAAACTTGTCAAATTCAATAAAAATAATGTGCTACCATACTTGATCCAACAATTATAAAGCGAACAACATTGACCATTTTTCCTGAAATAAAACTCTTCTCCGGTAAGAGACTAGGTCAGGTCCTTTGAGCATTAGAGAATGCAATATTATCATTTTTGCCAGTTATTAGATGTTAAAAGTCTTCCTGTGGATGAAAATGTGAAAATTCCACTCGATGCCCATGATCCCGGTCAAGTGTAGGAGTCGAGGTAATTTATTTATGAAAGTGTTAACAAAAAAGTTCCAAAATATATCAAAAGGTAAGTAAGATTAATTCTGTGCTCCTGCAATTGCATCGTTATGCCACGAAAACACAGTCTACAGTAGACTAATGTTGTTTTTTTTTGACAACTTAGTATACAGTTTTGCTTGCATTATTCTTCGCCATTTTCAGTTATGTACCTTGCTGTTTTTTCCTGTATAGCCAATTTAATCCGTTGATTTTTTGGCTAGAATACTGAATAGATAAAAATGCTATTGAACCTTTTTTACGTATTTTTCTCCTCATAAATTCCTTTATCAATTTTGGGGTTATCATTTTGGCGGGTAAAGACGTACTCAACACTTGTTTCTCTTCAATAAAATAAAATTGACTTTGGTTGTGCATTTTTAAGATATGAAAATAATTGCATCCAGATTTGCAACATGTATTGAAACATTACGTACATACTGAAATTTTTAACACCTCATAAATATAAACTAAGTTTTGCCAACAAAGGCTAGTCTATGCCATGCTTACCGATGCAGATATATTGCTGCATGTATGTAACTGTATTGTGATACAGACAGAATTTGTACAATATTTTTTTATTTCATACGGACAGTATACAGTATTTCCTGCTCAAAATGCAGAATGTGGATTGGCAATTGTAGGGAACTGATGATGATAGGTAAGTAGACTTTGGTTAGCATATGCTTTGTAGTTAGCGTAATGGTGAGTGTCATACATATGCATAAAATATATCTTATTTGAAAATGTGCATACTATGTGAGACTATTTGTGATAAAGTGTATCATTTTGGCTATTTAGTCAGTACAAGTACTGTAGCTACGGTCTAGTATGCCATATGTTTGTACATTGTACGGCATTATACAAGGTTCACCTACGTTGAAATCGTTTAACATAACCCAAATGTCAAGCAACTCTTCTCTCTCTCTCTGTTATATATATATATATATATATATATATATATATATATATATATATATATATATATATATATATATATATATCAAACCTGCAACCAATAGGGTAGCAACTTCAACAAAGTGTTGCATCCAGCATTGAGCTAAACAACCGCTGGCAATGCAAAGGCCCAAAAAACTGTTTTCACTCGAAATTCTAATCCTGTTTATTCATCATTCTATATTTGCTCTATTCATTTCTTCCGATGTGACAGTGATGTATCTATATATGCAGCAGTCCCATTTTCTTTAATTGTCTATTCCATCTACGTTGTCAAAGCCAAGTGATACATTTATTGTGTAATGAGAGGAGATCATTTCAAATACGAGTTTCTATATGATATAAGGCAATTCATAATCATTCTTTCAGATCATATATATCCATTTCCTAATGCATATATATATATATATATATATGTGTGTATATATATGTATATATGTGTATATATATATCATCATGGTCATTTTTTAAATGAAGAAGTGCAAGTTCCAAACTATGCAAACTACTGATCATCTGTCAACTTCATTTACATTCTCTCCACTTAGTCAATTTGCGCAAGATGTTTTCCAAACTCTGTCTGGGTCATCCCCAGATTTGCTTCCAATGCCCAAGTGTCCATTTCTGAGTCAGCCTCCACAACTGTCCTCAATGGTTCATTGCCAAATCACTACCATTACTTGGTTCATCTTGTGGATCAAAATCATCAGAAGCAACTTTTGGGAACAAATGACGCATAGTCTGTTCTGAAACTGACTCCTGTCCGTCCCAAGCACTATTGGTTTTGTGGGTGGCTTCAGCAACATATGGTTTATAGATGTAGGCATCCCTATATTAATGATAGTTTTCTTGTCTGTATGTACTTATGTACATAACAGTAACCCTGCAAAATGGCACGTGGCTGCAGACATTTTTTTTAGTCTTCAGCATGCTTTAACTTGAAGAAATACAGAACCGGACCCTGTATTTATGTTTGTTATGATTTCATACTGATTGGAATTTTTTATAACATCAGAGATTCTTTTGGAAAGTTGCTTTAAAAAAAATCATCCGGTTTGAGAAGAGTTACAAGGACAAGCAATAAAAATATTAAGATAAAGATAAATAGTAGCATAAAAATGAAAAAATTGTTTTTGATAATCTATAATACTTCATCTACTACAAAATGAATGAATAAATTTATTTACAACAAAGTGAATTGGAAAAAATTTATACCTAAAATACTGTTTGATTAATTGAAGTTTTTTTTATCCACATTGGGTTTATATTATCCATGTATATAAATTAATTACATAAATGTTATTAGGATGCATTCATAATTTCCTTGACTTTATGAATTTTGTTTATACAGCACGGTGTATTTTCTATGATGTAGCTTTTTGTGGTACATCACAAACCTCCCCTTAAATTTCGCATTAAATTTATCAAGACTTGATCGCAAACAGAAAAAAAAAATGCCAATATCAAGGGGTTACTATGTACATGTATATGATTATAAATTGTGTTATACTATTTGAGATGATCTCCCGTCATTACGCGGTGAATGTATCATAGCCCAAATAACTGTTTCTACAAATCCCATTTTTGTTTACTCATAACATAATTGTCAGGTAGGAAAAAACAAAAAGAACAGATGTTTTGTCCAACCCAATAAAGAATGGGACTTGAACTGATGACAGTGACTGTGGACTCATAAAAAACCCTCAAACCTTCTATGCCATATTTGATAGTGAGAACAATAATCACATTGAAAGTTATACATTGTATACACCTGAGTTGAGGTTTAAGATTTTTATATCAGCTGCATCTGTTTCATTTGAATGAGAGATTTTTGTTTGAGTTTATTCAGCCTACTTTTCTTACCTTTTAGTACTTTCCTTTGTATAGATTTCATGAATTTTAATTCTTTGGTAATTAATTTAAAGACATCATCAGATGTTGGCGCTTTCAGTTTGTTCTTTTACATTTGTTTTTCTGGAAATTAGTTGAATTTTTGTCTGATCATATTTAAAATATTGTGATCATGGGCGTCCACAGGAGGGTGCAAAAGGGGCATTTGCCCTCCCCTGGATCAGGCCTTCTCACCAAAGACGAGGCAGCTTGAAAGTCAGAACCATGCAAAAGCCAAATACCAAGAGGTCACTATGAACAGTGACAACTTAGAACGAATCGCAGTTTAGGCACTCTCTAGTCCTTTACCTAACAACCAACATTCGGATATATCTTTTTACCCCCCCTCCACATCATTTCCTTCCACCCCTTCGCTGAAAAAGTGGCAGCGGACATCTATGATAGTGATCTACATTTCAAAAAAATACTTAACAAAGTTTAACAGATTAGACTAAAATATTTCAAGGAAATGTCTTAGGACAAAGAGCATGAGTGTTTCAATGTGATAGCTAAACGTCTGGCAATGTTAATAAGCCCACAGTACAATCATCTATATTAATTATGCATTGACAGGAAGATGAGCAATAAATATGCAGATGATTAATTTGCTTTTCTTACAAGAAAATGAATTATTATTATTATGAAATCAACATTCAAATTTTGGTCTCCTCATCAATTAAAACAATTTGTAGATTGGACTATCAAATTCATGTTGACTTTATGTGTACCGCTATGTAGCTAAAAACGTTAATTCATGACCTGTTGTTAGATCACTTTTAATTGTATTCTAACAGCTGTCATATCAGTATACATTTTTTTAAATGTGTCAAAATTGGCATTTTTCTGCTGATTGATTCCAAACTCGAAGATAGAAGAAAATAAACAACATTATCAGCTTATTAAAGAATGGTAGAAATGCAACTTAAACATAAAAAATGTGCTGTTTATGGAGAAGGTACTGTGAATGATCCAACATGTCAAAAGTGGCTTGTGAAGTTTCATGCTAGAGGTTTCTCACTGATCAATGCTCCACATTCTGGTAGACCAGTTGAAGTTGATAGCAATCAAATGAAGACATTACTTGAGGATAATCATTGTCATAAAATGCAGGATATATCCAACTCAAAATATCTAAATCAAGCACTAATCATACCAAAGGCCAATCTTCATTTTTTGAAAAAGTAATGCTGTGTATATGGTGAGATTAGAAGGGAGTCCTTTACTTTGAACTCATTCTGGAGAACCAAATGTCTGATTCAAACAAGTTCTGCTTGGTGGGAGCAGTCAAAAAAACACGTCTGGAATTAGTCCAGCGAAAGGGAGTGATATTCAAACAGAACAATGCTAAACCTCTCTTTGGTGACCAGGCAAAAATTGTTATAGTTTGACATTCATCCATAATATCTACAAGGTTGTGTATCTTCTGATTACCATTAATTCTGGTTTTACAGAATTTATTTATTAAAATAAATTTCAATATCCTGGAGGATTGCAAAAGGCATGTAGATCACTTCTTAACCCCAGAAAAAATAAAAATTATGAAGGAATAAAATTATGAAGTTACTTGAGAGATGGTAGAAGGTAGTAAAAGGAAATGGTCAATATGTTGTTCAATAAAGTTCATGTCAAAATGCAGAATTTGTCTTTTATTTCTATTTGATAAACTCAACAAATGTTTTGACCATGCAATAAATTCATATGGTTAATGCGAATGATAGAATGTAAACAAATGGATAGACAGAGGAGACATTTCTATATGAGTCAGTTATCACGAAGATGCATTGTGAATCTTTTCCTTATTTTCAGAATTTTTTTTCAACAAACTTGAGATAGAAGGGATGTTTACTGGAATTTTAACAGTTCAATATTAGACATCTTAATATCAACCTCCCAAAATGATCAACTGAAATAAAATAGCTATTTTCTATGAATCATCATAAGTTTGTTAGCAAAATCTGATGAAAAATGATCAAGTTATTTATCAGCTTTCGAAGATGTACAGCATAAGATAAGGGTACAGACTTTATGTATGATGCTGATAATCACTGGCAGTGGCTTACTGATGGGGTGGGGTTGGGGCAATCCACCCCATGTGACGCCATTTGGGTGGTGATACCATGATTATCGCCTAATCTTTTAAAAAAATTGATATATTGGGTGATTTGATAAATCATAATTGATTTGGCCTCGATAACTCTGATGAATTGATATACAATAATTTGCTTTATGAATGAATTATTCAGGTTCTCTACATTTCATTGATAGAAAAATCCTTGTTTCTCAAATCTGTAAACTAGCAAATGTCTGAGTTTTGTCAAATTCATTTCCGCTCAGGATATTAAACAAACAAACTGTCATTACGTCTTTTGATCTTCAATTGAAGCCATAGAATAAGACAATGTTCATGCATGAACGCAACCAAAAAATGACCAGTTCTGTTGAAGACTACCCAGTGTTGTCAAATTGACTATTTTTCAGCCAGATCTGACCAAATATTTTTTCTAATTTATCCAATAAAAATCTACTTTACCCAAAAATCTGGCCAATTTTGAAAATAATCAATAAGTTTAACATAAGTAAATGTTTTATTCTCATTATTGATTTGTTCTTGACTCTAAGTTATTTCATTTGATAAGTGAACTTTGAATGAGTACATAAAACATTATCAGATATAGAGTGAGCAAGAAATTAAAAACTTTCATTGATTTTAGTCATTTTCAGAAACAGCAAAGCTATCGAAGAATGTACTGCAAGCTGATTCTATATTTTGATCTTTGTATTTACTAATTTATCCACAAGACCAAGTTGTGACACAAGATCATTTTTAATGTGGGATTCCAATTACGGGAAAGCTGCAAAAATTGATCCAGTTCCTGCAACTTGTGTGGCGAAGGCATCAAGGAAAACCCAACCCATCCCTTTCAGTGCTATGGGACGATACTGCCCTGGAGGCTTACTGCTCCCCTGAGACTGGGCCAAGTAATTTTTTGAGGCCACAGGATGAATTTTAGGCCTCTTGCTCTCTGCAGGTACCGAGCTTCAGTAAACCATCATCAGCCATGGTGTTGCACCAATAAAAAACCAAAGTATGTTAGCAAACAGATACTGCACTTCGATCTTGATATACAGGCTACAAACAGAGTATTGCCGAACTGGCACAGTGCAAAGTTCAATAGTCCACATGTTCGCCACATTTATCAAACTTTGTTGGGTTTATAAGAGGAAAGTTCGTTGTTGTCTATGTGTTTGTTAGAGCTAAAATTCGTTATATGAAGGTTCATTGCATATATCTGAAAAGATATGGTACCTCAAAAGATACAAAGACATTTATTCCTCTATGATTTTTTCAAGATTTACATTAAATTCAATACTGATTGTTGTTTGCTGATGTTTATCAATGGAAAACTGCTAATGATTGCATTTCTTCATATTTTGTTGCATATAGGAAATGGTGATTCAGTTTTGGTGGGCAATAAGAATACTGTTTTTCTCCTAAAATTTATGAACATGGGTTTAATTTCGCTTGTTTATCATTTTGATAGTGGTAAATTTCTCATCCTTGCTATTTGAAACAGAAAATTTGCTCAGAACACAATCATTCACAGTAATTAATGGTAAACAAAAACAGTGCTGTCTTTGTATGATTTTGCGTGTACAGAAAACTAAAACTTGTAACTTTCAATCGCCTGCACAAACTAAAAGCCTCTTTGATTTTCAATATATTTAGTGTTAGTGAGACAATTTTGAATTTACATAGTGCATTGAAAAGCAAATAAAATAAGCTCTAGCAATGATAGTTTTGGAATTCATGGATGAATATATCCGTGTTCTTTTTAGTGATGTATTGAAAAAGAAGAAAAACTTGTACTATTACAGTAAGTATGATTTTCTGTCTTATAATATTTGAAACCCCTGGGAAGAAATTTCACAAGGCAGGAGCATACATGAAAAAATTCCCCTCAGATTTTATGTAAAAAGGAAATATAGTCTATCTTTTTAGGTATGTATAACAATAGTACAAAAATATCACCAAAATTCTGTATAATCTTGGAAGAGAATTCTATATAATCTTGGAAGAGAAATAGTTCTGGAAGTCGGTTGGATGATCAGTGTTGCCAATTTAGTACTTTTGCATTACATCTAGCTTGTTTCTTGTTTTGGGATTGCGAAAATTCTACTTTCAGCACTACTATTTAGATGCATTCACTCATGCTTGTCTGTCTTTCAACACAATATTCGCAAAATTTTCAATGAAATTCTTTTACATTTTGTGGAAAGACAGGCTATGGGTTAAGGAAGAAGTGGATAAATTTTAGGGCATAACCAGGAATTTTCTCAATTGAGAGATATCTTTTTTTTTTGCAAATCAATTTACATGTATTCACTTATGTTTGTCAGTCAACACAATATATCCCAAAGTTCTTAATGAATTTCAATTATATTTTGTGGAAAGATAGTCCATGGGCTAAGGGAGAATTGATCAAATTTTGGGACTGATTGAGGAATTTTTTTGATTGAGAGATATTTTTTCATATGTTAATATAATAGTCTGAAATATGCAAGTCAAAACTTGCATAATTACCTCTCCAGGATTGCAGCTATCTTGTATGATTGCAGCCCCACAAATGGTCTACCCAAACCAACAGCTGAGTGGGCTAAAGATTCTTCTCTCTTTGCTCATCTGTGTCTGTGTGTTTGTGTATCCGTGCACTCATGATCACATTTTGAGGGGTGATATACAACCTTGGAAATTTGTATGAGTACAAGACTTGGTACTATCTATAAATGCTTTTTTAATTTTGTTCTGTTTTTTGGTCTCTATGGTCATTCTGAGACTAACAATACCTAAATCTTATACTGATGTTTTTTTAGATAGTTTTAGACAAAAAATCTATCTTTTCAGATAATTTTTTAGATAATTAGTACTGGTACACATGCAGGCTATTGTGAATAATTCATGCAAGGTTCTGATTTGTTAACTCGTTTTTATTCAATTTTCTGTTAGTGTATGGCGTTAGCAGGACTATGCACTCTTCAAGTGTTTTCTAGTTACTTATGATTCATTAATCTCCAAACGATTAGAATATGAAACAAACGGCAAATATTTAAGCAGAATATAATAAATCATTGTAAATTATACAACAACATATTTGCTATTAAGTATCATTTCTGGCACAGTTAAAAATAATATCTTTACCATCCCCAAAACCACTAATGAAAATATGCAGCTGCAATCAGCCAATGAAAAAGTCATGATAGGTTTTTGCATAGTTATCAGCATGCGCAGAAATATCATCATCATCATCAGCCTTTTAATATCCATTGTTGGACTTACACCTTCCTCAAGATTCGCAAGACCTTACAATCATGGACATTCCAGTGCCAATAATTTCCGAACCTGTTGAAATCATCACATCATCTTATTTTTTGCAGACCACAATTTTGCATATGATCTCTGAGGATCTATGTTGTGACTTGTGATGTCTAGCAGTTGTCTGAAATACTTGCAACATGATCTGCCCATTGCCATTTCAATTTTCAAATGGTTAGTATATCTGACCATTATTCGCAGAAATGTGTGTGTGTTGATCCCTAGCAATATTCTTTGGGATTCCAAATGGAAACTTCTGGATGAAATCCTTGTTTCCACTGATGTTTGGGTCCAGAAAGGGACAGCCTAAAAAATTTGGGGGGGATCATTTGATTGATTTGATGACTCAGGTTACATGGCTTGAGACAATGGGAAAAGTGACTTGGTATCGTAGGGAGAAGGTTGAATTGAGCATTAGTCACAATGGAAACAATTGTAAAATAAGTGAATCAATAATGTTGCATGATTAGAAATTAATAGTATTGTATAATTAGGAATTCATGAGTTGACCTTAAACACAACTCATTTTTAACCCAATTTTCAAATAACCCGTTAATATAGATATATTGGGGGGATAATTTGTGCCCCATTTTTAGAATCATTAGATCAAAAGGAACAAACTAACTTGAGACACTGTAGATTGATGTCAAGATACATGCATAGAGGGACACTGTGATATTCTTGAATCCCTTTTCTGACTCACACACACACATACACACACACACACTCATGTAATGGAATGTATTTACACATAAATATTTCTCTGTTCCTTCAGATTTGAGCACTGGATGTTTAGATATGCCTGTATGTAGATGTAAGATATTCATACGCATGCCTGAATAAGTACACTAATGCTTGGACATACCATATGTACACTTTGGAGAAAAAAAATCCAGAAAAGAGTATCTGTATCTTTATTAGAAGATGTGAAATTATTAGCAACAAAAGGAATCAACAGACATCTAGTGTATGATGCCACAAATACTCAATATCAGGTGCAACAATCATATGTTCTCTGATACAACAATGGACACCAATTATTGATTTCCCATCTTTACTTTTATTTGCTTGTTGCTCCATGCATTCAGAATGAAACTCATTTCTGCCTTCATCTCCACAGAGCCAACAGCTGCTAACAGGGCATGAAATAAAAAAGAATGATTACTGCTCAATTCATTTTTGTCATTGCACTGTTCAAGAAGAGCACTAGGTTAACATATATATGACTTCTGGCAGGTTAAAGTAGTTTACCTATTTGATAAAGGAAAGGTTATCAGTAAATGTATAAAATAATAACACAACCTTTATGAAAACATCACTCATCAAATGAACAAGAAAAATATGTGTATTATCAATGTCATTGTGTATAATGCCTAGGGATGCATGCAAATTGAAATATTATATTATTGTAAAGTAGTGTGTATAATAGAATATAATAATGATGTAATGTTTTTCAGTGCATGAGAGTTCCTTTTGTTTTAGCAATGTTTCTTGCGGCAAAAGTTCATCAATAGGGTGTGTGAGATAGAATCCATATTTGTTGTAGTGAATGTGAATTAATGTAGAGCAGTGTACTGACATTTTTGTTGTTGAAGGTTCTAATCCCTCAAATAACCCATGGTTCAAACAATCAGGCCAAGGAGCCATGGTCAGAAAAATCTAACCAGATCAGATTCTGGAAGAAAAGAGAGAACAAATCAAAATTGCCACGTGTATGGCTTCCAGGATTCTCATTGGATGGTCAAGCCATGTGATAACATAAGAGACTGTGATTGGATAGTGCTCCAAGTTAGCACTAGAAAGTGGATAAATGTGTTCAATCAATTATAATCTATTTGTTTATTTCAATAAATTAATTTTTCATAAAAATTTATATTACCACAGACTAAGCACTAGATGAAAATATACATGACTAAGCACTAGGTAACCATTGATTTGACTAAGCACTTGGTTAGAAAACTCAACACTAATCTGAGTCTTGTCTAACTCTTTAAAAGTCTCAGTCTAAATCGACTTGGTATAAAAAGAGCACTCAGATTGAATTACAGATTTTTAGGGACCTTCTTAAATATTTTTTTGTTGGGGGAAGGGTTCATACCTCTCATTAGTCAACAATGATTTTCATTGAGTGGAGGATCCAGGCCTCGAATTTGCTGAAAAAGTTTTTAGACTTTGGGATTTGTAGTCACTGACAAGGCTTGCATTCCAGCTACTGTCTGAAGTAATTTATGTTTAGGCAACTAGAAAACAATGACAATTTGAACAATTCAATTCAAGTATTTACCCATGTTTCATTTTTTTTTATTTAAAAAAACTAAAAGTTTGAGTGATTTTTTTCACAATCTATTCAACAAGAAGATTAAGTGATTATTGAAATAGATTTTCATATTTTTATGAATCATTGAAACTATTGTTTTCTTGTTATTTTGCAATATTGTTCAGAGAAATTTAGAAATAGTATAGAATGTTTCTATTACTAATTTTTGGAAAATAAATATTTTTCCTTGTGATTATACACCAACCCCACAAATCATTCAATGATTGAATGAATTTCTAGCCAGAGGTCATGCATAATTCTCACAAATATGAAAAAGCCAATTCCATGAAAATATAAATTCTGATGCCATTTCAAAAAGGAATCTTGTTGCTGTCTTACAAAAAAATGTAATTCAGCAATTGAAAAAACTAGATAATCAGGTGAAAGTATTGCTTTCATTTGAAACATTTTTTTCATTTTATCAAGCTGGAATTTATGGTTATGATTTGTGAAAAAAAAAATTTTGGCATCTAATTTTCCTTTTTTAGAGAACTTTTTTAGAATTAATTGCTATTGAAAATTCTTGTATTATCCTTTGACTTGAAGGTCACCATTGAGATTTTGGGGTGCTAATGTAACGAAGGCAAAGAATCAAGTATGAAACAAATAAATTACTATAAGTATTTTTCAATTGGTTTTCCATGTTTTAATTGACTGATAAATTTCTACAGAAGACCATGATTGTATAAAAGTGCCATATTTATATCATCACAAAAAGAATGCCCTTTTTAATTACATAAAAATTTAGAACAATTGTGGAAGAAGTGGCCTTCTTCATGACAATTCTATGATACCTCAGTGTAAATATATGGAAAGAATTGATTTTTGTCATCGTAAGATAGACAAATCCACCTAAACCTAATACTTTACATCTCTCAGAGTTGTTATCCGGTTCTCCAAAAATTGTGCTACCACAGCAGATAGTTTTTTCAAACTGTTAATTCCGCAATTTTGTGGTTGAATCTTTAGAATCCAATTCGTAAAATTGCAACAATATTTAACATTCAGTACAACGTCACCATCCACAGCCAGCATTCACTTTTTTGGTTGGCCAGATTTAAATGTCCTTCATCAAGATCTTGATGTTTTTGGTTGTGTTTAAATGTCAGGAATTACTATTTAGATGATTTTTTTTTATAAGATAAGTAATATCTTTATCTAATTTGTAGCAATAATATCAGTAATATATTCAATAATGACAGTAATATTCTAATAGAGTAAATTTTGATTAGCATAGTCACATACAATCATCTCAAGGCAGGCAGTGAAGTGTTTGTATGAGCTGCTATCACCTTGTCTTATCCCTTTTGGAGCTGAAATGGCTCTAAATCTTTATGGAGCCTGATAAAGGAGCTACTATGGCTGTACATATATTGCAGTACTCTAGTGTATACAGGGTATACACCTCGTAGAGTGATGGCCTCCATGATCTTGGGAATTTCCACAGAGTCGAAGGCCCTCTTGAAGTCGATAAATGCTACAGCAAGTGGCATTTTGTTTTCAGCTGCCTTCTCTTTCAGCTGATTCATCAAATGGAGATGGTCCATGGTTGAGTAGCCTCTTCTAAAGCCAGTTTGCTCTCATGGTTGGTTTTCATCTAGTGCTTTTGTGATTCAGATGGTGATGATTTTTGTGAAAAGTTTGTAGATGCAGTTGAGTAGGCTTAGTAGTTGTTGAGATATTTTGGGTTTCCTTTTCTTTATAAAAGCGTTATGATTGCAGTGTTCCAATCATCTCGGACTTCACTTTATTTTAGGCACAAGTTGAATAGGATGGCCAGTTTCCTAGTGATGATCTCATCTGCTTTTCTGAGTAGGTTGATGGTGATATTGTCTGGTCCAGGTGCTTTTCCTTTGTTTGTTTGTTTGATGGCTTGTTTCACTTCCCATGGTGTAACTTCTGGGAAATCTTTGCGTCTTGCATATCCTGTTTGTTGCTTGGTAGTCCTAGTCTGGAGGAGTAGAGATTTTGGTTGAATTCTTAGGTACATTTGACAATCATGTCTCCATCGGTCGTTAGGTCTCAATTTTCTTAGAATATGCTGGTTATTTGTTTCCATCTTGTACTGAGAGCTTTGTTTATAGCTTTGAAGAGAGTTGTTTTGATAATTGCTGTCATATACCTTCCTTTCTCCTCTCTTCATTTTTCTTTTATTGTTCTTTTCAGTTTGGTCTCTTCAATTTTCCCTCTTACTGTTTGTCTTGAGGTTTCTGCATTTTTAAATGAGATTCCTGGTTTCATCTGAGATTTTACTAATGGTTTGTATGCTTGTTGGTTTAAATATAGTGGTGACTTCAGTTACAGAGGCTGTTATTTTGTTGTTAAGTTCGTTGATGTTGGTGTCATTCTCCTCTTGTTCAAAAAGAATTTTATATTTGTTTTTCAGTTCAAGCTTGAATCATTTTCTTCATATTTGGGAAATGTGTGAAAGACTTTGTCTTCAGGGGAGAAATTTTCTGCTTCAAATGAATTTATAGATCCTACCATTCTAGCCAGTACCAAAAGTTTTCAATGAATTTCAATGAAATTGTATGGAAGGCTACAGAAGAAGTGATTAAATCTTAAAGCAGATCCATTCACAATAACTCTTTCCAACAATTGTGTTTGATAAACATTATTAATGACGCAAGAGATTTATCTCTTAAATGTGTAAAAATCAATGAAAACAGCAACGTATGAAGAAATAAATCATTGAATTTTTTTTTTTTTAAATCTGTCCTCTATTAAATAAGTATCAAAAATTCTATAAAAATCAAATAATATACAGATTTCTGCCAGCTTTAGAAATTTTTCAGGTATAAATTTTCCAGTGAAATTGTGTCTATATTGTTCATACCTATCAATACGACAAGTACAACTTGTAGTTGCATGTAAGTCAGTTTAAAAACTCACTTTCAGGAACATAAGATCTGATTATTCTCTTGCTGTTACTACCATAACAATATTAATATTCAAAATGTGAATAAAAGACTTTTTAAAAAGCAGTCTGATCCTGCTTCATCCTATTTTATATTCCTTCCTTGCCAAAACTTCTTATGTTGAAAATTCATCAGAAAGTAGGAAAATAGGTTGAGAATTATAGAACATTATTTGAATCTGACATTTTAATACCTCCAACATGTTTTTCTTTTTTTTGTGTGCTCAACAAGAAAAGTAGTGAAAATGTTGATCAATAATGTTTTGGAGGTAACATGCAACAAGCTTTAAGAGAAATTCATTGTAATCCTGCATTCTAAAGCTGAAGATGAACAACTCTTCCCAAAATACATTTTGATAGAAAACAAATGATGTTGCTGATAGTAGCAAGAGTTTTTGTAATTTTTGTGAGTACATATATCAAATATATACGCAGTATATTTAATATAACACAGAGATGATCCACTTGTATTTGCAGACCAACCTTATGAACATGTGTCTCACAGCGATGTACACATCAAGGAGTAAAAATTAAGAAGTCATGACTTTTATAGATTAAAAAGCACAGACTGAAAAATATTCAAATTATCCAAATAAAATAAATAATTATATCTTTAGACATTTTCATACTATTGATGTCACTAAATGAAATTCTATGTATGCAGTTATGTAAAGAATAAATTTAAAGAAAATGATCATAATCAGATTATTACATGATAAAAACTGATACTTAATCTCTGAAAGTGTACACACACACTTTCACACTCACACAAACTCATAAATACACACAAGCGCATCTAATATAGTTTTCAATGCATTACAAAAAAGGAGGTGATCAGAACCTTGTCCAATTTGCCTACCTACTGACTCACATGCCCTCCTGGTTCTGAAGAAATCCTAAAGTTGTTTGACAAAGGCAAAGCGATTCTGCTGTCCAAGTTGGACCAGATACTGGTCAGCTCTTTTTGCTGTAACATGTTGACAATCAAATCAAAGTAGATTGACCACATTATTGATTAGGTGCCATTTCTGGTTCAGCCTAAAAACCTGGTCCTGAGCCATACAAAATTGTGTGGAAATCTATTGTGTGTAGCCACTTTGACATAGTGTCTCTCTGTCCATTGATCTAAACAGCCCAGCAGAAAGGCAAATACCCAAATAACTGCTTTATCCCCACATTCTCATCATTACAAAATGGATACGTGATCCAACTGAATAAATATGAATGCGTTATATTATTTTGAAACTCTATTTGAAATGACCTCCTATTACATGAAGAATGAGTCACTTGGCCTAGGCAGCATGAATAGAATAAACGATTAAAGAAAATACACACTGTCTAAGCCAAGTGACACACTCTCAATGTAATGGGAGGTCATTTTTAAGTTGACTGTGATGTTTTTTGTTTAGCTATTTTTAAACTTGTTGCGGTTGTCTAGCATAGTCTTGTTGGTTGGTAAAAATGATCTGATGGATCTTTCATGTAAATCTCTTTCCTTTCCGTGATGTGTACACTTGTACTTCCAGCAGAGCCTTCTTTGTTTACTTGTTGTCATCATAATCACTCTTAGAATTGCATATAAAGCAGTGACGTTTAATACAAGAAACATTTCTTTCCATAAATATTACACTTGCTTCTGTGGAATAACTCCTTTCTCAGTGTTGGAGCTTTTCTGAATTCACTGTCTATTATTATCAATAGTACCAAAACTTTTTATGTACTGTTACTTGTGAATTCAGTTCAATAACTACTGTTAACTTCTCCAAATGTCTTGGGGACATTTTAGTTGGTTCTGGCACCATAAAAAGATAAACCTAATGCCCACAAGCAATAAATTAATCACTGCTGCTCACAACAAACCAGTTTAATCACTGTTGCTGGGTTCAAGTTATTCATGTGTTCTGACATTTATCGTTCATTGTAAATTTTGCACATGCACTCCTCTCAATGAATAAGAAAAAAATTTTTTTTTTTCTTTCGAAAATTACCCTCCAAAATAGGTTTTCAGTTTGGGTTCGATATGCAGGTAAGTTCTTGCTAAATTGGTCACCAGTTTGTGTCCACCTGTTTTTCCAAAATTCAAACCTTTTTCACAGTGCAACAAAAAACTTGAGAAGTACCTCATTCATTGATCACCCCTAACATATCATGTATGTGTGGCGGTTATTCATAATTTTGGGAAATGCTAATTTTATTTGGCCTGTGTATCAATGTTTTGGTAAAGTCTCCATATGCCTTAATTTTAGTGGTCTTATATTTGTCCAAGTAGAATTTACTTTTATGTTGGGTAATATTTGGTGCAATGGTAGAATCAGGGACTATGAATTTCATCTTTACAGAAAACAATGGAGAAATGCAAAATGAATATAAGCCAGATATATTGATATTGTGTACAACAATAAGCAATATTTTATTTTGTAACAAATTAGTAGAAGAAATGTTAGTAAGTTAATGTCTAAAATTTCAAAAAAGTTCGAAGAACATATAAGGAAGGAAACTTCCACAAATAAAATTCTCATGACATAAATAGTTGATGAGGAGAAAAGTTATATTCTCTTTGTCTGAATCTCGTTACTTTTCTGGTGTTGTAAAGTTATAACAGGTTAAGAGAAGATGAAGAGACACCTATGAGGATGAATATACAAAAAATATGTGCACAAAAGAAGATAAGGCCAAACTTGAGGATTTGAAATTTTATCAATATATTTTTCTATCTGCATTCATTTTGTTAGACCTAGATTGCCCTTTACACTGAAGGAATCTATCTCACTCTTTTCTTTAGTGCTAAAATTGCTATTGTTGACTTAATGTCTACACTTGGACAGCTTCTCTCATTCATCCTGGCCTCATTGGCATAGCAAGAATCTTTTGTGTCTTTACATCTTGACCACTTGGCTGAGATTGAGGGTGATGCTTGTCTTTTGTTGCCCTAATTTGTTATGCGATTACATACATGAATATTCATAATTTGGAAAATTGATTTGTATACCTGCATTTCTATTTTTGAATGCTCCAAACAACACCACATGTAATGCCAGGGCTTTCAATTTTTCTAGTTACCAGACTCAGGAATGGTTTTGAAGCCTGCAAGCCTATTATGGTTAAATGAAAGGTTATTGAATCAAGGATGCTTTAATGCTTGAAGTCTGTGTGCATAGCTTCATAAATGCAATGAAAATATCTTATATCAATCTTTTTATGCTCTTCTAATTCTTTTTGAATACACATGTTCATTCACTCAATTGCCCCAACCTTCTCAGTCAGTCACTTCTCTCTTTCTTTCTCTTCCTTTCCTTCTTTCAAGAATCAGTATCATTTTGCAGGCCTCTCAGCCGAATCGAACTTTTCCATTTTTCAATTGTCACCAATCAATGTTCGAAACATTGCCGATTCCATTTCACAGATGTTGAGGTATCTCTCATCTACTCATCTGCTCAATCGTGTCTTCTCTAGCTCAAAAACATGTATTCACATCTCCATCTTTCATGAATGAAATGGCAATGCATTTATTACACAACAGTTCCGATTAGCTGTCTTTTGGTTTTCCTTACTTTCGGAAGCACACATTGGTTAAACCCCTTGTGTTTCCGATAACTTCAATGATCTTTCTTTTGTGTGTTTTTCAGCATCTGAGAATGGCCTCCAAGTTCCTCATAAATGATCCAAAATTCATTGCCCACAATGAAAGTGAGACTTACTGCAGCTTTTGTATTTTATATATGATTAATAGATTCATAGATTTATCAGTTTGTCCCAGTCTGTAAGAGAGCTGGCTATCAATCACTTGGTCATGATTTCAAATCATGGTGGGGAAATGTTAATTTTATAAATGCATTTATTAGAATCAAATAAGCCCCAGCATATTTCTCACATAAATTTTTAAGGATATGTAAGACTTGTCAACTTAGCACTATCGGTCAGAGAGCAGCCTGCAAGTCAGTTGGATGTGATTTCAAATATAGTAGGGGAATGTTAATTTTACAAATCAGTTTGATCAAAGACAAAGAGTGAAAAGTTTACTATCCTAAATTTGGTGAGGATTGTTGTTGTTGTTGTTGTTGTTACAGTTGTTTTTGTACAGTTGAAACTTGGTAAAACTCCAGACTCGGACTAGACTTTCACAAAAATTATAATGATACCTTTTTGAAAAGTTTTATATATTGACATCATGAATATCATTGAATATAGGTGTGAGAAAATTTCATTTTTGGCTTAATATTTGAGTTCACCATTAAAAGAAGCTAAGCTTTTCTAAATGTCTAACTTCTCTGGAGTTGTTTGTATTTCTTAGGCAGAGCATCGTCAGAATTATTGATTAATCATTTTTGTTGCATTTTAATTCAAATCCTGGGTCTTCTTTTACATGCTACAACCATTAAGTAAGCAGCATGAATTAGAAATGAAAATTAAGCTTCAAATAGGATTTGACCTCACATCCCTTATCCTAGAAAGCCTGGCTTAATCAATTGGGTTACAAAAGCTAACCACCAGACACAATCCTAATTTAGTCGTATAGCTCTTTTCTTCATAATTTGAATTTACTTCCACGCTATACTGTTAGTTTTCACCTAACAATAATAGATTAAATAGTCCAATGTTGTCCAAATTTCTTATGTGAAGCAAAACCATTATTGTAGATTTGTTGACTAGTTATTCTTTCTTCTTTCTTTCATTGCTTTTTATTACAAATCTCTTCAGAAGGTTGATACATATTCCTTAAAAGTTATGGACTTTTATTGCTTATTGCATCAGAAGCTTAATCCATAAGACTTAAAATTTAGAGACCTTTATTGCAAATCTCATCAGAATCTTAATCTATACAATTTAAAAGTTGTAGACTTTTATTTCAAATCTTACAAGAAATTTAATCCTACTTGAAACTTGGACTTGAAAAAATAATGAGAGTTCAATTATATTGTTTTAACTTTGTTAAAAAATTTGGCTATTTAAATGATGTAAATGTATATCCCTGAGGCTGAATGATTAAAAGTGGCCAGGCGTATACTGGACCCCCTCTAGCTGGAGGGTGTGAGTTCAATTCTCACCATGGGTTTGCTCTTTATTTTCTGATTGCGTTGCTTAATCATTGCTGTAGAATTTAGATCTGTTTCAAAGTTAAATATCCAAAGTATAAAGATAAAAAGCAACAAGAAGGTAAAAAAGATAGTCAAAGTTAATATTAATGTTGCAATACTTCATCCAAGGATAAATTTGAAAAAAAAAGTAAAAATATTGTTGTACATTTATATATTTGCTAAGTTTCCAATGAAATAATCTGCTTCATGAGCAAAATGATTGATATAATTGTAGTATTCTATCTCTCAATCTTCCTTACAGGCTCTCTTTGAATATGTATGAATGATTCTGTCATATGCTTGCTTTTTTTATTTCATCCATAAATTCTGACAAGTTCAGGCAGTATTAAAAAGTGATTTCTGAGTTTTGATTTATGCTGTAATCAACTCATATGAAGAACAATGTGATTTTCTAGATTCTCTTCCTGTAACTATGGACTCTTCCACTGAAAGGTGATAAGTCTGATGTCAAAAATATCTCCTACACATCATTTTAACCAATTGACTTCCACTGGAACAAGTTTTTTTAGATCTCTTTTCTAAAAAAACAAATTATCTAATAGAATCCATATGTAGATAGTCCCTGCTTTCTTGGAGTTTGCTTTTTGCCACTTGTTGCTTTTTTGAAGTGAGCCATTATTGAGGCAGCATGCACCCTCTTCTTTATCTCTACACCCCAGTCTCCGATGATTCATCCTGACATACCATCCTAACCATTAGGAAGTCCTGCAGATGCTCAAAAGATTTTGTCATATGAATTAATGAAAATTGCATCCTAGATTTGCACCAGCTTTCATAGGAACACTCTACTTCCAAATAGCCAGAGATGAGGGAATAACCTGTATATCTGTGAATTTTTTCACAAGGATTAACTAGTTTCTATAATATTTGATGTCACTGTGGAAAACATATAAATGGTATGAGCTGCCTCTATAATAACAGAGACTTTCAACAAGATAATTTTCCTAGCTTTTCAACTCTTGTTAACTCAAGTCAAATTTTGATAGTTTGAATATCATTTGCTATCAAACTAAAGAGATTATTCTGATAAACAATTGGTAGGCAAAGAAGCTTTCTAGATATCAATGTGTCAGGATTGTGATTGAAAAATTTTTTAAAAACTGTGTTGGCCTAAACTAATCTTTCATCCCCTGTTTGCCTTGTGCCGAATAACAAATTTGCAGCCTCTAGGATGCAGCTATTTTGGAGCCTATAAAACAGGAAAGAAAACAAAGAAACAATTGTCATCTGTACAGTGTTATGTATATATACACACAGTGTTACATATATATACCCACCTGTTTTCTAACATATAAGACACACATTTAAATAAAAACAAAACTACACAAATATGAAAAAAATACACTATATCCAAGTTGCTTGTATGAGAAAGAAGCCATCTATCAAAGATTAAAACGGACAGCTATGTAACTAGATTTCCTATTAACCACTAATGAAAAAAGACAAAGGAATTTGCTTCATAAACTTTTCCTGCAGGAGAATCAAGGATAATAATGAACTTTGATGGAAATGGCTTTTGAGAACTAGGTATACTGTAAGGTTGTATCAAGGATTCATGCTTGAGGCATCACAGACAGAGTTATCTGGGATAAGCAAAATCAATCCATGCAGCTGAGGGCTCCAGGGCACTGTAAGTCCATGTGGGTAATTAAGAAGAAATATGGCCAATTTCCGGTTGTTTTAATACTTACAAAAGACCTGGATATCATAGGCCATAACCCTAAGTCTCCCTCCATACCCGCCAATTTCCATCACTGGTGTCAAAGCTTGCTTTTTGAAGATGATGGAAACATTGTATCCTTCCATTATGCAATCAGTCTAGTACTGGAGTCCCCCAATATAGTGCGGCTCAATATCATGCACTTCTCAATATAAATTAGGTGCTTGATAGACCCCAAAAATTTTTAAAAGACTCAATATGATTAAAACATCATTTTTTTACAATTGGAAATCAATTGGTATAATTGTTTTTAACATAATTTTGTGGTGTAAACAACATATTACTTCATACATATATATATAAATATATATATATATATATATATATATATATATATATATAAATATATATATATATATATACATATATATATATATATATATATATATATATATATACATATATATTTATATATATATATATATACATACATATATATATATATATATATATATATATATATATATATATATATATATATAGTGAGGACTACAGTATTTTCATGCTCCTAATTCCAAAGTAGCTCAATGATTACTTACCCATGATTCATTAGGTTTTCTTTGGCTGGTTTCATTTATGAGCAGGATAAGAATATATAACAAGCTTGACTGTACTAAGGTCAAACTCCTTTGTTTCATCAAAATCTAAACATTAAACAAAACAGAATTCATTTCTCCATGAAATGTTACTCCAAAACTGTCCTATTTCAACTCTTTTGTTGATAGTTCATGTAAATGGGATTTTCCAACAGGCCTCGAAAGTAAGGAAGAGAGAAAGAAAAAAGCCTGCTTAGCCTAATGCCACTACCCTCAAATCCTGGGAAGAATAGAAAGAAACAAAGAAGTCTAATGGTTAATCTACCAGTGGCTTTGAAAGCAAGGAAGAAAGAAAGAAAAAAAATGTGTTGATCAAGGGTGGATTCAATCTGAAGGTCTACTAGTGTCCAGCTCAACATCTTGAACCTCTGAGCCATAGAAACACTACTGAGAAAAAAAAGCCCACTCAGTCCAATGGTTAATCAGTCACTAATCTCGAAAACAAGAGAAAAGTGACACTCCCGCTGGCCTTAATGCTATAAAAAAGAAAAATTTCCCTTACTGCAAAGAAATCTCCAGTAACATAGTTCAACTCACCGTAGTTTTGCTATCTATTTCACTCATCATTTTTTATCTAACTAAAAACACTGACATTGTTCAATTTTCTGTTCACTTCATTTTCCTTGAGAAATAGAGAGATTCACAGTGCACAGTTCAAGAATTTTTCTCTAAACATTGATGACAAGGAAGAGTATTATTTCAAAGCTCATTATCATCATTCAACCAACTTCATAGCAGCCTGAACATCTCTAACTTAATTCCTCTTAGCTGCTCTTTGAAAAGCTGGAGTTCAAATAATGCAATAGATTGCAGGGTAGAAACATTCAAACAACCCAACCATACTTCACTTATGTCTTATAGACAGTAGTTGTTTCCTGAAGAGAGGCATACAAAAATATAGATATATAGAGAGACTCAAGTTGGTATGAAACCACAAGATTCATAAAGATAGATATATCCAGTTAAAGAGAAAGATTTATAGAATATTAAGAAAAGACTGTTACAAGTACAGATCACATCAGTTATGATGACTGAATAGATGAAGAACAAGAAAAAGATCAGAATCATTCCAAAACCCACAACGTTGTTTACACAACTTTTGACAGCAGGTAAAAATAGGATAAGATAAGGCTGTCATATTAAAGTTATTACTGTATGACAATAATGCACAATTCATGTAATGTTATGAAGCAGCAAAGCAGAGATGCTAACTTTCACCTTTTTTCTTTTTTTTAATTTTGCTTAGAAACAAGAGAGCAAAACTCAGCTGTATCAATCAAGTCTGGGCCTTGTAGAAAACATTAATAAAAAGTGGTTTTGTAGATTCAATTGCAGTAACAGTAAATCTATTAGTTACTGATCTTTTTCCCCAATCCTTTCTAGTTTTCATGGTCTTTCTTCTTTTATGTTCTCATTTTTCTATTGTTTGTACTTGTATTTGTACTAAGATGGGAATCTCAAGTAGATTGTGTCCATTGTCATCATCTCAACATTCTCTTTCATTCTATGATCATCCAAGTGCAGTGTTTTTTCTTGCCTGAATACTGTGGTCACTGAACACAAAGAATAGAGGATCTGGATTCTTATAAAGAGTACTTACTTAACCTATTTCCTTTGAATATGCCAGATTCCTGATCAAAATAGCCTTTCTGCAGTTTATGTTCATAGTCCAGTTGCTGCTTAATCATCAAAGTTAAGCAATGTTTTCTTGATCATTGTATAACTGGAGATTAGTCAAACATCCTGATACAATACAAAAATTAAATGTACAACCAAGTTGTATCCACAAATTATCGAGAGTAGTTTTTTTTATATTTGTGCAAATGGTATATTTTTTTTGCTTGAAGACCCTACTTTTTAAAACTAATGGAACTTTTTTGTTCTTGGAGGTTGAGCTTGCTATACTAAAAGCTTGCCATCCTAGAGTGATTCTCTTCTTCTTTTGTGGGTTTCACAGAGATTCATTGTCCTTGGTAGATGTAATGGTCGACTTTTGTAATGGTCGAAATTTGGATCATTGTGTCCTTGTCCTCAGTATATTTATTGTACATGACATTGGTTTCACTGAGGTTCATATGAAGATCTACTTTCTTAGTTTCTTTATTCAGTCAGAACAAAAAAATCCCATTAGTCTTGAAAAGAAAAGTCAATAACCAATGCGTCCTTTCAATAGTCAGCTATGGAGCTGAGATGTGGAACCTGATCAAAAGATTGGCTCTAAAACTAAGAACCACACAACATGTACAGGAGGGAATCAGGCTTGGTGTCACATGGAATAATCACATTACTGCTCAGTATATTAGAGAAAAAACAGATGTCATAGAATCCATTTGAAAACTTAAATGGCAATTAGAGGCCATGTTGCAAGAATATCAGACAACCGCTGGACATCACAACTTCAAACAGGGATACTCAGAGATCATATGCAAGACTGTAGTCACCAGAATATAAGATGGTGTGATGATTCAAAGAAGTTCAGGATGTATTGGCACTGAGATACTCGTAATAGCAAGATCTGGCAAATTTTGGGGAAGGCCTATGTCCAACGACAGACATTAAAAAGCCGATGATAAAGATAATGATGATGATATTAATATTGTCTCCCACAATGAATTTTCTATTTTGAGTCACTAAAGAATCAAAGATGAATACTTCATCCAGAGTGTAAACTCTGATAAACATATCATATGTTATGAGTTAATTAAAGCTTGATATATGTGTGAGTACCAGCATTTTCAAGAATTATTTTTCCATACCATATGTTTCCAAATGTACCAGCAACCTTTGTTACAGTGTCTACCAGCCTATGATTATCTTATTGCTTCTAACCTTAAGCCTTTCCATTGATATATACTATGCTTAGCTGAGTATCACACAAGTCCAAATGGAAGATTGTTTCTGGTCAATCAATCTTCATCAGAGAGTTTGTGTATGCATGTATGTATGTATGTATGTATGTATGTATGTATGTATACAAATATTTATTAAACATAGCTTAATCTCACAAAGCCAGATAGTCAGGAACTTGTTCAAGACCCAACTCACTACAATTGCAAATGGTCAGTGTGAAAGGTTTGTTGACCACAATTTTCGGCTGACACAATTTGTGTGTTTGTGAATGTATGTGTGTATGGTTATGTGTGAAGGTAAAAAAAAGTAGTAGAATGGATAATATTTGAATGGATAAGCTTTAAATAACCAAAAGATCTGTCAATATTTGTTTATTTATATCATAGTTATGTAGATATTTCCTTGTGTATACATACATATACATATATATATATGTATATATATATGAATATATAATGCATATTTTCCTTGTTGAGGAAGCTCTGGAGAACTTGGTTGGTATGCCTGAAGGCTTGCCTCTCATTGATAAGCATCTGTCATTATCACTTGGTAAGTTCCACGTTTACAGTAGAATATCATCATCAATGGAATTACAAAGATGGTCTCATTCATTTATGATTGAACCAATTACCAAAACGTTTGTGATCAAAAACTAAAACTACTTTGCAAAATATATTTCAAGGAAGTAAAATACAAACAAAAAAAGACACAAAAGTATTTTGAAAATACAAAAAATGAATCAAATTCTGAGTCATCAGATCTGAAAAGGAAAACTCAAATCAATAAATTAACAACTGAAATGTTTTCATCTAATCCCATGTAAGTCAAACATATTTTAGTTGGGACAGATGTTGCAACCCTTCTGTCATCAAGTGGGTTATAGTAAAATAGCACTCAACCTAAAATATCAGTTGCAGTTTCACAATGCTAGTATTTGCCTTAATTCAAATTAATAATGGAATATTTTATTAATAATGGCTATAAAGCACAAGAGTAGTCATGAAAATAATTTTGATATACCATATCACTGAACATCACGACTCGCAACGGGGATCCCCAGTGATCAATTGGGAAACTGTGGTCGGTAGAAAATATAATGGCATGACAAACTAAACAAATTCTGAAAGTACTGGCTCCGCAACACCTATGACAGACAGCCGATGGACAACATTGATTTCCAGAGATCACATGTGGGACCAAGGCTAGCAGAATATAAAATGGATAGACAAACTAGACAAGTTCAGGAAGTATCAGTTCCGCGACGCCCATGATAAAGAGGTCTGGCGAATCATGGGGAAGGTCTATGTCCAATGATGGACGATAATAGACGGATGATGACGATGCTGATGATGATGCTGATGATGATGGTGGTGGTGGTGGTGGTGGTGGTGGTAGTGGTGGTGGTGATGCGAAAATTTGTGCTATCGCCCACCAAAAATCATCTCCACCCCCTAGTTTCAACAGAATACGAGAAAAATGCAATTCTTGGTAATTTTCCAGAAAGTGATAAACCTTGTGAATGAGAAACTACTTATTGGATTTAATGTTATTTTCCAAACGTTTTGTATCTTTTGAGGTACCGTGTTTTCAAGATACATAAACCTGTATGGCGTAATTACAATTCATTGCTGTTTAATGTGAACATTGGCTTCATAACAGTCGAATTCTACGTTATGATTAATAAAAATGTATTGTTTTTATAGTAAAATATTTGTGGCTTTTTATGAGGAAGAAGTGTTTATCAAGTGTTGATTACAACCGAAATATAGGTGATAAGTCACTTATAAAAGGCTAATACACTCAATTTTATTTCTAATCTAACGAATTTGATTATGAAGAAAGTGCAGCTAACCCATATCGTTTCATATCGGCAAATCATATCTTTTATTCATAGCCTTGTGGCACCGTGCATTACCGGCTCGCGTCCCTGTAGTTGGGGTCCGTTGGTTTAAATCGATGATAGTCAGGATTGTTCAATGTAATTCTATTTTTAAATATTCAAACTTTTCAGTGATTATTGTAGCAATTCTTCAATATTTCAATGTATATTTCAAAGCATAAAAAATAGAAAATCATTAAAATTTATCAATTTACAATATGCAGAAGAATATAAAATGCCACCCGCTGTTACATTTGTCGACTTTAAGAAGGCTTGGAAACCCCAAAAGTCATCGATGCTATCATGCAACAAAGCGTGGACCCTGTATATCACATGGAGAGATCGTAAAACAGCGCAGTATATTGTAGAAAAAAACAGTCAGGGATATCATATAGTCCATTAGAAAATTCAAATTGTAATGGTAACGTTGCAAGAATATCAGACAACCGCTGGACATCACGACGAAATATGAGATGGCATGACGAACTAGACAAGTTCAGCAAGTACTGGCTCCGCGACGCCCATAGTAGAGATCTCTGGCAAATCCTGGGGAAGGTCTATGTCCAACGATAGACGCTTAAAGGCTGATGATGATGATGATGATGATGTGTGCGTGTATGCATGCATGCATGTGTGCGTGTTTGTGTGCTTGATTATGCATATAGTAGTTTATTTCAGTTTGTGATAAGATTTTTATCGCTTTCCGATACTTATGTGAGTGAAAGTTTGTACCTTCTCCTCAAAACAGTGCATCGCAACTGGAATTAACAATTCAGAGTACCACAAAATGTGCAGGACAAGAGCATACAAAAAAATTCGCAATGAATAGTGACGTTTTAAGGTATTTTGAGGGTTGGTATATACCTCATAACTAGAATGTTTCATTGGACATGGGGTTCTTTCACCTTTGAGGGGTCAAAGTTTTTATCACTTTTTGGTTCAAAATCTAAAGAAAACTTCTTTTTTCTCATCTAGGGGTCTGCATCGAGGTAGACTTTTTCATTTCACTTTCAGGGTTCGAAATTGAGGGGAGACCTTTTTTAAAGGGGGGAACGTTTATCACTTTTAGGGATCAGTATCAATGGACGGTTGGTTTTTTTTTCAATAGTCAATATCATTGCAGACATTTTTAGGGTTCCTCATCGGGGAGGAACTTTTTTTCTCTTTTAGGAAACAAAATCATAGGGAAACGTTTTTCACGTTCAGGGGTCAAAAGCTGGGGGAACTTTTTCTTATATCTATCTCTATTCTAACGGTCTTAAGCGAGGGGAAACAATGTCGTTATATTTGCAGTCATTTTGCAGTCGGGTAACGCTGGGTATTTTTGATAATCTTCCATTTTTAGATTTGCAAAAATTGGTTACTATGTTCGCTCTCTTCTCCTGAATGATGTATTGCAGCCGGGGCTTATATTCCAAGGTAGCCCTAAAATCCTGGATGATTTGTTACATTTTGAGGGATTTTAAGGTGGAGGGTTGTAAGTTTTTTCAACATGATAATTTTATTATTAACTACTATTGAATCCGGGGGAAATAACTGCAAATAAAACGCTCTTCCCCTTGCTTTAGTCCACTGAAAAAGAAAAAATGGAAAGAAGTTCCCCCTTTATTTCAACCCCTGACAGGAAGAGAGAAAAAAAATTGCTTTTGACCCCTAAAAGTTGAAATAAACCCTTACAAGTAAAATAAAGGCACCCCCTCGATTTTGCCCCATAAAAGAGAGAAAAAAAAAGTTTCCCATCCATCCACCCCTATAAGTAAAAAAAAATTCCCCTCGATTTTGTCCCCTGGAATTTTGAATTTCTAAAAGTGAAAAAAAGTTTCTCTTCAATTTTGCTCTCTAAAAGTGAAAAATATTTTTTCTCTCTGAGTTTGATTCCTAAAAGTGAAAAAAAACTCTTTTAGTGATCAAAATGTAGGGGGAAATTATTTCACTTTCAGAGATCAAAATCTAGGGCAAGATTTTCTTTCCATCATAGGTGTCAAAATTGTGCAGGAACATTTTTTCAATTCAAGGCGTCAAAAGTAAGGGGGAATATTTTCTGGTCAAACAAGAAGAAAAATTTATGGGTATATGCATGCGTATGTGTGTGTAGCAATATCGCTGGAGTTGAGAACCCAGCGAAGGTACTATTCACAGTGATGTCACTACAATGTGGATTGAAGGCAACTTCGTGAATTGTGCGAAAAATATGAATTGATTAATATCAGAAGCTTAACTCTGAATAAGGAATAAAAGTTACTCGGATCAAATATCAAACGATGGACAAACCAAATGCAAGCAATATACGAAAATATTTTTGTTTAAAATAAATAAGAATGATTTATTTAGGACAAGTAAATGCTTGTGTGTGTGTGTGTGTGCGCGCGCGCGTTTGTGTGTTGGAAAGATGGCTTGATTTGTTGTTGTTGTCTATATAGTTCAGAACTTCTATCGCCACGGCCGTGCCCTGTTGGTATGTATCAAACAGATCTGTAGGTATCAGTATGAACCACAACTGTACCCCTGATGGCGAAGATATTGTCAGCAAGTGCCACCGGTCTGTCGAGGCAGTAGTGGACATTATTTTGGAGCCAGAGAATTAGGTTACATTGGAATCAAGAGAAACTCGGAATTTTTGACGGACTTTAGATCAGATTCTTGTGTAGAAAAATACTCAGCTTTCTGATTGGTCCAGAAATTCACCAATTTTAGGCGTGGGGGTTGCGTCACTTAGTTCATATATTTGATCAACTCGGGGTCAAATGCCTACTGGAAGGGTGTGGACAGTGTTATTTATAGTGACACTGGTGCCCAGAGTCTGGCTTTTTGGTGTATTTTGTAAATTAAGCATCGATGAATTTTAGACCACGTGCTTTCTTGAAATATTATTCAAAGGTGAATTGAAAGTTTAGTTTTGTGAATTGTATTTAAATGAAGGTGCGACGTGTAGAAGTCATTGATGGATGTTCGTGAATGTTTAACGCGTGCAAGTAAATGTGTGTATTGGCGTGTGTCATAAGACCTTACCCATTGACAGCGAGGTCAAGTTTATTTATCCAAATTTTACACTTTATTACACAAAATCAAAAATTGTTCTACAATGAAACCGAAGATACAAAGATAGAAAGAAAAGTATAAGTACAGATTGGTTCAGAGGAAACATACCAAATGCAAAATGCGAGGCAAATGGATGTGACACAAAGTCATCATGTGGACGTTTTGGTTGTTGCTAGTTTCAATCTTAACCATTTGCTCGATAATTTTATTACATGCTAGTCTGTTCATACGTCAATTTCCGAACTCCTTTCACTCTGGATCCTAAGTTTTCTCCACCCGAGAAGTAATGGTCAGATATTTACTGGTGAGAATAATGAAGATGAAGGATGGAGTCGGGAGAAAACCGGAGGGAAGGCGACCATTGACTTCTGGGAGGTACGACGGCCTCACTCTCTGTGATGGCCCGTCAATAAGATGGGATGTTGGGTCTTTGGGGGTAGCCAGTATTTGGGATCAGGAAGGGTGTATAACCAATGCATCCTTCCAATAGTCACTTATGGAGCTAAAACATGGAACCTAACCAAGAGACAGACCCGAAAATTGAGAACCATGCAACGTGCACATGAAAGAATAATGCTGAGCCTCACATGGAGAGACCACAAGACAGCACAGTACATCCGAGAAAAGACAAGACTTAGGGACATCATAGAATCCATAAAAAATCTCAAATGGCAGTGGGCCGGCCATGTTGCAAGAATGGCAGACAATCGATGGACATCGCAACTCACAACATGGATCCCCCGAGACCACATACGCAACCGAGGCTGGCAAAGTGTTAGATGGAGAGACGAACTAGACAAGTTCAGGAAATACTGGCTCCGTGACGCCCATGATAGGGAAGTGTGGCAAATCCTGGGGAAGGTCTATGTCCAACGACGGACGCTAAAAGACTGATGATGAATGATGATGAGTGGATTGTGGTCTGGAAGGCAGCGAGGTCGAGACTGCCATTTATTTAGGTACAAAATCTGGCTTTCTCAAGTGAGTAGATAAATTTTCATTGGTTGAAAAATGGTTGGTATATTCCCCACCACGTCTGCATCCAGAGTATTTGTGGAGAAGAGCTGCTGCTGATTTTTATTTGAATTATTAGCTGTTTAAACTGGCGCCTTTTCCTATTTCGTGGATTCAATACTTTTGTTGAGATTCTTGGAGGGAATTTTACCAAACTGACAAAAAACGAGTGAAGGGATTAGAGAAAAAGAAATCAATCACATAATACGTGTCATTTTAAAAGTGTTTTTTTTTTTAATCAAAAACAAAAAGTAAAAAGTATTTTCTTTTTTAGGAAAGGTCAAGCCTTTTGTTCTTTTTATATTTACGTCTTCCTTGAAAATTGGAAATGTCGACGAAATGAAAGTACTTGTGCACATTAAAGCTTATTGTTTGGCTAAGGATTCTTACCCAGAGGCATTTTTATTTTTCAAAGAATGGGATAATCCATCTATCTACTGTGGTTCTGCGATGCGGGTCCTTTGCGCCCTCATTTTTGACACTTCCATCGAGGAAGATATCGAAAACGTCACTTCCTCCGACGACCCCTATAAAACCCCTGGACGCACATGGTACAATGCTCATCGGCGCCATGACCCCTAGCTGGTCATGCCTCTGGTTCAGGCCTTTGAAACTGGCTACTCTTCCTCTCTCCTTCCTTCTCCCTAAGATCATTGTCATTTCGCCGAACCACTGGCCGATCTGATCTTAGCCATTTTCCTCTCTGACCTATCTCTGTATCAACTTTGCCAATTTCACTTCACTCATATTGAGCCTCACACATACGCACAGCTACACTGCTACGCCACCGCATCTTCACCACGTGCTACAAACGCATATCACCTCTCACTCTCGTGAATCAAATGGCAAAGACTTTTTTTACTATCTGATAGTCTCGATAATCTTTCTTAAACTTCTTTACTTCGGGAAACATGCATGGATAAAACTCCATGTTCTCTATCTTTCATGGTCTGTCCGTCGAGAGTCTATCGGCATCAGAGAATAGCCCCCAAGTTAACTCACTTACTTGGCAGTAAGGTTCGCATACTGAACCTCCAAGTTGATTCACTTACTTGGCAGTATGGCTCGCACACTGAACGCGGATTCCACGTATTATCTTGGAGTGATCCAAGCCATATGGAAATCCACGCGTTCACACAACTCCGCTCTAACTCTGACATCAGTACTATCAACGACAAGAAAGCTCCCATCTTTTGCTATCTCTTCTCATTACTTCTCACGATCGATTGCATTTATGTTATCCTTACAAGTACCCTATCTTCATTCTTCATTCGTATATTAAACTTGCGTCTTTTGTCCGGCCAAAATACATGTAGGTGTTCTTTTCACTTTGTTTCAATGCGCCTCAAACTTCATACTTGGTGTGCATTCCATTCTCTTCGTACAACTTCCTTCCTCCCTTACATCAACACGGCTGCATGCGTGCTACAGTCAAACCACGAGGATCCCAAATCCTCGTCCCTCAACAATTCATCATGCTATTCCTTTCTAATCATTGAAGTCAACCTTCATAATTATATCTCTATCAGATTTCACCGCCACATGAAATCGTAGAGTTTTCTTTGAAAATTCAGATGAATCAAAAGGTCTTAATTTCATTTTTGCATCAAAATATTCTGAATGTGTTTTTTGAGGATACTTTCCAATAAAAAAAATTCATCTTTAGAGCCCGTATGTGACTCAAACAGAGTGAATGAGTTGAGTTTACAGTCATCTTTTAAATTTCCAATAAGTTGATTCTTTCTTCACTTAAAAACTTGGAAGACAACAGGGTTTTTTTTTAATTTTTATTTCTTAGTCTTTTAATAATTCATTTTGTTTTAATTTATTGCCTTAATGGACACATCTTCCGCTGCTCTTTTTTCATTTTTATAATATCACCTTTTATCATGAAAATATGGGATATATCAAGTTTCAACAGTTTTTTTCGTTGTTTTGATTGTTAAGAAACCCGAATATTAAAAAAAAAATGAACGAATAAAAAGTTTTAATTTCATTTTTGTATCATACTTTTCGGGTAATAATCGTACTCACCATATAATGCGTGAGGCTGGCTCGGCTAACGTATGTCCCTGTATTGCCACTGAGCAACAGGAATCAGTGGCAAGCGTGAGTCCAAATCAAGCACTTAAACTCACCCCCCCCATGCCGATCTCTGCTGCGCTATGTTCGTTATTAATTGGTAGTTCTATATTAGTAATCCAATGTATTCATTCAATTTGAAATAATGTCAATCATCATCAATAATATTTCGCAGTTATTTACCTTTATCTCAATTCTTTTGCTTTTCATCGCAACTAAACGCAGTCTGATTTCTCGTTGGCAGTAAGTGAATAAATAATCACGACCCTCTAGGCTAGAGGGTGGCTTGATGAATGACCGACACTGGCTTGACACAGGGCTACGAGTATCAGTAGTAAGTGCGAGTCTAAATCAAACATTCAAACTCTTCCCCTATCCCGACCCCTTCTGTCCAGGAGTTTCGTATCGGTAACCCAATTCATTCATTCATTTTATTAGATGAGGTATTGTAAGTTATTATTATTGATTTTTTGCTAATATTTACATTCATCCCATTTTTTTTGTTCTTATCGCAACTAAACTCAGGCTGGTTTCCCTTTGGCAGTGAGTGGAGAAATTTACAGCCCATGATAAGGAATAAGTTCCTGGTTAGAATCGAACCTACGTTTTAATGAATTCATTTACAGAGAGCATTGAAAGCATCTTTTGGGAAACTGACTGGGAAAGAGTGGGAATAAACAAAGAAGGAGAATCTTTAAACCACTTGAGATTCGCCAGTGACATTTCCATGGTGCCAGAATCATCAGAAAAATTACAAACATGCTAAGTGATCTAAATAGAGAAACTAGAAATGTTAATTTGAGTATGAATAGAACAAAGACAAAAGTAAAGATAAAGTCCCCCAAAAGATCATAAGAATAGAGGGTATGGCTCTACAAGAGGTTGATGAATTAATCTATCTCGAACAGGTAATTAAGTCAGAGAAAGACCATGAAAGCGAAATAATACGATGCATTAAGTAACAATAATTGAAATCATTTGTTATGAATAGGCATATTGAAGAGCACCCCGGCAATGTGCATAAGTTATACAATGAATGCATAATACCAGCTATGACTCACCAATGCAAAACATGGAAATTAATAAGACGAACTGAGAATCAAGTGAAAATCGCAGCGAGAGCCATGGAAATAGCAATGTTAAGGATAACTAAGGAGATGGAATAATGAACGTGTCTCAGAGGGAGAACTATAGTGAAGAATATTATACAACTAATTAAGCAATAAAAATGAACGACCACGGATGTTGCAAAAGAATAATTCATCAGTGCCCATGGGACAGTAAACACAGTAGGAAAAGACCAGGCACAAGATGGCAAAGATTAGCACAATCGTGGTAAACATGGAAAGAGAAGGAAAAGGCCTTTTGCCATTGATGATGATGAAAATTGAAACTGGGAATGCTTTTCATGGCGGACAATGGATGAAATTCATATCTGCTTTAGTTGTTGCAAACTGGAAGAAAATGTTTAATTGAATTGAAATTCATGAAGGAAATAATCAAAATACATAATAATGATGTTTAGAATTACAAACGGGAAGTTAATGCTATGTTTCGTTCACATGAGAAGAACAGATCTTGAACTGAAGGCCGCAAAAGACGCATTTCGATTGGGACCCCACTGCTCTGTTCACCATCATCTTTTTAGCGTCCTAGGTTGAACATTCCCCAAACACTTGAATCAAAATTGGAAAAATAAATTTTATGCTTGTACAAACGTTTTTTATCATTTGAATTGTTCGTAAGTAAGTTTTAAAGAATCGTAAACAGAATTTGATATTTGATCTATATGTAATGTTTTGGGGTCAAGATATTTATATCATTCATGTTTTTTGTTTGTCATCCAACTGAAAAATCAAATAGATCAAGAAAATCAGTTTAGTTTTAATTTCGAACTTATCCCAAACTTATATTCACCAATATACTTTTGAAATAATTTACACACACACACACACACACACACACACACACATATATATATATATATATATATATATATATATCATAGTACACTTAGAAAATATTTCATTGATTTTTTTTACAAATTTCGATATTTTTACTTTCAGAACGAATGATGAAATAATGGAAAAAATCAAATCATTCAGGCGTTCATTTTTTCAGTTTTTCTCTTGCTATATTCACTCTAACTCTGCCCCTTTCTTCATTTTCTTTCTTTTTTCCTTCCTTTATTTCTTCCTCTGACTCTCTTTCGATCATCATCTCATTCTTTCTTCCTTCCTTTTCTTTCTATAGGCGATAATGCCTGCGTATCTTGACTTGCACATTTTTTCTCATTTTCCTTCTTGGCCAATTCTTCAGAAAAGAAAAACCCGAAGAAAAGACGGAAATAATACGTTAGAGTTGTGACAAGACTATTGATACAGTTCTTCATAATTCATTCAAATGAATAGGAATTCAGTATTCGCTTCGTACCACGAGTAGATATGGAGTGGTATACTCGTAGTTCATTGGTTGAAAATGTATTGCCAATCAGAGCCTCTACAAACAGTGACGTGACGAACGCCAACTTCGAATTCGTATCCCTTTAAGGTTTGCCTTCTATTTCCTTCTTTCTTCGTTGTCTTTTTGCAATTTATGTTTTATAACGGAGACGTATTTATCTGTATATTAGATCAATGTAGTTCCGTATTTTATACCAGTATGTGACCAGGTTATAACAATATGGAGTTAAATCAGCTATGCAATAATCCTCATTTAAACAAAGCCTTTAAATATGATAGCCATGTGGTCTGCCAAAAAGTGTATGGATACCCAACATTATCACTCAACAAAGAGGCACGTTAGTGAGAAGTAACGTAGCTGCGGTCTCTCCCACATAATTACCGGGGTCCCATCATCTTCCTTATGCATAATTAGTTGGTTATATCGCTCACCCTAGTTTCTCTGGTGCAGTGCAAAGTGATTTAGTTTATCTGGAGCTCGAAGGATCTTGGCAGATCTTCAAAGAACCATTTCTGTAGGAGGAGCATGAAAATGGGAATTCGTTCTGGCCTTATGATTTCAGGTTAGTGGCCAATCTGGGGAGCAGTGGAACTTTAGAATCTTTAAAGGCTGTGTCTTGATCTGTACCCCTCTTCCACGGAATATCATCTCTCAAAAGCCAGTTTTAAAAATCGGTCGTAAGACAAAGCGTCTATAAGGTAGGTAAGATTGAAGTTGTTTAATGTTAGTGGGTGCTAGGGCATCAACTATGGCCTTGACCTTATCTTTCACAGGATGTAGACCATAGTCGTCAATTTGATAACTTAAGTGTGCAACTTACGTTACTTTGAATTTAGCCCAGCGTCCTGTAACTTAGTAAGAACTAGCTTCAGTCTTTGTTGCACCACAAGTTAGGATATCATTCAAATAAGATAGCTCTCCAGGCACACCCTGGAGTAGTTGATTCATAGCTGTTTGAAGAACGCCAGGAGCTGAATAAATTCCATAACCATTGTACTGAAACATGCATTTGTTAGGATTCAGCACCGTGTATTACTTGGATTCATCATTCAATAGAAGCTGTGTATACACCTGGGACAATTTTGAAATATTTTACCATCAGACAAGTTAGCAAACAAATTGCAGAACCCTATAAAACCCCTGGACGCATATGGTCCAATGCTCATGAGCTCCAGCACACCCAGCTGGCTGCGCTTCTGGCCCCGGCCTTTGCGGTTGGTCACTCTCTTTCTCTCTCTTCCCACCTTCCTAGGATCAGTATCATTTCGCCGACCCACTGGCCGATCCAATCTTAACCATTCTTCCTCCGTGACCTATCTCTGTACTAACTTTACCCATTTTACTCCACCCACATCGAGCCTCACACATACGCACAGCCTCGCATCCACGCATCCGTGTATTCATCACGTGCTACAAACGCGTATCACCTCTCACTCTCGTGAACGAAATGGCAAAGTCCTTTTACTATCCGATAGTCCCGATAGTCCCGATAATCTTTCCTGAACTTCTTTACTCCATATTCTCTGTCTTTCATGGTCTGTTTTGTGTATTTTATTGTATTATGTATTGTGCTATATTATTTTACGAAGGAACTATATGTTATATCGAACATTATGCTTATTATTAAGTCAAGCTATAAACTTGTGTAGTGCCCCCAATACTTCTAGTTAGGAATTAATTATAAAACTCTTCTTTTAGCTAGATATCCAAAACGTCACTTCCGACGACGACCCCTATAAAACCCCTGGACGAACATGGTCCTATACTCACTAGCCCCAGCAAGCCTAGCTGGTTACGCTTCTAGCCCCGGCCTCTGTGACCGGCCATTCTCTTTCTTTCCTTCTCCCAGGTCCAATGCTCATTGGCGCCAGTATTCCTAGCTGGCCATGCCTCTGGCCCTGGCCTTTGCAGCTGGCTACCCCCTTTCTTTCTCCCTAAGATCGTTGTCGTCTTGCCGACCCACTGGCCGATCCGATCTTAACCATCATCCTCACTTCGGGAAACACGCATGGATAAAACTCCATGTTTTGTCTCTCATGGTCTATTCGTCGAGTGTATCAGCGTCTGAGAATAGCCCCCAAGTCAACTCACTTACTTGGCAGTAAGGCTTGCATACTGAACCCGGTTTCCACGTATTATCTTGGAGTGATCCAACCATACGGAATCCACGCGTTCAGACAACTCTGCTCCAACTCCAACGCCAGTACTATGAAGACAAGATAACTCCCACCTTTCGCTATCTCTTCTCCTGACATCACTTCTCACGATCGATCGTATTTATGTTATTCTTACAAGTACCTCATCTTTATTCTTGTATTAAACGTACATCTCTTGTCTGGCCATAATACTTGTATGTCTTTTCACTTTGTATTATCAATGTGCGTCCAACTTCATACTTGGTGCACATTCTATTTACTTCCTAATATCTCTTTTCTCCCTCCACAAGAACAGGGCCGGTGCGCTACACATCAACCCGTGAGGATCTAAAATCCCCTCGTCTCTCAAACAACAATCCATCGCTGTTCGGATTAACAAAATCTTCCATTTTCGGAATTGGATATTTGTCCAATTTACAGCTTTATTAGCAATTAATTTATAGTCATCACATAGACGAATGATATCATCACGTTTTGGAACTGGTACTACAGCAGCTTCCCACTTAAAATGAGTGACAGGATAAATGATACCGTCATCAACGTCTGTCAAGTTCCTGAAGGAATAGTTCTGGCTTTACAATGAACATGAGGTCCTTTCTTGTCTACTGGTATTTTCTATTTCTCTCCGTAGTAGCAACTTCGTCCTGGAGAAAATAGAGTTGAAACATTTCTGACGTCTTTTCCAAAATTAGACCGGTCAGCAGAAATAGATAGAATGGGAAATTTTAGGAGATAGAATTCTCTGCCTCGTAGAGCAGGGCCAGGTCTATCAACCACGATCAGCACAATATTTTTCGTATCCTTAGTTATTTTAAGTGTGATTTCCAAGTAAAATTCACTGAGAATAGATGATAGTGAATCACCGCATGTTCTTCATTTATCAGAGCACATGTAGTTTTGGACGCTAATCAGCGAATGTGTTGCGCCTGTATCTAGCTCCATGTCAGTAAGAGTACCGGTTATAAGAACTGGAATGAATAAAGGTTCGTCTGAACGTTCAGTTGCATTAGAAAAATTGCACTCGTCATAGGTGTGTACCTTAACATATCCAGCGTTAGATTCAATGCTATTATGAATTTTCTGCGCTCTGGTTAGCTTTTTTGTAGTTTTTGCCACTCTTTGAAAAACACACTCTCGTTATATGTCCTTCTTACACGTGTCATTCTGCATCTTTGGACGGACTGTCAGACTTCCAATGGGATTGTCTGCAACCAGAATACAGATATTTAGGTTTAGAATTGATTTTTCTCTTTTGAGGCGGGTTTAATGCGATACGTGGCTGACATTAATAGAAGAGAGATAACTCATCTCACTGTCATCTCTCGAAGCTGCCTCTTTTTCGAAGGCTAATACTAAAGCTTGCTCAAAAGACATATCCGCTTCTTGTAATAACAACTGCTGTATTGTGTTGTCATGCAATCAGCACACAAACTTGTCTTTAAGATAGAGTCCAAAATCGCTCGTATGCGAGCAAGACTTAATGTCAGTAACAAATTATTCAATAGTCTCGTTTGCTTTTTATTTTCTACTAAAAAACTTGAAGCGTTCAACGATTAAAATGACCTTAGGATTGTTTTAACAAACCGACTAACTTTCCATAGGTACAGTTAGCAAGTTTTTGTGGGAGAAACGAGATTCTGCACTAATCAATACAATTTCGGACTTAACAACGAGAGAAAAGTAGCCACCTTCTTATCTTCTTCTATATCGTTAGCGACAAAAACAAATCTACTCTATTAGGATAGGTTTCAAAATCCTCCTAATCTTCGTTAAAGGAGTCCATACGAACAATTACAGGAATAGTGCCAATCTGAACTTGGGAGAAACTGAGACAAAAGAAATATCTGCGTCACCAATTCTTACAATCACTTCGAGGAAGTCAAGTCAAGAAAAAATGAGGAAGACTAACGTACTTGGTTTTTCTTATATGTAAACGCTTATCGGTTTCTCCGTTCGTTTCAATCATCTGTTTCTTCTTATTAGAAGAATTAGTTAAAGGCTTTAATGTCTAACTCTTTTTCCAAACATGGCAGTAATTCAGAAGACGCTGTGGATACGACCAGTCTTGGTCGAGGAGAACTCAAACTAATTGGATTAACCGAAAAAGCATGGCAAATCACAGATGCTGACCTTGGTATGAACTTCCGGGTGCTGCTGCCTCAAGGTCAACTGTCCAGATAAGCAAAGGGGGAGATCTAAAAAATAGTGCAAGTTATCTTTCTTGTATGGCGGGTTATTGCAGTACCTGTCAAAAGAAATATCTTTCATACCAAAAGCGGAATGAACAAAGGGAATTCTATGTTTAAAAAAAAAACACTAGGAAAGAACAAGAAAAACATGAAAAATTTTTATACAGAAGAGAAAAGCTTGTTTACATCTTCAACAAAAATGTACGCGTTAAAAGAGAATGCAACAAAAAAGTAACTAACAATCCAAATCAATTTCTGGATAAACACGCAACAAGTTATATACAAAAATCTTCATAGTATCTTGATAACTTGGAAACAAGCATTCATTATTTCTGATACAAACTAATGGACTATTCCTTTCTATAGAAATTTCCACGTAACACCAGAACTACACAAAAAAATGGAGAACGCGATTTTGAATGGAGGTATAAAAAAGAAGACCAATTAAAATGCACCAGCAGACGAAAATACTACACGAACAAGAAAACAAATAATAGAAATATGATTTCACACGAAATACCACATAGCCTGCCACGAGAAATTCATTCTAAACTAAGACGAAGGAATTGAACGCTCTGGTAAAAGATACGTCTACAAATTTTTGCCAGCAGTGAAATTTCTACGTCAACTATAACAAAAAATGACACTAAAAAATCTCACGCGAAAATTGGAGATTCTACCCACACTACTGTCAGATGTCTCTGTTACGTTATAGGTGCATGAGAGGCACAAGGTCAACAATATATCATATGTCGAAACTATGTGTGGGTGCGCACTCCTATGATAGAATACATGTGTATGTGTGTGTGTTCTTTCCTATCCCTTTCTCATGAGAAGATGAAAGGAGTCAGGGGTCAAGAGCAGTTGACCTCTTCACCAAGATAGCTGGCCAGCGAAAGAATGATTTTAGGATTAGTACTGATAGGTGTGATAATAGACCAAAGGAAGCGTGTATGTGCGTATGTATGTTATGTGACACATAGATGTATGTATGTGGGAGCGTGTATGTGTGTACATCAACTCATAAATTTAGCAAGAGGGAGATGAGAAGCAAGTAAGCATGTTTTGTCTCTCAGAAAAGAGTTTTTAACCGAACTTCGCATATTGTTTGTGGAAAATCCAATATCGAAAATATAGAGTTTATATGCAGGAATCTTTCAGCGCCGCTACATCTGTTTACACCATCAAGGGAGAGTCACGACAAAATTGAACAAAATTTTATAATCAGACAACTAGTTCTTACAAAGAATCGGTTTACATCTCAAAGATGTAGCGATCTTCTTTTTCATAGATTTGTCTACATGTTTCCCAGCAACCAGCTCTGAAAACACAACAGGCTTTGCGGAAGATTGCATCGACGTTTTTGGTGCAAGTATGATATGCACCCATCGAAGAAACCCTGCAACCGACATTAGAGGACATGGCGGCCGACCCCTGCAGGAAAGTATTCGGGTGAGAAGTTCCCAACATTGTCCCACAGTTATTTAATATGGGTGAAATGTCACACGCCGCTATTATCCTACGACTTCACAATCAAAATCTAATTTTCTTTACTAAAATGGATGTGTTTTGTCAGAGTTACATTTGAGCACCGATTATGATTGGTGAACCACATAACATTATTACTGTGGACGGGTGCTTTGGACAGGTTTAACACAATTAAAAAAATAAAGATTCAGAATTCAACAAAATGAATTATTAAATAGTATACACACATGTCAGGACAGCTTTATATCCCACTTAAAAACACGTATTTTCCCTTTATTTTCGTTAAACGAATAAAAATTTGTTTCGGTGAAGAGTGGTTTTTTTTTCGTTTGTTGTTGCTATTAGTATTTTCCCCCTTAACCAACAGTAAATTCTTGCGACCTTTTATTGATCCCATAAGGTAGAACACCTCTCTTCTCTTCCCTCGAGGTACGCTAACGAAATATCTCTAAATCCTCACGATATCGTAGCGACCTCTTTCCTCCATAAAAGGGGCACTCATCTCTTCCATCATCATAACCCAAATTGTTAAACTTCCGTTACACCAGATAATAACAATCCAGGTATTTGTGTTATGGTGTTTTTTTAACAGTACTCACTTCTGCCTGTTTTGATCTGATATTTCTCATGGTATATCATAGTTATAAGCGAAATTTAGTCTCAAAACCTTTTCCAAAATCTGATGAGTGGAATAACTGATTGGTTTCTCTAAATATCTAAATCATCCTGTTGACCTCAACACCATTACTCACAGCTAGCCATGACATTTATTCTGTACAAAGGGATATCTCCTATGGCTGGGAATAAGTTCAGATCATATCAAATTTACCATAATCTTACGCAGCTATAATGACAGAAGGCAGTATGAATCTATGAAATATTTGTGAACTATTAATACCATTGGAAGTCTCTTCAGACTGGACAGCCGTTCTTTGTGTGTAATATTTCTGTTTCAATTTTCCGATCATTATCCTGAAGATTTGGAAGTCAAATTTTTATTTTAAAAAATCATCATTTTTCTTTTCATTTTTTTACTAAATTACTTATATCTCCATCATTCGTGTTATGTTTAATGACATTTTAGATCATTTATGGATTAAAACTGTACACTTCTGCTCAAGGTTATTGTCTACTAAGAGATGGTTAACTCGTACTCATACAAGCTCTCTTTTTCAACACTCATCCTCTTTTTGCGAATTATATAGCTTTAGACGATCAAGTTAAACTGATATAAATATCAGTTTGTATAGATAAGCTAAGCACTATCGTCTTTGCAGTTAATGAAGATTTGTCCATTGAAATGTTACAAATTTCAACTCAATTCCCTCAAAACTTCCTGCGGTGGCTGTTGTTTGAGATATATAAAATATTCACTGTTGGAATTTCTTTTTCGACACATACCTAATTCTTATGCTCAGATTACAAGTCTATGCATGTGTAGTAAATTAAAACTATTCAACGTGGCCATAACGGTCAACCTATAAAAAATCTACAAATCTAGTAATTATAAGTAGTATTTCTCTCCTTTTAGTAAAAATCACTACGCCGATAATAAGCCCGTAAAATAGTGCTCCATTGATCCCTGAAATTAGTGCCTAGCACTGGTAACCCACCTAGCTATAAAAAGCACTGACACCCCCCCTCTCTCTCTCTCTCTATCTATCTATCTATCTATCTCTCTCTTTCTTTCTTACTTGGATCCTTCGGGCACGTGATCCAAAAGGACCAGATACCTTCATCTTCCAATCGTTCTAAATGTAAGTAGATTATTTGATTTCACTTTGCACTCACTCTTGTTACCTTTTACCGCCATAATATAATGACTCGCGTTCAAAACACATCAAAAAATTATTTCCTATTTGTTGTAAATGAATAAATAATTAATCCTTTTAAAGCATGAAGAGCATTACGTTTCCATTTTATTACAATCCTCACAGCCGACCACATAACCCAAATCCACTCAACCATGTGGTGAACCCTTTTAATCCATCATAAAATATCCAAATATCACTTCATTTGTATTCATCATCGTTCTCTGCTCATCCACTCATCGAGAGTGTTGCAGGTTTAGGTACACACAGGCAATTGTTAGTAAGACTCACTTCTAGCTCGCCACGCCAGTCAATTTTTTTCTGCTTACAGCACCAGGCATTTCGCAATGGTCACCCATCTAGATACCAGGCTCAACATTGCTCAACTTCGGTGATCTTATGAGAACCGGTGTCAACGTGATTTTGGCTATAATCCCTTCGGGGTGATGTTCCTCAATCCTAATACTAGTGCCGAGTGCTTAATGGAGAGGTATGTAGTACTCTTGGTCTTTGATGTGACTTGGTGGTGGATTGAGCCATAGCCTACGAAACCCTTGGAGGGCACTTTACTACTTGGCAAAAATGATCAGTACGTACGTCAATAATTTTGATATTTGCATTATAAGGTCAGAACCTAAGATATGTTCCGTCGTAAGATTATATACAAGACGGCCTGTACAATGGCATTTGGAAAGTTCAAGCCCGACATTTTTTCATCTTATAGTCGAAGATGTTTGTGATGTAAGTGCATGGTTGAATGCATTTTTCCATTCATGCTTCCTAAGGCTGTGCCAGGTTTCTAAATGAAGATCACTCATCACAAAGTCTGAACAAAACATGAATGAAACTGCCATTTGGCATTATTTGACCACAGATAGCAACCAAAAAAGAAAAGAGCTTTATTTTCTCATGATTTAATCAATGAATTAAACAAAAATGAATGCATGTCTGTAATCAAGAAAGGGTGGCTTAAATGTTACCAGTTCAAATACCACAAATGTCAAAGTAGAGTTTTTCTGTCCAAAATTAGGGAAACTGAAAAAAAAAAAGAAAGATTTTCTCTCATCAGAATAAGTCAAAGGTGTTTATTATTGATCTTGATTTATTTCATCATCCTTCTATAAATCATATGAGTATAAATTACTTCGTAAATTAATGGCAGAGATCCAAGAACAATTTTTGTCCTGAGACACAGGTGAGTCAATCCTAAAGGAGATAACATGTGTCTGAATATACAGATTAGAGTTTAAGGTGTTCCATCGAAGATTATATACAAGATCTTGGCCCTTAAACTTCAAGTACAAATACTTCGACTTCGAAGATAAAAAGAATCCTCCCTCGATTCAGAATCCTAAAATTGGAAAAAAATGTTCCTTTCGATTTTGATCAATCAAGGGAATAAAGATTATTCCTTCTATATTTTGATCCCTAAAAGTGAAAAATGAAAGGTCTGGGATGACTTGAAAATATACATACCAAGTTGAAAATATTTTTGACAACGAAGCGAAATGTTTCGATAAAAATGTCTACGAACAGTTGAAGCAGAAACGAAATCTGCACAGTAGGTTGTATGTCTTCTGTTTATGTTTTTGTTCCCTGTATGAGAAATAATAAACGAAATTCTTTGAAAAACGATATATTGAATTTGGTGGAAATTGATTTCAAGCTTTACATTCCCTTTTGATTTTGATCAATAAAAATAGATGATAAACGAAAAATGAGAGTGACTGAGTGTATAAGTAAAACAAGAATTTAACTCGATGTGACTTCCGCTTTTAACAAGGACAAGGTATGGAAATCCTGTCCGAAAGAGGAAAGGAAACAATAACAACTTAATCCTACGTCATAAGCAATGCTGCTAATGAGAAAAAAATATTTCTGTTCACTATCATTACATTCCTATGGTACACCTGAAGAAAGCCATAGAATGGATAGCCCGAAACGTCGTGTGAACAACATAAACAAGATAAAGATCAAACATCGGAAGAACTCATAAAAACTTATAAAACATATTCTGAATTACCGCTTTATATTGTTACACAAGTGTCTCACACCACCACAACCAGTCATCACAATTCAGGATGTTCACTCCCACTCTTTATAAACAGAAGGGGCCAATCCCTGCTACTACTATGACTACTACTACAGTGCGTGCCAAATTATTATGCAAATGGGTTATATGATTGAGAATTTAGGTTGTGAAAAAGTTTTTAAAAAAGAAGTTATTCTGCGAACTAGTAAACAAACGGACGCTATTTTTATCATAGCCTTGCATTTTCAGAGTGCCGAATTATAAGGTATGCAGTGCAAAATTATCAAAACGTGTCGTAAAAGTGATTTCACGCAGACTGGAAAGATCTGCACTATCACACAGCTTGGGAACCTTTGAACCCTACTCAAGAGGGGCCGTCAAACAGTGATGAAATACGTTGAACGTCTTGTTGTATCGGGTTTTTATATGATAAAATCAAATCCAGGGTATTAACAGCGGGAAGAGACTCGAATGAAGTGTATTATTGTCAGAAAAAAATAGCCCTTGGCAGCAGGAGCATATTCAAGCAGCTCGATCGATGTAACCTGTCCAAATCATCTTGATTCCGAATTCACCACAACGTTGCAAAATATGTCAAACCAGCTATTCGACCACCTTTGAAGCCTAGATACAAGATTAAATGTCTGGAATGGGCTAGAAAGTATTAAAAAAATTAATTCAATGTTGTTCTCATCCCTGACGATTGCCAAGCTACACTTGACGTACCGGATAGATGGAGTGCAGGCTGGGTTTCAAAAGAAGATCAGCATCAATAAGGCGGCGGGGGATAATGTTTTTGGCTGGAATTATCGGAGACGAGCTGACATATATAGATTTTTGAAAGCCTCTGGTTAAGAACAAGTCTCTCAGCGTACGTACGAAACTTATGCAAAAAAAGCCCCTCCGTACAGTGTGCATGCAACTACTTGACTAAAATTGGTACCAGAAATGGTTGATTTCTCCAGACCCATTGAAAATCTTTGGAGTATCCTCAAGGGGAGAATGCGTCAAGATGAGTGTCTGCCAAAGATAACTTATGACGAGCTATACTGACAAGTGTGTAGGTTATTACAGCTGAAGAAATTCGAAATTTATTTAAGTCATTGGGTGATCAACTTATATCTGTGATTCATAGACAAGGATCTTACATTTCAAAGTAAAGAATTGTATCAGAGTTTTTGTCTTCAAAATTGCATACTGTTAATTCGTTGGCTTCAGTTTTTCGTGAAGACAGGTTTTTATTGCTTGCCAAAACTTTCGAAATTTTAACCGTGCGTCATTTAATGATTTAATCAATATATGATTAGTGTCTTACTGTGTGTTTCTACCCATGCTTAATAATTTGACACAAAAAAAATTGGGAAATTGTAAAAAGTTACCTCGTTTTCTCCACCGCCTGTACATTCGAGTTCAATATTTGCAGACTTTGCATAGTAATGCTATGTGTATATATTAGTAAAAAATTATTATATTTCTTCCATTGTAGCAGAATTAAGAAGGGGGAAACATATTTGCAAACGAATTTGTGATTAGTACTGACAACTTATACATGTATAGAAAGGTCAAAGTTATACATCTGAAGTAAATACATTTATACATGTAACTATAGGCCAGCGAAACTCTGAGTGGATTTTTAGGTAAGACAAATTTATTTTCGTCCCTCATACTCCAACTAGAAAGCACTCAGAGAGCGCATACCTCTGCCAACGACATAGTTGGTGGGCATTTTAAATGTGACTGCTCCAAAATTTAATCAGTTTTTCTATCGTCCACCCTTCCACAGAATTCTATTGAAAATCTTCGAGAAACCTTGGAGATATCGTGTGGTCAGACATACAATTTTGGCGATATTATGTGGTTTAGAATATAACTATGATATAGTGGAGATGATTGTGTATGATTGATCACTTCTCCCGTAAACCCCTTCAAAATCTTATTGACATTGGTTGAAAACTTTTGGAGATATTGTATAGACAGTCATTAGCTTATACATAAATGTATGGGAGAAAAAATGCGCGAAAATATCTCTCAATGGAATTTTCCCCTTTTGCTTCCTTATGACTCCGGTACCGGCTAGAATGATAGGGTCTATGAATTCATTTAGAGCAAAACATGTTCTGTGAATTTCTCACCTGAAAATGAAGTTTTCCACACCTTCAATTGTTTCAGGAGCAGTTTAAAAAAAGATTTGAATGTTTTACTATCATGATGCTAATGATCACATTTTTTTAAAATGTTTTAACCGGGTTGCTGTATGAAAAAGTTGATCGGGGATCTAATCTTAGAACAGCCAATATGGAGCTGTCCATGGAAAAGCGTGGAGAACTTAGGCAAAGGCCAATGGTCTTGAGAGATTGTCCTTGTGCCTTGCTACAATGTCCAAAAAAAGTCTTCAGGTGATCTCCAGCAGTAACCTCACCTCACATTGCCTGTAACTTTCGCCGTGTATAGATGTACCCCTTTGAAAAATATCTGCATCATAGCCGCAATATTGTGACCAACAACTGAGAAAAATTACTTTTGTGGCTGACAACTTGAACAATTAGCTAAAAATTACCCCCCCCCCCTCTCAAAAAAGATTAGGTAACTTCAGATAACTTCTGGGAATGCTGTCGCGTTGGCTCTGATCTTTGCCCAGAAAAGATTCACCCCCATCCCCACGCTAAATTTCAGTTACGTGGATTCGGAATTATTGCAAAAACTTGAGAAAGTTGTGGACATATGGCCAGAAATTACCTCTGGTGATCTTAAATCATCTCCAAGGTCAACCTCGCTGAGCTTATAAACTCCGGTGTGGGAAGATGTACCCACATGCTCAATTTTAGCAGCCTTGGTATCAAATTGTAGTCCTCGACTCTTAAAATTGTATAAAAATGACCCCCCCCCTCAGAGATCAACTCCGCGTAGCAAATGACCATCGCCATGGAAAGTTGTACTTCTATAACCCAATTTTAGATTCATAGGTACTAATTTGTAAAATAACAAGAAATTACATCTAGTGACCTTGAATGATCTCAGAAGTTGACGTCACATAGATTGTGTTCTTCGCCCGTATGTATCCTTGGTGCAAATTTGTAGCCCACAACTCTGAAAATTCGATTGGATAGAAATGACCTCCAGTGATCTAGAATAACCTCTAAGGTCAACCTCACTTGAAATATGTGGTAAGTTGACCTCTCCTCAGTCTATATGTGGAATATTAGCCCAGACACAAATAAACAAACTAAATACTTCAATATCAGTATAGCTAGTTACTGTAATTGAACGACCCATTTAAAAACAGAAGATCTGGAAATAGAGATTTTTGAACAGTAGAATGACATTGTGTTTAAATCATTTGTAACGAACGAGAACTTTTGGTTTCCTTTCCTAAAAAGTGCAGCATACAAGATAAAATCGCTCTTCGGTGCACCTACCTTTGCAGATCACTGTTCTCGACTACGAATAACATAAAATGAAAATACAGACCTTGTCTTACTGATGAGCATCTTGATGATTGTTCACGAACAACAATATCATCTGACTCTCTCAGCTATGAGTCATTGGTCAATGAAATTCACATTGACGGTAAGATTTCCAGGAAGTTTTAGTGCATAGGAATGATAATTTTTAAATTTTATATAGGAAAAATATATAATTCCAGCTATATGGTTATTTTATACGGCAATTTTTTTTTTTTTCGTTTTAGATCCATTATCAAGTCCAACTATAAATCTGCCATGAGATTACAAAAGGTATTTGCATAAAAATGAATCATTTAGATTTCTTTTGCATTAATCTTTTATCAGGGCCGTAACGATCGGGTTGGATGTCTATAGCTTCGTTTTTCTTATGTTTGTTCTCGGGTCCGAATGCTGAGTCTGTTCTCCTAACTTACCCCATAATTCACACCAGTCAAAAGTCCGAACTTTTCAGTTTTTCCTTGGTCTCTACAAAATTCTCCCAACCACGGGGCCCATCTCCCCAAAATAACTTTTTGTCAAATTTGATCATCTCAGGCTGCTACACTGCAAGCGATTTGGGTCCTGAGGTGCTAAAAAGATTAGAATTTTTCTGGAGCTTTGACCCTTGATCCCATCGAAGGGCTTACAGCGCCCAAACCCTACTAGCTGCATTTGATTTGGATACCTCTTGGCACCCCCAAACATTACCCGTGTTATGGTCCAGGTTTTGTATTATTCCACATAGGAATTTTATTCATTTTGTTCAGAGTTTATTAGTTTTGTTTTTGGTTAAAATGAATCGAGTTTTGTTTTGTGTATTTTATTGTATTATGTATTGTGCTATATTATTTTACAAAAGAACTATATGTTATATCGAACATTATGCTTATTATTAAATCAAGCTAAAAACTTGTGTAGTGCCCCCAATACTTCTAGTTAGGAATTAATTATAAAACTCTTCTTTTAGCTAGATATCCAAAACGTCACTTCCGACGACGACCCCTATAAAACCCCTGGACGAACATGGTCCTATACTCACTAGCCCCAGCAACCCTAGCTGGTTACGCTTCTAGCCCCGGCCTCTGTGACCGGCCATTCTCTTTCTTTCCTTCTCCCAGGTCCAATGCTCATTGGCGCCAGCATTCCTAGCTGGCCATGCCTCTGGCCCTGGCCTTTGCAGCTGGCTACCCTCTTTCTTTCTCCCGAAGATCGTTGTCGTCTCGCCGACCCACTGGCCAATCCGATCTTAACCATCATCCTCTCTTCGGGAAACACGCATGGATAACACTCCATGTTCTGTCTCTCATGGTCTATTCGTCGAGTGTATCAGCGTCTGAGAATAGCCCCCAAGTCAACTCACTTACTTGGCAGTAAGGCTTGCATACTGAACCCGGTTTCCACGTATTATCTTGGAGTGATCCAACCATACGGAATCCACGCGTTCAGACAACTCTGCTCCAACTCCAACGCCAGTACTATGAAGACAAGATAACTCCCACCTTTCGCTATCTCTTCTCCTGACATCACTTCTCACGATCGATCGTATTTATGTTATTCTTACAAGTACCTCATCTTTATTCTTGTATTAAACGTACATCTCTTGTCTGGCCATAATACTTGTATGTCTTTTCACTTTGTATTATCAATGTGCGTCCAACTTCATACTTGGTGCACATTCTATTTACTTCCTAATATCTCTTTTCTCCCTCCACAAGAATAGGGCCGGTGCGCTACACATCAACCCGTGAGGATCCAAAATCCCCTCGTCTCTCAAACAACAATCCATCGCTGTTCGGATTCAACAGAAAAAGACGTCTTATACAAGTCTTGATTCTCTTCTACACTAATATAAACAATTTCTAAAAACTTGCTGTGTTCTGCATTATCTTAAATAGGAACTAAATATTATTATGTATGATTTTATAAATAAGAACGGGTATAAATTTGACATGAGAAGTAAATGGTGCCTGCAGCATAACTGGTTGTCGTGAAAGTGCTCTTCGACACTAAAAGGCAATTATCAATTTCTTTATTTTTATTATGATATTTTCGTATAGAGGGAGCTGGTGCAAGGGTACCTGGGCCAATTGCCTCTTTCCCCCTTCTAAATCCGGTCTTGCTCACAGGAATGGACGAGCGTTGTCTCTCCAGCATCAGAGATTTTACCGTATATCAGATTATATCCTCATTACGCCGTCCAAAAGCAGCAATTACTGTCTACAGCTTTGTTCTCCTTATGTGCGTTTTCAGGTCCGAATCCTCGAGTTGAGTTGGCTCTCCTAACCTAGTTCATATTTTTTTTTCAGCTTTCTTTGGTCTCTACAAAATTCTTGAAACTGCAGGGCCCATTCCCATCAGACCTTTCCGTGCCTTTTTAGCTTACACCTACAAAACAAACTGCTGACGCCCTTATTTCCAGTCAGGCCCTGGATCACTTATTTTCCGGTTATCCTATGTGGCCCTTAAGGACACTATCAGTTAAATCCCCTTGATCTGCTGATTAGTTACTATGCCTTAACTGCCGTCTCTGTGGGCCCAGCACAACAATATAATTTGGTTAATTCTAATGGATTGAGCTCGTAGCAGAATTAGACCGGAAATAGGGGAAGAACAATGCAATTTTGTTCAAGATGCTTGAACAAGAAACGCATTTTTGCTGTTGGAAGGCTGTCAGAACGAGCAGTAAAAATACAAGAAGACCTATGCCCGGATTTCATAGATTGCACAAAGATATCTGATAAAGTACAACTTGAAGAACTTCTTCAAGTATTGAAACTTAATCGCCATGGAAAGGATAGTAGAATAATCTACAATTTGTATTTGGAATAGACAGCTTGTATACAAGGATCTGCTTTCTCATCATATTTATTCAACTTGTTCAGGATTTACAATCGGCGGACATAACATCAACAACATACGCTATGCAGATGACACTGTGTCGATGGCAGATTTAAAATGGAAATTGAGAAATTGAAAGAATATTTATACAAGGTAATAAATGCAAAAAGTGAGGTTAATATCAAAAAGAGGGGGCTAAAGTTTAAAAAACGGAGGTTAAAGTTGTAAAAAAATATTCTTAATCTCCAAATAGAGATGGACAGCCTTTGTATCAAAGAGTGGGTTGATTTTTTAAAAAGTAAAAAGTTTAAAATGTAAAAAAGGTGGGCTAATGTCTGAAAATGAGAAAGGGTACTTAAAAAAGGGGGAAAGTTCCCGCTCAATGACAACCCCTAAAAGTGAAAAAAAAGAATTCCCCATTATTATGACCCCTGAAAATAAATGTCCCCTCTCAATTTTGACCCTAAAAAATGAAATGAAATGTCTTTTCTGATTTTGACCCCCTAAAAATGGAAAAAAAATTCCTTCCATTTTAACCCCTAAAATTGAAAAAGAAGTTTCCTTTTGATTTGACATTTGAAAGTGAAAAATGAAAGTTCCCCTCCGATCTTGTCAACCAAAATTCAAAACAAATCTCCCCTTAAATAAGAAAAATGCTTCAATTTCGACGCCCAGAAGGAGAAAAATTATACTCCTCATTTTGGACCCATTAAGGTGAAAAGAAACCCCTTCGAGAACTTATTAGACTGATAATCAGTTGGTTACTCCCTGTCCTGTTAAGAGGTGTCATAACCTCAACCATGATATGAGGTATATTAAAAATGTCTTGGCTTCTTTTCAAATTGAGAACGCAACCTTACGTACACCTAATATATTTTGGGTTAGAGCGTGAAAAAAAAATCCCAGGTGATATGGGGCGGTTCTATTTACTACATTACTATTATGCTGGACTGGATCCCCAGTTTTGTGTCACTATTGAGAAACGCCGTTATGTCATTTTAGAACACTTATTCCGTCCGCCCAGAATGGATTAAAACAAAAAAATAAATTTAAAATAACTAATTTCAATAATGTTAAGAAAAACATTTCGAATAAAATATATTCGTTTTATTGTTTTATCTTTTTTTATTTTTACATTTTGACTAATTAGATTAGCTTTCGCTTAATTTACCTGACATTTTTACAATGATTTTGCTTTTTTTCCGTGCTGTTCATATCTATTAATCTATCTACTCACTAACTCAGTTTACTTTATCCTGTTCATGGGTGGAATAAATGAGTGGTTTTGTTCATGTTTCTCATCTACATGTTTGACAAAATTATGTGAGCCAAGTATTTTTTCAAAGGAATGCAAGGCATTTTTTAATCAAAGTTGTCTACATCATTTTTTTCATTTGAAAAATAAATCTATCAAATCTTTCAAAACATAACAGTATTTTAGTTTTGTTGTTTTTTAGTTGTTTTTTTTTTTCTTTCATTTTCAACACTTGGAGTAACTTGCATTAAATCTGATGGACTTTTTGTACATCGTTTTTGGTAAGCTTTTTTCAATTTCCATGGATTTCAGAGATCGAAGGTTATGCAAATATATAGAGGGATGTTTTATTTTTCAAAATCAGTTGAAATGGGTTCTTTTCAACTTCAAGAGTCAAAATCAAGGGAGAATTTTTTTATACTTTAGAAATCCAAATCGAGGGTGAGATTTTTTCTCATTTTCAGGGAATTCGAAGGGAATTCTTTTTTTTATTACTTACATGTGCTAAAATTGGAGGCAAAGGTTTTTCTTTCATTTTAGGGGTCACTTTTAAAGGGGTAATTTTTTTTACGTTCAGGTTCAAAATCGAAGGGAAATTTTGTTCCACTTCGAGGGGTAGAAATCGAGGGGGAAGTTATCTTTTTCACTTTTGGGAATCAAAATCAAAGACCGACTTTTTTTACATCTAGGAGTCTAAATAGGAGTGGGAGAATTCATTTCTCCTACTTTCAGGGGTCAAATTCGAGCGGGGACGTTTTTGCTTCTTGGTATCATAATCATTGGAATTATTTTTCATTTTCAGCAGTTTAAAGCAAGGGGAAACAGCGCTGGTATATTTGCATATACCCTCTTCCCAGGTAAAGTCTGGTATTATTGCTAATATACTTATATTTGTGAAAAACTGCCTTGGCCGTCCTCCCAAACGGAACTAATGATTCAAGTTATCCCTAAAATTTTCAGGATTATAGCATGCAAAAAATGTCCAAGGTGATTTGTAATGTTCTAATTAATTGTTTTTTTTTTATTGGGGGGGGGGCAATTTACGACATGACTACAATCCCGAATCAGCCTCCCTATTTTTGTTTTCTGTAGAAAACACAATTATGTCATTTTCGTATATTTATTCTGTCCATAGATATTCTTTGAAAAAACTCTTTTTACATGACTTCATATTCCGGCGACACAATTTTCAAGTTTTTTTTTACATGCTATCATTTTTTCCAGAACACAAAATTTAGAGGAGTTTCTATTTACGATGTACCTCTACCGTTTAACTCTTTTAGGAGTCATAACAGAGGGGATCAGGGGGACAAGATTTTTCCACGTTTAGTTGTCAAATTCTAAGGGGGTTATCCTATTTTATTTTTAGGGTCAAAATTTTGGGGACTTTTGTTTTTATTCCCTAGGTGTCAAAATCGAGGGAGAATGTCTTATTTCTCTTCAGGGGCCCAAAATCAACAGGAGAGGTCCACTTCTAGGGGTAAATAGGTATTGAACTTTTTTTCTCTTTTCTGAGTGGGGAAATTTTTGGCTTCAAGGGGTCATAATCGTGGGGATTTTTTTCAATTTGGGGGGGTCAAAATCGAAGGGAATGTTTTCCTCACTTTCAGGGGTCAAGATTAAGGGGAAGTTTTTATTTATTCTTTAAGGGGCGGGGATATTTCTTTCACTTTCAGAGGTCAAAATTGCTAGCATATATCAATGCATTATTATTCTGATGCAAATTACAATGAATCTTTAAAATGTCACGTTATTTGAACAGAACTGAATGAATTTTATATCACCAAGTAAACAATGAAGAATTAATGATGAATTGTTCGATGAATAGAATATATTTGAGAAGTGTACAAATTAGGCTTAAGGCCTTACAAGCAGTACCCACCTAAAGATTTCCGTATAGAATATAATTGTTTATTTATTCAATCTTACAAATATTTGTATACATATTTTATGAATAAAAGATGAAATTATAAGATGAATGAATAAAAATACGAAATAAATGGTAATGATAATCCCCATTTTTTATTTTATTTTTTGTATTTACAATTAAATTACAATTTCTTAAAACAGACCTTAACTCATTGGATTGCATTTTTCTATAGTTTGATAATTTACTTATAGGTATTTATAAAGTATTCCTTGAGGATTCTTTTGAAACTATTTCTACTGAGATCTATTAAATCTATTTTGGAACAACTTTAATGAAATCATTCCAAGCTAGTGTAACTTAATGTTCAATTGAATTTCTTCCGTAAGAATATGTGACAAATAAAGACCATTTTGGTAACTCTCTCGTGCTTATAGAACTTTTGCAGAGTGACAAAAAAATATTGAAAATATTCAGAAGTTTTTATATGTAAAATCATGTACTGGTAAACAATTTTGTAAAGTTATGTTATCTTTCAATATAAGGATATTCAGGTGCTTATCGTTGGGTGTTACATAAATCTCAGTAAATACCTTGATATTTTGATTGTCATTAATAATATCATCATTTTGATCGTATTATCATTTTGAGCTATGATTGTTATCGCTGAATTTTAAAGTGTTTCAATTTTCTCTTGTATAGTTTGAATGGTAACAGTAGGAGTAGTAACTTGGCCTACTAGTTTGAGTTCAAAAAATAAGAATTCCAACCACTCTACGAATTGCCAATAAAAGTGATGCAGCAGCATCCTTCGGTAAGGATTGAATTATCCTTTAGGTTTTTCATACAAAAAATGCCTGACTTGGTAGGAAGATTAGATTAATTTCTGAACAAAGCAGGTGTAGAATTATGGTTCTGTATAGTTCTCGTTGAAAAGTGGGCGTCCGCTGTATTTGTTGGCCCATTTGGACGTCAGTGGAAATGTTGAAGGAGGAAGGGTAATGTATGGAGAACATGCATGCCAAGTACGAATGTGGATACACATATTAGACAGAGTAAAAACGACACATCTAATTATGTGGATGAGTAAATGAAAGATACATTTAATTCATAAAATTTATGACAAATAAAGAATGAAAATGAAATATATGTAATGAAAACATTAATACGATCGATCATGTAAAACAAAGAGTAGAGGCCTGTTTGGTTCAGATAATTATCCCTACACGTAAAAATGGAATATAGGAAATAATAAATATCTAGGGAACACGTGGCATAACGGGTTTAATATCGTTTGGTTTATCTATGTAATTGAGCCTGATTACTAGTGCCTGTTATAATGAATGGTATAGTTAACCAAGCTAGATGAGAAAAAGACGGTAAGTTAAGGTTAGGTGCAATAAGGAGCTAAAAGGGGCGAAATAGTGCAGCGTTTGCATTGTCGTCAAAATAGTAGTTGCAGTATTTGCATTTAGCAGCTATGAAATTCTTTCGAATTCTCGGATCGAAGAAGGTAAATGATAAGAGACGATGTAGATATGAAGAAACTACGTCGGCTGCGAATTTAGAGAGAAGGAAAAATAGAAGGTAACAGATTAGAAAACCAGGGCAAGAAAGCATAACCGGCAAGAAGTGCTGGACCAATAAGTAATTGAACATGTGTGCTCAGGGTTTTCGTAGGGAGTCATCGAAGGAAGTAACGTCTTGGATATTAAGTTAAAAGAAGGGTTTTGCATCAAATTCTTGACTAAAATATTGGGTATATAGGCGTAATACATTTCAAGGGTAGGATCGATAAGACTACTATTTATGAATTCTGTCTTACTAGCAAAGAATCACCCTTTGATCAGACATTATACAGGATTGTTGTGACAGATGTAAGCATGTATTGTAAACCTACTGGAAGAAATGGTTTTCTGGCTTCTGGATACATAAAGCCTGAGAAGCCATAAAACTTTTCAATTTTTCTTCCTGAATGATTTTTACACAAGAAGTTTAATTCTCATCCGGATATCCCAAAGTGACAAATTTACCCGAACATGGGGTAACTTTGTAAAGCCTTTTTGCATACTAGTCTCGATTACATAGAAAAGGGGGATGAAGAAGTAAGCAAGATGATTTCACCAGCTTGAATGTGCATGCTATGTGCATCAAATTGATTAAGGATATAAGCTCATATTCCTTTATATTGATCTTGAGTAAGCCAACGAAAATGTATGGGTTTGTTACACATATTTACAACGATAAAGTGAAATCCTTGCTAATTATATCTCTTAAGAGAAGTGTTTGCTTCAGACGAATTTAGTGACAATTTGGGATGTTACAGTATTGAGCACCTTACTATTCCACACTGCTCTGCTGGGATTGGAAGTTTTGAGAACGCCTAATTAGAATGATAAAAAACTTGTTTGCACAAAGTAATTTGAATGTTCTCGTATGAATGAATGTCACTTCTGGCGTGCAAAAGTCTATTGATAATAGACTCCTCACTTACAGGTGATGATTTTTTGTGCTTTCATTCTTTTTTGTTTGCTTTTTCTTTCTTTGAGGGGGACACTCCCGGTTGATCAACGAACAGCCCCGTGCGCCAAAACCCTTAATGGAAGTGCATGTGAATCTTCAAGTGAACTTGCAAATTCGATTATGCAATGTCCCTAAAAAAATGTCCTAATGCAATGTGCACTATTCCATAACTTGAAAAAAAAATGATAAATATAAGAACGTGCAGTAAACCACCGTGGTCGAACTCCCAGAGGTGACCTTATTATCGCAATTAGTTGGACTTTCGAATTTGAGACATTTCGATTTTAGCATGGTATATTGAGAGGGAAGGTAAACAAAAGACATATGCCATAGCATCATGTCAAGTAATGACCAGGAAGAGGAAGGAGGAAAGAGGGAAGAGACAGAGAAAGAAAGGGAGGAGGAAAGAAGAAGAGCAGGAAGAGAACCAGAGAGAAAGGGATGATGAGAACAAGAGAGAAAGAAAGAGACGAAAAAAATGCAAAAATATTTTACTATTACTATTTTTCGTTTGTATGGGTCAAAATCAAGAAGGAATTTTTTTTCTTCTTTTATTGTTCAAACTCGAAGGAAAATTCCTTCTTTTCCTTTGGCGGGTGAAAATAAAGGGGGTCTCTTTTTTCCTCCTACTTTTAGGGGTCAAAGTGGTGGTGGAATTCCTTCACCCATGTTTAAAGGTCAAAATGGAGGAGAAATTCTTTTCTTACTTTCAGGGGTCAAAATGGAAGGGCGGATTTTTTCCTCTTTTGGGGACAACATTTTCCCTCACCTTTTGGGAACAGGGAATAAGGGAGCAATATTCTTTTCACTTATAGGGATTTGAATGGAGGGGATTTTTTTTCCTTTTTTGGGGGGTTAAAATCAAGAGTGAATTTTCCCCCACTTCTAGGGGCCAAGATCAAAATGAAAGGGGAATCTTTTGGGGGTCAAAATGTAGGCAGATTTTTTTTTCCACTTCAGGGATCAAAATGGTGTGAGATATTTTTTTCTCCAATTAATGGTCAAAATGGAAGGGGGATTTTTTCATTCTCAGGGGTCAAAATGTTGTTAGTTTTTTTTTCTACTGAAAGGGTCAAATCGTTTTTGTTTTTTTGTATTTTTTGTTTTTTAGTTTTTTTTCACCAAATTTAGAGAACAAGACGTGATGGTTTTGTCATCAGTTTTATGATTGAAAATCGAGAGGGATTTTTTCTTGAATTTTAGTGTTAAAAACGGAGTGGGAATGTTTTTTTCCACGATTAGGGTCAAAATGGAGAGGGAAATTTTGTGAAAGGGTGAGTAATGGTTCGAGAAATAAGCGTTCAAATTTGGGGTCGGATCTAAAATCTAGAATTATCTAGATTTTAATGCCATCTCGCTAGAAAAATATGTAGATAGTATTTCAAGTTCTATTCCATGACCATATCAAATAATTTTTCCGGTTAAAGGAAAACTGTTTTTAGAAAGTTATATAATATTTTCTAAACTTATCAGTGAAGTCATTTAAGCTTCAGCCAAAGTGGAGTTTGACCCTGAAGCAGCCAGGCTTGTTTGACTTCTTAGTTTGTCAATAATCAAAAATCCCACCACTTGATTTTGAGATTTTTTGCTCACATAAAATACTTGTGTTAAAATTGTCAGAAAAATATGTTGTCTCACTCGTCATATTAGCGCATTGTAAACACCAAATTACGAAAATAAATATCCTATTCTTTTTTGGATTATGACTTTTCATGGTATTTTAGCAATGAATGGATTAGTTTACTTGACTTCCCCCCTCTCAAGAGTTATCCAAGTTTGTAGTTAGTCAAGTTAAGCAATTGATTTTGTAAAGCCGGACTTTCTGAGTTGTATTTTTCTAATGCTGAATTAAAATAATATTATTGTTAGTTTTTCTCTTCAGGAAGTGCAGATAAAATAAAATATTCAACCCAACTTTATTCGGAATTCTTGCAGCTAGATGTTACTTGAGCGGTGGATGACAATTTTCAAATGTAGGGCACGTCAATAATTCCTGTTACAACCTACAGCAAGTTGATAAGATCGACTTCTTTCGAAAAATATCTTATATTCACGATAATTTATTGCCTTTCATATTATCTTATATTCAAGGATATTTTTTTAAAAAAAGAAACATCAAAATGTAATTGAAGAAGAATTCTGCATTTAATCCTGTGCTGTCTAATTGTTTTCAAGTTTACCTCTGAAATTCAGTCAAAAATATCTAGAAACATCCAGATTCCACAATATTAATAAAGTAAATGTAATTTCGATAGTCAGCATATACTTTACGGAAGTATTGTTTTCTTGTTAAAATATCACTTAATTTATTACAATAAATTAAGTAAGAAATGTAACTTATTTTATTGATAATCATCTAAATATCGATTTCTGACGCCATCTAGACGCAACCGAAAACACATCTAGATCTAGATGAAAAACATCTAAATGGCAACAGTAGTGAAGCCAGTTCCTAGTTTTGTAAGCAACCGGCACAATGAAGGCTGCTGGGAAATAATTCCAAATATAGTAAGGGAGTCAGTCACGTGTGACGTCATCACAGTGGGCTGAAAGCACTTCCTCAAGGTTGGGAAGAAGGAGACGATTTTTTTGGGTCTTGGATTTGGTGCTACTTTATTACGGCTAATAAGTAGATTATAACTGTACTGTTAACAAAGGTAAGGCATTTTCAGTTTATTTCTTCTCTCTATTTTGTGCAACTGACACTCGATCATTTCACCAGAATTCTTGTCCATATTGCAGAGGGAAGAACCAAGTTGTGAATATAAAAAAAGTAGCAGTAACATTTCGTTACGATCGTCTCGTCTACTTTATCGAGTTGCAAAAGCGGAAAGCCCTATTATTACTTTTTTTGTCATAGCAAAGCATGATCGTTCAAGTAAGATGACTTGTAACTGTTGTGTGTCCAAGTAGGAAAAAGAGAGTGGCTTTCATAGTTGAAGTCACTATCTAGAAATTAACCCTTGCTGACAGTCAAGACAGTCATATGTCGTGTTCTGCGCTTTTCACTTAGAACAAACAAAAAGTTAATTTGTGCTCGTCTCTTGGAACTTCTCTGGAAATCACTATGAATAACTTAAGGCTTTTAGATTTATTCTATTAATGTTTAATTAGAGAGAGAAAACAAACTCTGACATCTGATTTGATGTCCACTTTTTTGCTTGTTCGTTCCTGATTTTTGTTCTTTGTTGTCTATTTTGTGTGTGTGTCACGAGAAAGGAATTTGTATTTCGTAATGTAGATTTTTTTTTTTTGGGATCTATCCCTTGTTAGTTTTCATAGCTTTGAAATGAAATTGTGCTGAAATTTTCTATAACTAATTCTATTTGAATCACCCCCAAAATATCAAGATTTTTTTTAACGAGGGGAGGGTAGTGAAAAATAAAGTTGAAGCGTCTGGTGAGACAGGGGACCATTCGGGTGGTTAGTTGCTGTCCCGATTTTAGCTAGGAATTTACTTCTGTAAACTTTTAAACGGTCAACGGGGTAAAATTTAATACTCATCATTGCTTTTTGCAATTGATTAGATTCTTTAAAAAAGCATTTGAAAATAGTTTATTCAGAATTTGAAAAATATTCTTTCAATGTTTATATCTTTTAATTAGTTTTCAGATTTTATTCAACATATTTTCTCTCCACACTCCTTGAAGCCGAGTGAAAAGCGTTGCTCACTTGACTATTTTATTTTAATTTTGGCTGACTGAAAGGTCAAGTATGCTTCTGTTAACGGCTGTATTCTAATTTTTCCGGTTTTATGAAATAAACTTCGTTGCCTATCATTATAAAGAAGGTAATAGATGTTAGACTTACTATCGATGTATCCGCTGGTGGCCAAAAACTTCGAATGTTCTCAGCAAATTCTCTTTGATTAAAAGTTGATTGAGGCTTGAGATATGAGTGTCTCCCTGTAAAAATGAAATCTTACCCAACCCTTTTTTTTTTTTTGATTACATCTCCAAAATTAGTCTTACTCTTGAATCTCAGCCTAAAGAATTATCATGCTGATTTTATTTTGAAGTCAGGATTATTTTCATGGTATTGTACATTTATCGTAAACCTCGATTCGTTTGGGCTGCTCTAGTATTGATATCTAGTTTTTTTTTTTTATGCCGGTAAGACTCACTTAACAAACCAAATTCTCAATAAACATCGCCATAATGTTGTTAGCATCTGATTCTGAAGACAATCGGCTCGACAGTGGTCTTTATTGTACATCTATGACGCGACATCGGTAATAAGTTAGCCGCTTCTAGCAATTTCTTTGTCAGATTTTAAATATTTCTCCTCGGCTATTTTGTGCACCATTATTGATGTCTATGCTAATTCTTTTAATGGTGGAACCGAACACAATTCTTTTTCTTCCTCCGCTCAGGCGTCACACTTGTAAGACCTGGTAGAGTAATTTTTAATCGTTCGGTTCTGTTATGTCGAATTTATGAGATGCCTTACGATAGATAGACCATCTTTATGATGTTTTAATTTTCAAGTGTTCCAGGTCATATCTTTTAGAGAAGAAGACTTAATTTATGTCTTTTTAATGTTATTCCATTAATGGCTACTGCTGTTTCTGACTCTCATGTATGATTTAAGTGAAACTTTCCAAAAAATTTGATTGTTTGAGAGATGACATTTTTCATGGACTTATTTCCGAGGTCTTCCTAACATCTTTGCTGTCCTCTGCTAACTTGTGTTAATTTCACCTATATATCACTCGAATATCATTCGATTTTAAGCACCATTCACATCGATATAGACATGGTTCAATAATTAAACCAGCAGTTTTGCAAACAAATTTTTAAATTATTCAGCTTTTTGTAAAATCAAGGATTTTTTTCGACTTCATCTCAAGGCTGCTGCTATAACCGGAAGTGGCTAACCTCGCCCTCAAAATGGCTGTAGATAGACAAACCGATGACAATTTTTCTGATTTTTTTATGCTTTTGTTTTTCAAAAATCAGCTGTCAATTATGTCATTTCTTTTTAGAACTGAACTTTTCCAAACTTTTATTGTGCTCTAAGTGTATTTATTGACATGGTGATGTATCAACGAAAAATAACAGTTGTTTCGAATCTACGGAGAAACGAGCAGATATTTTACATTTTTTTTTTTTGATAATGACTGTGATTATCCCTTACTCAACGTAGCTGCTCTCAATGTTCATTAGGAACTTCATAAATTCTGATTAGAATTTTGCTAGATTGTGGAAAAAATATTGTATCTCGTAAACAAAATTAGTCATCATAACTTAGACTTACTTCAACTGAAGAATGAAGAAGTTGGTACTTGGTAATGACATTGTTGAAGAGTAAAAGATCACTACTTTTGCTGTACGGTAGTAAATATGTTTTGCCTGGCGTAATAAAGCGGTAATAATGCATCTCTGATGCTGTAGAATTCGTAAGTTGTTTTTCATCTTCTAGTTTCACCAGGGGTCGATGAATGTATATTTATTTGTACTTATTCAATATAGTCTCTTTCGTCATTAGTGCCTCAATATCGGTTTCCATAATTTCTTTCTCAGTTATGCCCCTTGTTCTTCATCTGCCTCAAGTTGGCTGTGTTGATTAACGATCTGCATATTATGTTCAGGATATGACTAGCATTTGGTGTGATTTCATTTGACTTGGAGAATATGAACATGAATCTTTACGTACCAGACAAGAATTGTTGGTACCTCTAGTTCTAATCCGATTCATTTTCTTGAAGGCTAGATTGTCTAATGTTTGTCATGTAAACCATTTCAATTTGATGCACAAAATTTCTAAGAAGAAATAATTTTGTTTCTTAAAAACAGCTTTATGATTATATATTTATGGAGAGTTGGGTGTTCATTTATCGCTTTGAAAACCCGAAGAAAATAGCCGGTTGTGTTTGGAGATATTTTTTCGTTGTTTAGTTTATTGGGGTGCACGATAAAGCTATAAATGAACATGAGCCCCGTACTACTACAGGGCAGAAAGGTGAAGGTCCTTCAGGTATCATATGGTTCTCTTACAATAGATGGTTATGCATTCTATAGGATAAAATAGCGTGGAATTTTGTCACAAATCTTTCATTGTATTATATTGGGATGATTAACACAACACCAGCGTCTAATTTGGTAACAATTGAAGCAGAATTGACAACAGAAATGGATTGTCTTTGTTTCTTTACGTGAATTACAAATTAGGAAATCAGAGTAAAGAAACAATTTTATTCATGACTTTTTTTCACCATAAATTAATTGAATAAAGACTACTAATTGATGTAAATTATACAAAGTAGAGGCTTCAAAATGTTCAGGGTCGAGGTTGTAGATGTTGTGACTACAAGTTGGGGACAGTTTCAGCACGTGGCCTCTCACCCATCATTCAAAATCTGTTCATTTTGACGCCCCTGCTTAGTATAATCAGGATAGAGAAATGTGCTAGACTTTTTGCAGTCCTGTGATAAAATCTAACATGCTGTCAATTATTGGAAACTAATGCATAATTAAACTGTAAGGATGAACCTAAATCAAGATCTGATATCAGATTTTCTATAAGGTGCTGTTTGTTTTCCATGTAGTGAGATGAAGTTTCTCAAAATACTACCAACAGCTGGAGTTGCACAAAATGATTTCTCTCTTTGAAAAGTTCTATTGCATAATATATTCTCTAGAAATGGGGTTGGTTTTTTTTTTTGTTTTTACACAAGATTTGTTTTTTGTAGATTTAGAACACAAATGAATGATTAGTGTGTTTATCATTGTATGTTTCCCTTTTTTCCTCCTTTGAAAGAAACTTTTCTGATCTATAGCAAATTTTACTAGTATCAGAAAATTTATCTGGATCTCCTGAATATCTTTCATTTTGGCTATAAATTATATAAAACAAATTATCAAATTTGATTGTGTTGATTTCTTTTCAAAACTACCTGTAACCTCAGTAGTTTTAAAAGTATTACGTAATTTATAATTAGAAACTCTTGCCTCTATCCATTGCTAAAAAGCTTCTTGCTCAAATCCATTTAATCAATCTCTAAGTTGGCTGTTGTTTTTTGTTTGATTGAAATATGAATCAAACTCATTTTATTTTTGTACAATTTGATAAAACCGGTTTCAAGTTTGTTTTTTTTTTTTTTCAATATCTGGAATCACAGATGATGTAGGTTTTAATTTATTTGAACAGTTATTTAAAGACAAATCCTTTCATGCTATAAAAGTGATTAGTTGCCCCTGTATCTATCTTGTTTCCAAAGAAGGTAATGGGATAAACGGTATTGCTATTTTATGAATTACATCCCTGCCAATAGAATCTAGGTTGACTTATAATTGGCTTCAAGGTTGAAATGAGACAAATTCAGTATTTTTGACCATTAACTTTATTGAACAACATTTACTATTGCCTTCCATCTTTCAGGCAGTTTCATAATTCCCATCAAATTTATCTCGGGAAATGACTACACTGCCATTTGCAGTCTTCTTGGGAATTAAATGATCTTTTTCTTTTTTCTTCATTATTATTATTTATAATGATGATGAAAATGAAAAAATAAAATAAGAGTTCTGGAACATGAAAAATGAGAATAAGTAGTCTTGGAAAATTATTTTAACATTCTCTTATTTTCCTTTAGCTGAGAATGAATTGTCATCTGAAAGGGCTGATTTTGTTCAGGGTTGTGTAACATTCAAATGATAGTTTATGGAGGAGAGCATAGAATAGGCTGCGCCCCTAAGTTACTGGAAACTCATAGTAATGTAAGTTACATTATCCTCTAAAAAGTGAAGCATGTAAGATGAAATCATGTTTCAGATCCACCTATGGGAGTTACTGTTCTCAACTATGAATATCATAAAAATCAAGGTACAAATCTTGTGTCACTGATGAGTATCTTGATATGAACAGCATTAACATCTTACTCCCTGAACAAAGAGGCATTGGTCAATGAAGTTCAGTGCCCCAAATCACATTGACAGTGAGATTTTTCATGAAGTTTTCTTGCATAGGAATATAAATTTTATTCAGAAAAAAAAAGTTATTATATAGCAATTATTTTTCATGTTATTTTCATTATCTAGTTGGAGTATAAATTGGCTTCGGATCACTAAAGACATTGGCATGAAAAAAATTGTTTTTTTTCCGTGTCCATAGTGAGCATCTAAAGATATGTATTCATCTCAGACTGTTACAATGCAAGGAATTCGGGTCCTCAGATGCTGAGAATTTCAAAATTTTGGTTGGTTACCTCTTGACACCCCACCCCACCGACATTTCCCTCTCGCTAAAGCATTATTTTGCAAGGGGGTTCAAATTTTTGTTAAGGGGTTACTATATCTGATTTAGATTTATTTCAATTAGTTGTTTACCAGGCTCATTATTTTACATAGGAGCTTATATCACTTGACTTTTTTTTCTTTTTTCCTTTCTTCATTCTTTTCATAAGATAAACAATTTATAAAGAGTAAATGGTGCCCACTGCTCTACTTTTCATAATATCTAAGCATGTAAGAGATTATTTCATTGGTAAGTTTTAGCCATAGACTGCATCTTTTAAATCTGACTTGCACAGAGAGGTTCAGTATATGGTGCAATCCCTGTCATACCAGCTAGATTATCATAGGAAAATATCCTGGAAAAGTGAGAACTTTGTAAATGGAAATACTGTTGAATAGTAATTTCCCTGTCCTTTTTCAATTTCAGATCCTTTTTTCGTAAATCGCTGCCTTCAATCAGTTTAGGAGTACTTGTTTAAAATCATCATTTGCTTCTCCTGAAGAAGCTCTTAGTACTGGACACACTCTCAATCGCAGTATCTACTCCTCCTTATCTTTGAGTGAAGACTAACCTTCTAGGTGAACATGGAAATACAGTCCTGGTCCAGTAAAAAATATTTTCACTCGTATGGAAGCTATATCAAAGCAACTAACTTGACCTAGCTGGTGCAAATGATTTTCAACAGATACTACTTTTTATCCCAGCCAGAAATTCGAGTGGGGTAACACGTATTTACTTGCTCAAGGTTATGAGGTTTTGAGAACTGGCGATTTGTTTAAAATTTAGATTGCAGTGTTTTGCCTGAAACTTTCTAATTGCACAGAGGTTGTATTATTTTTTTTTTTTGTATTGTCACCAGAAAGTGAGTCTTTCCTTATTTGATCTAAATCTTCAGCTTTTTTTCCATTGTCTTTGAAATATTAGAAATTAGCTCTAACAGGCCTCTTAATTTCAAGTTAGAGGTATTCTAATTTGATAGAAACAAATTTTGTTAGGCCCTTTTTTAAAACAGTTATTAAAACCAATGTTTTTCTAATTTCAAAGACAAAGAGGGAAAGTAAGATTGAAGATTATGGAAGACTTGTACACTTTCTGGTGATATTAATACTATAGCCTCAAATCTCATGATCTTGAGCAAGTTGAATAGAAGTACATTGCTGGTCTAAAAAATAGTGCCATTTTTTTTATGCTTGATTTTGATCTTTTGGATTATATATGATCATCGATCAATTGTTATCAACGTTGACCAGACTACCTAACTGGACCTTGTTTGGCAAGAAATCTCCTGCTCAAAACTTCACATATCACTGTTGTCACATTGGATTATTTATGAAGTGTTCAAATCATCTTGCATTTTAGTTGCATTTTCATCTTTCTTGAAATCAGTGATCTGTTTATTTTCATTTTTCAATATATTAGAATCAATGAACGAAAATATGCCAATTTTGACTTTTAAAAATGTGTGCATGCTGATTGACAACCGTCACAAAATCAGAAACCTTCATTTTAAAGGTTTAGTTGAAAATAAATGTCATCCAACCTTTGGATGGTTAAAAGTATGTTGGATTGAACTGCAATTCATTGATTTTTAAATGATAAATCTCTCTTTACGAGACCCTCATTTTTGTTTTTAATTTCTCGGGTATAGCTATTACCCTTCCATAGGAATATATTCATATTAAAGCCTTATTTAGGGATTATTTAATTTCTTTTTTTCTTTTTAATAACCTAAATATTTGTCCTAATGTCTTTTGTTTAAATGGTAACACATCAGATGCTTTTACTTTTTGTATCTAGCCAACCGTGTTGGTATGACATTAAGTTGGCCTTCCTGTAATTCTTGTAGCTAAATTGTCATAAATGGTTTCACTAGAATTGATTCGAAGTACAATGGGATACTAAGTAAGAAATTTGTCACTACATGTTACCTGTTGAGATGAAAAAGAATAACTATAGCAATGAGATATATCGGTAGACGTCTATTTCATGTCGATTGGTACTAGTCTAGATGTTTCTTTTCTTTTTTAATTGATTTGAAAAACATCTTGATCAATACAGAAAACTATTGGTTGAACCTTTTAATCACAAGTGTTTTGCATAATTCAGCCAACAAAATATATCTGCTTGACTTGATAATGGAAAGGTAACTAGTTTGCATACACACATGTAACTAGATGTGTTTTTTCAGTTGAGGATTCCCGATTTTACTTGTTTGGAATTGTAGTTAGTATGCTGATTTAAACATGTTACGAAAGCAAAAAGAAAACATGAAAGAAAAAAATCTCTTCCCTTGATCAGCTTGCGCGCAATGCATTATGGGATTAGTCCCCTTATTTAAAACAAAAACAAAAAAAACTTCGGGATCGTATAAAACTAATTACATATACATTCTATAATGTAATTGATTCGTTCCAAGATTTTCTCTACTGTCCAAAATCTTATAATCTAATGGGTTTTTTTTTTTTCAGCTTGTACTTGACATTAATTTGTGTACCAATACTTAAATCGTACTACTTCAAACCTGCACTATTTGCGGTACTGCCTATAACTTATTTCCCTTATGGTTAGACTTCGGTTATTTCCCCTGTAATAGAATCTCGACTGTTTGAGCTCTTGTATTTTTCAGGATTTCGTAAAATCTTTAACCACTTTCATTGGATTAAAAACTTTTAACGCCATTTGTGTGGGAACAACTTGCATTTTTTTACTGTTTCCACCCCACTCCCAGTACCTTGGAAAAAATCCAGACTCCCATTTTATGTAAAACATCATGCAAAATTATCAAAAAGGTTAGAATTTTTTCTCAATGAGTTGTCCCTCTTCAAACAATTTACTAATTTTTGAAGACAAATTAGTAAATTTTAAATTACCTTGCTATGTTATTTACAGATTTTTGAAATTTTGAATTCCCCTCTCCAGAAATACCGACCGTGTTTGATGTACATACTTCTTTTCACAAGCTTTCAGCATCCCCTACCACACTGCACATGAAAATTGTAATTTGAATTAATTTTTTTTCATTGAAATGAAGCTGGGTTTTTATTTATTTATTTATCTTTTTTTTTATTTTTTCGTGAAAATTCCCTTTGTAAGACTCCTATGGTTCATCTCCATGGAGTGCTGTATATGCCTCCTGTGAATTTCTTAGCTAGAACCTATAGTCAAGATGTTTTTATATTTTTATCATGAGCGAACAGATTAAAAAAAACTCTATATCCATTTCAGTTCAATTATATTTCATATATTCTACTAAGTTGAAAAGGAAAATGCAGTCTTGTCAGTATGTGAAAGTAATTTCACAAATGGGTCCTTAGCTAGGTTCTCCATAACTGTTGGGGAAAGCCTTGGTCCTTAGTGATTTTAATGTTTTTTATATTTTTATATCTCAGATTATGAATAGAAATGTCTTCTCTTTATAGCAGTAGATATGTGAGATAACCAATGAATGTATCTCAGGCCTTCATTTCATTCATGATTCCTGAAGGTTAGTCTATTTGCTTTGTGTAAGCCTTGTCTTTAACATGGGTGTCTGTCTACACAATGCAGTTTCCATCACATCAAGGACTTTCTACTTATTTCCCTAAAGGATATTGTTTCATTAGTCAGAATAATGTTATTCCAGTCCTTCAGTTTCTGTCAAAGTTGTGCAGGAATTTTTGTGTCCTTTCTAGATGTTTCATGAGTGACATTTTAAGTGAAGCAAGGTACTAAAGTATATTGTGTGAGCTCTGTAATATGAGGGTTCTTGTACTAGAAATACACTTTAGTCCCTTATTTTCAAATCGATCTTCTTTAAAAATGATCCTGAACTTCCCAATACATGTATATCTCCTAGTAGGAGGACTGGTAAGATAAACCTCAATCTGAGATGCTGTAAATGTATTGTGTGAAGAGAGATGCTCAAACTATTCTATACCTTTTCTTGACCAAATTTAAAGTTGTGGTAGGTCAATTCAAAAGTATACAGTGGAAAGGGGTTACTTGAATTGCCTATGCAATTTGAGCAAAAAGAAGAAAACTATCAACATATTTTCTTTTTATATTTCTGTAACAACTGCATATTTAAATTCAAGTACACTGTTGAAATAACTATGCTTTTATGATGTCTGAAGCTTAAATTTTAGGTAGTATTAGCTTGAAGCATTTTCTAATACATCTCTGATAATTTGCAGTTTTATAAAAAAAAAAAAGGTGGAAAAAAAATTGAATTCGGATCCCACCTGAACAACCTAATGTGCTACGGCCAATATTATAAGATGTATTTTTATGTATGAACTCTGTAGATCTATTAATACAACACAATTTTGGTGTAGTGTTTGATCAGAATTCTAAGAAATTTATTGCTGTCTGTTTATATACTGAGTTGTAACTCGAAGCGCCATGTTACTTGAATCGGAACACTTTTGATACAAGTATCAAATAACCACCACTTATATATTTCCAATTTCATCCTTTAGCAAACTTGAGTAATTTTCACTTAAGAAAAAACACAGCTATATCTTACATTTGACATGCTATTATTACTTGATAGACTTTTCAGTCTATATTCATGAAATACGTAGACTTTTACTTCTATTTAAATCAATTCAATTGGATTAAATAAACCTAAAATTTCCTTTTTTTTTTTTTTTTTTTTTTTTTTTAAATTTAATTTCTATAATAATTCAACTCTCAAAGTTTTTACAAATTTTCTGACAATCAATAGTGACATAGCTCAAAATAGATACTTGCTAGATCTAAAATGAATATCAGTAAAACTTGAAGGGTTATTGGTTTAAATCAAAATAGAATGTTGATTTGCTGGGAGGCTTTTTTTTCTTTTTTTCCTTCTTTTAAGTAAGTTGTCAGTTAATTGAACATCAAGAACTGTGATTTGATTCCATGCCATTGGAACTGCTGAAGCAGAGGAAAAATTTGAAAGAAAAAATTAAATTTCATTTCTTGAAATTTAAAAAGATATGACAGGATCTCATTTCAGATTGTACTGATATAACTTTTCATGAAAGATTGTGACAGCTTTCAGCTTCGCATTTTCTTTATTGCAGTAGAAAAGTTGGAAAAAAAAATGCCAAGATTTTGATGAAATAATTCTGAAATAGGCTGGATTGGTATTGATTTTGAAAGAAAATATTATGGGAAGAATGCAGCTCTTCTGTGACTGGGGGTTCACCCTCAGTGGTCTAGATTTTAGGTACCTGGTAAAGTTTTCTAGATTGAAATGATGTCGAGATGATGACATTCCATGGTAGGTGGACCAATTTGGGGAAAGTGCCTTACCCAACCATCTCTGATTTTGCTCCAACTTTGGTCACAGGTTCTTTGGGTTCTGAAATAAAGTCCTGAAAATTTTCAGCTCCATAACTTGAATCATTCAGTTCCTTTGGATCCAAGAACAACCACTTGCTTCCATGTAACAATGGCCAAATTATTCTTTCAACTAGCCATCATTCCATAACAGGAAGTTCTACTCTGCTAAAACCTTGTAAACGGGTCATGACTTGGAAAAGTTATCAGCCTAGCTCCAGCAAATTTTTTTTTTTTTTCTTTTCTTCTTCAGAAAAGAATGCCAAAGTCGGTATTTCTAGGGAGCTTCTATTAAGTAATAACTTAGGAACTGGCTCTCTTTGTGAGTTTTGTCTGGCAAGGAAGAAACTAGTCTCATGCGTCACGAAATGTCACAATTTAATATTTACAGATCCTGAGATATAAAGTCTCAAAAATGACTCAATTAATTTTGAAGAAAAATATCTAAAATATTTGAGACTAGTTTTTTTATTTGGTTTCTGGATTCTTTCATGTTCTGATCAGTGGTGGAAGGGGGCATATAGTATATATCCACTTATCAATTATCATGTTTTGATATATATTCAAAGTTTATAAGTGGTGACTTCACTGTACACCTAGTCCCCCCCCCCCAGTCCTATATATACCAAGTTCCAAAACCAAATTCCATTACTTCTAGCATTGAAACTTTTTCATAACTTAGTGAATTTGGAATTTCGTTTATTTGTAGTCTGGCAAGATCCATGGTGGCCACTGTCAATTTCTTTCATTCATGACTATTTGATGCATTTTTATCAAAAATGCTTGTTTAGTTTAGATTGTTGAGAAATTGGCATCCCTGTTGGCTGTGTAGTACAACAGTTCTTTGTAGGTAGCCAATAAAACGGTCTCTTTTGCCCATGAGAGTACATAGACATAATGTATACACCTTTTTGTTGACAAACTTCAAGAATCTTTGTTAATCCATCAAAATCTTCCTTGTGAATGGAAAGATCCAGATTGTGATGTTTTGCAATGCATTGAGACTAGTTTCTTCTTTTCCAGACAAGGCGAGTCATGATTACCTAAAGAATTGCTTCCAAAAATATTAATGAAATTTGGATCCCACTTTGTACTTTTCTGGAAAAAAAAATTGCTAGAGCTAGACTTTGAAGATTTGAATAAAAAGTTGAGCCTGTCTTCAGTTTTCTGCACAGTATAACTTCCTGATATGGAATGGTGGCTAGTTGAAAATGAAAAGAATAATTTGGCTGTTGCTGCATAGAACAAAGTGTTGTTTTTTTTGTTTTTGTTTTTTTAGTGACTGAACGAGTAAAGATATTGAGCTAAAAAATTGAAGAACTTCATTTCAGAACCCAAAGGAGTTTGAGCAAAACTGGAAATAGTGAGTGGGGACCATTGGCCCACTTGACATGGAATGACCCATATACCGACAAACTAATTTGAACACTATTGTAAAGAGTTATCCTGAATTATCTGAGCAATATGGTAGTTAAACATATAACACAGCTTTGCAAAATTCTGAAGAAACTGAGTTTTATTATTGGTGTAAGAAATCAGTGGCCAGAGAAAGTAGAAATGGCATATTCCCTATTTGATAAGGGTAAAAAGGATATGTTTCTTTCTGTTAATCCACTTCCTGTCTGCTTCCTTTCTCTTTTCTGGTATCAGTAGATAGGGAGTTGAAATTTGAAGGGGTTGCTTTAACTACAGCAATCTTGTTTCCTGTTTCTATTGTTCTCAGATTTTTTTTTTTCTACGTTTTAAGCTAGCTGTTTGAAGTGTTAATCCCCCACTGGAGACAATCTAAGGTAGCAGATGTATAAAAAAGAGCTTCAGGCCAGAGATAATTTGATTCCCTGAATTGGGAGAGTCAGTTTATCAGCCAACTATATCATTTCTGGTTCTGTTTTACCTTGCTTTTTTTTTTCTTTTTTTTTTTTTTTCTATTCAAAAAAAAAAAAAATGGATTTAAAAATTAATTTGCAATATTATTCTGCTAGGATTCTAGTCAGTGACTGGAAAAGTGAATGCCTAGTTCTACTGTGGATCTGCTCGTCTGCTTGCTGCTAAATCTACTAAAATCCTTCAACTAACCCTGCTGTTGAGATGTTGTTAACAACAATGAATTAGGACTGCTGCTTTTCCTTCAAGATGTCTCAAGCAAAGTCCAAGAGGCGTAAGTGTAACTAAACCTCCATTGGATCACTTCATTTGCTTCCTGCTTATTTCTTTCATTCCCTCTGTCTATTATTTCCTTAGCTCTTCACCATTTTTCCTCATAACTGCTGTTCCTTACTCCCAATTATTGATCCAGTATTTGTATTAGCTTTTTCATCACCTCGCTGCTTCTTAACCTATCAAATGTAAACACTCTTTTCTTTTCCTTTCATTTTTCCTAAAGCTGGGGCTAATCCTCATTTTCTTTTTGATTTAATTTTTTTCCATGGTAATAATTGGTGATCTTGGCAAAGGTGCGTCTAGTATAAAGATTGGTGGCAAGTGTTATTTCTTTATTTTCAAGCTAATCAGTGATCAATGGTGGGGGGTTATTATTTTATATATATATATATGTGTGTGTGTGTATGTATTATTTTTTATGTATAGGTATGAAAATATTAATGCTAACGTTATAAAGGAAAAAAATGGTTTAAGGTGTGTAGCATTTTATGAAAACAAAAAATAACAATCTCAAGTTTGTTTCTCTAATCGGGTCCTCAAGTGTGAAGATGATTCTAAATTCCAATTTTTGGAAAGACCGATTCAGACTTTCAGACAGTTTTTTGATAAATACATTCTTTTCTGATGCTTCTCCAGATTATTCTCAGGTATATGATGTGAAATCTGGTGATCTTTGAATGTATAGTCCTTTATCTTGAGTAACCCTAATTTTCTCATCACTCCTCCACTTACATTTCAGATCCTAGCTACAGGCTTTAACAAGCAAATATGATTTTTTTTTCTTTTCCTACCCGCAATCGCACATATCTCTCTCTCTCGTGTGTGTGTGTATATATTATATACACGTATGTATGTATGTATGTAAACACACTTCTCCCTTTCAACAAAATATTCTACCATTTTTGCCTGTAGACTTTCTAGAGTAGTTACCTTTGCTACTACAGTGGTCTTGAAGACCCCTCAAGAGCCGCAAACTTTAATAACTATGTGAATATAGACAGTAAGAATTTTTTTTTTCTCCCTTTCTCTTATCTCTACCCTGGAAAGTACAAAATTCATAACCTGTGTCTATTGAAATGCATCTTTTTTTTTTTTTTTTTTTTTTTTTTTTTTCTTTCTAAGATTTGATTTCTTGGACCTCTTTAAGAATTGATATATTCCAGTTTCCTGAAGTATTTTAGACTTCCTTAACTAGTTACATGTCCATATGTAATCACATATTATCTAAAAACTTTGGTTTTTGCAACCAGCTTGTCAAAAGCCCTACTGCAATATACTTTCAGAACTCAAAATCAACAGTTACACAAGAACCGTAACATCATTATTCCCCACACACACACTGGTGACTGGAAGCCCAAAGTTAGAATTTATTATCCATCATTTTCCGTCATCAAATGACCATAGAAGCCATCAAAGCTATGCAGTCCGTAGGAAGGAATTTTCAGTGGCTATAAGTATTCTCTGGTAGCATGTAGGTAGAGCCCCCCCCCTTATTATACAAAAAATGTCCTTAAATCAGAAATTTGACTGCTGTTTATGATAATTTAAAATTATTTTGAAATTTTTTTTTTTTTTTCGCTAAGTTCAAATATTTTTAAAAAGTTTTCATTAATTACAAAAATAAGAATATCATGTTTACAATTTACCCATAGAACATGTTGGAGCTGTTGGTGTCTTCTGTTCTTTATCAGAATATTGCAAAACTTGGAAGAAAGGTCACAACTTCTAGTTGCATGTAGGATAAGTCCAACTTATTGAAGATATGTTATTACTGAATTGAAATATTTAGTAATAGTGTTTTGTTTTTGTTTGTTTGTTTGTTTTTCTTTCTTCTCATTCAATACCAGATGGATAATATAATTCAGCTTCACAGAATGAGATACTTCGCCTACATTAGTAAACTTTGTTGGGGGGGGGGTTCTTTCTTTCCTTATGTTTGTCCAGAACTTTTTTGAACTTTCAAATCTCACACCATTTTGGCTGGCTCTTAGAAAAAAAAATTTAATCACAGCTATTTAAAAATTAAATTAGGTAAAAAAAAATTATTCTTCCTATGAATTGGAAAGGTTCATCATTACTGAACAAAACTGTGCAGAAAAATTATGATTATCTTCATAAATAACAATGAATACCTTTTTCACGGCTGGGAGGTATATATTGGTCATGGACTGTCAGTACTGATGACAGAAAGTTGTCAACAAAGCATCAGATGTGACATGTAAGACTTCTCCTGAATTGGGGAAATGATCCAGCAATGAGGGTATGGTCATCTGGAGGAAGAAAAAATTGTCCAATACCCAGCAAACAAATTTGTATTTTTTTTTTTTTCTTTCAAATATTCCTTTAGTAATGTTTGGGTTTGTTTTTTGTAAGGTTTTTTTTATTTCTCTTCTCCCCACCCCCCACTTAAATAGATTCCTTGCTTTTTTCCTCGGATTAAATGAACTGAAGAAAGGAACTAGAATTTTCTAATATTATCACTTTTTATTTATCTTTTTTTTTTTTTTTTTTTAGATTCCTAATTGTGACATTTTCACTGAAAACCCAAAGCATCAATAAACAATTAATCAAGTAAACAATCTATATTTCCGGGGACTTTTTGTTGACAATTTGTAAAAGAAACTAATTTGATTTTTATTCTGCTACTAGATTTTCTCTTCTGTATTTTGGAAAATTTTCAAGCCTACTGTTTTTGTTTTTTCCTAATCTATTTGAGCTAGATCCAACTTACATCAAATGAAAGAAAAATGAGATTTCACATGTAGTACAGTAATTGGAAAATAATGCACGAAATTGAAACTCCTCAATTTCGATGCAAATAGCAACTGAAATAAACTCTTTTCCACAATATAAGAGCACTTCAAAGAAATAGTGCATCTAATTTTTGATTAAGTCAAGGGAAGCCACTCTTGTTATTGACTAGTTTGTTTTTTGATGTAAAAGGTATGTCTGCACCATTACGAACTTAGCCAGGAGGATATACATGGTATGTCTTAATGGCAGGCGAAGGGTTCAAATGAATTTCATCCATTATTAGTAAAGTATGGAAAACTATATAAAAATCCTGTAAGTAATTATATTGTTACAGGATTTTGCGCAAAAAAAAAAAAAATGGACATTCAAATACAAGTGTTTTGTTGACATTTTCTCAACATTAACACTATCTATACTCGTACACATCTCTGGTTCTGTAATCTTTTGTTTCATGCTTTTTGCCCATCTTTCTCCTCACTAATGACACAAAATTTCTTACAATTGTGAAGTTCTTTTCGTGTTTTTTTTTTTCTTTTTTCTTGAGGTTTCAGTATTCAGTGAGTATGTCAATGGAGTCAAGAGTTGCTTTAAGTTAGTTATCAACATTTTGTCTGTGTGATCTAATTCTGATTATGAAACTTCAGTTTTCAATGTAAAAAAAAAAAAAAAATTGGATGATGAAAAACAGGTGAACAGGTTTGGTCAGTCATTCAATAGATAAATAAATAATAAATATTACTTCTTTCGCCTTTTGTTGGTCAGTGATCACTATAAGGTTAGAATTTTCAAAATACCAGTGAACAAAGTTATGTTGCAGATCCCCCCCCCCCAAGAAAAACCTATTCAGGGAGTGGTAATTTTTTAAACTAACATTTTTCTGTCCTGTCATACATACATAGCCAGCCAGACAAACTGGAAAAACCCTTGGTGACATTTTTTATGGATGGCTTCTAAAGCATAGGTTATGAATTGTTATTGCTTTCGATAACTCATTGTTTTTATTTGCCATTTTTAATATGGTGTGCAAGATGTTAACAACAATTAGCAGAATTGTGGAAGAAAAAAAACAGTCAAACTAAGATAATCCCTGATACAAACCTTTCTCATTTCAGGGAATGTTGTTTTTCTGAATGTCCTTTCAAAATGTATTTTGAAACTTGAATAAGTTAAACAACTGTTTGAGCTTTTTTTTTTGTCCAACCACAGTATTTGCATTTTATCCTTTGAGAGTCCATAGCGTATAAATCTACCTTAACAAACCCCTGACTCTTCGCTTGCACATGTGTGTGTGTGGATATATATATATATGTATATAATATATATAAATATCTGCGTGTGTGTGTGTTGCTCTCTCTCTCTCTCTCTCTCTCTGTGTTGCTCTCTCTCTCTCTCTCTCTGTGTTGCTCTCTCTCTCTCTCTCTCTGTGTTGCTCTCTCTCTCTCTCTCTCTGTGTTGCTCTCTCTCTCTCTCTCTGTGTTGCTCTCTCTCTCTCTCTCTGTGTTGCTCTCTCTCTCTCTCTCTGTGTTGCTCTCTCTCTCTCTCTCTCTCTCTGTGTTGCTCTCTCTCTCTCTCTGTGTTGCTCTCTCTCTCTCTCTCTGTGTTGCTCTCTCTCTCTCTGTGTTGCTCTCTCTCTCTCTGTGTTGCTCTCTCTCTCTCTCTCTGTGTTGCTCTCTCTCTCTCTCTCTGTGTTGCTCTCTCTCTCTCTCTGTGTTGCTCTCTCTCTCTCTCTCTGTTGCTCTCTCTCTCTCTGTTGCTCTCTCTCTCTCTGTTGCTCTCTCTCTCTCTGTTGCTCTCTCTCTCTCTGTTGCTCTCTCTCTCTCTGTTGCTCTCTCTCTCTCTGTTG